>PVLA01000633.1:62262-265825 GCA_004027455.1 Hydrochoerus hydrochaeris
GAGTACATACGAAAACAAGGACAGAGTTTCCCATAGTTAGTAACAAGGTAGGATAGCCAAAAGCAGTAGGGCACTGGGTCTAGGGAGCCTAGAATCTGCAAGAAGATTCCAAGTTGATGCCAAACACAGTGATTCTGGTGACACTAGTGTGAGTTTTCACTAACTGCTTGGGGTGAAAGGAGAGGGCACCGGCGTTAGAGACCTTTGTACATTCTTTGGGTGACGTTCTGCATGTGACGATGAGCCTATCTCCTATCCAGTCGCATGGTAGTGGCTGCCTGGAAAACCTGACAGAAAAATCCAGCCGAGTGTGGCCTTGTAAAGAGAGGCTCCACGGGTAACGAATGATGCCGTGCACACGCAAGGGCAGGAGAAAATTGTGATTTTGGTATGCTGAGCTTCACCGACTCCCTGTGGTAGACTGTCCAGAGCCGTCCTGGTGGGTGTGGATTTGTTCATCTCCACAATTCTTCAGGGCATCCGTCAATGTTCAAAGTTAAGAAAGAGTTCAGCTCATTATTATATTAACCCAACCTGCTCAGTTCCAAACAGCCATTTGTACCACTGATTGAATAACTGGATTTAAGGGGAAAAACACTATAATAAATGTGAACACTAAAAATATTTGTCCATTTGTTCTTTTTTAGCATCTCAGTCAGTAGTTGAGAATAAAGCACTTTTAAATTCAAGTTTCTGGGTTCCCTGCGTCCCCTGTGAACACTTATTTATGAGGTGCAGAGTGCATCCCCCCGCAGGCGATTTGTCCTCCTCCCGAGGCAAAGGCCAGGGTGAGGCTGATTATCTAGTTGTTAATCACACTGTTGACCCTGGAAGGTACTTTGTGGTTCTCATTTGGTTAAACTCAGATTGTCTTTTTCTTAATTAGATTATTTCTAGAAGGTAAAGGGCTTCCTTTGAAAGTCACCGGAAGCTTCTGGAAGACAGTTGGCTCCTGGTGATGATTTTGCAAGGAGGACTTGGTCACGGAAACTCCTTTAACTTTAAAAATTCTGTTTCCTGAGATCACCTTGGGCTCCTTCCTGGCCATCGTCCCGCCTGCAGCACTCTTAACCTGAAGCTGCTCAGCTAAGGAGGCAGCAGCTCTGTCTCCCCTTCTCCTGGGCCAGCAGGCCACAAACTTCTTTTGACACCAATTATAAGCTGCACCCCAAGTCTAGAGATGTTAAAATATGAACAAATGAGAGCCTAAAGGGAAGGACGTAAAGCAGATATCTAGGTGTGGTAAGAAACCCAGTGAGAATGGGCTGAAGTGTACAGGGCTGACTGTGACTCTGACGAGGAAGCTGAACTCCAGCTCAGAAGCAGCAGGATGGGGACCTGGGTGGATTCGGAGGCCGCTGCTGCTCCTCGTTTCTGAGGCCGCGTGCCGAGCATGAACACTGATTTCACATCCTGCAGCCCAGGGACCTGCAGAAATGCTCCATTCTTTCCTGGCACAGTCCATTTCCTGGGGGAAGCTCACTGTGGCTCGGCTAGAGTCAGTGGTGGCCAGGACATCAGGGCCCATCGATGGGGTTGGCCAGGGCAGGGACCACAGGTGTCACACTAGACCGACACAGCAGCATTCACGGAGGGAGGACATGGGAGATGGCCTCAGGTTCCCAACATGCCAGGCTGTGTGGGTCCACAGAGTCACTGACACTCAGCCCTTGCAGAAGCCTGACCACTGCAGTGGAGCAGCTGCCAGGCTCTTGGCTTTGATCTGCATGGATTTTCAGAGCTTCTACTCGAGGAAGGAGCTGCAAGTCCAAAGCTACCAGGAGCCCTGGCCATCAGCCCCGCCTCAGATTGTGGGTTTGCCGGGCCGTGCTTCCCCGAGTCCGTCACTTCCCTAACCAGAAGGAATGCACACAGCACAGGTCGAGGGGTGCTGGCCTTGGAGCTGGGAGCCTGGTTCCTGTCCTGGTGATGACTGCAGCTGGCTCTGTGCCTCTCAGCGTCTCTCCACCACAGTTTCTTTCCTTCCACTGGGGAATCAGACAGGTAAGGGTTGCGGTCAAATCAGGGAGCATGCGCTTTCACGCACTGTCACTCAGGAAAGGCTGGCAGCATTTCCCTCTGGTTAGTGCTGCCTTCTCAGTGGGAATAACCTCTTCCTCCTTCGTTCCTTCTTTCCCAACACACATGTATTGTGCAATTGCTATGTGCCAGGCCTTGTGCTATGATTTGGACAAAAGATATAAATGAAACCTTGTCCCAGCTCTCAGAGAGATTGGGGTCCACTGGGGTAACAGACATATAAACAGATAATTAAGATATACTTGAAAGGGGCTGGGGATTTAACTCAGTAGCATAAATACCTGCCTGCCAAGTGCAAGATCATGAGTTCAATCCCTGGTACCACACACACATGCGTGCACACACACACACACCAAATATATATATATATATATATATATATATATATATATATATATATATATATATATATATAAAACATCCTTGTCTGTGACCAAACATTTTCATGTATGAAATTTTCATGTATGTTTGGTCACAAAGATGTTTCTATGTTCTTTCTTACCAATCACGAGAATTTTCATTACTCTAATTATACCTTGGCATTTCTACTGGAAGTAACATCTCCAATTCTTCTTGTTTTTTTTTTTTAATTTTATTTAAAGAGAAAAAAAAGCAAAACAGAAAAAAGGGTAGAAACAATACAGAATTTCAGAAAAAAGTAAACAGTAAGAAATCACTAGTTGATAAATTACATATTGCCTTCTTAGATACAGTTGTTCAAGTTACAAAATTAAAGCATACAAAGGGCCAGGTGTGGTGGCTCACGCCTGTAATCTCAGCAGTTGGAAGGCTGAGGCAGGAGGATCATTGTGAGTTCGAGACCAGCCTGGGCTACAAAGTGAGCTCAAGGCCAGCCTGAACTGCATAGCGAGACCCTGTCTCAAAAACAAACAAACAAACAAACAAACAACCCCCAAAACATACAAAGTGGACATTCAAACAGTAAGGCTGCAAACAGTTCTGTTTAATGATCCAACAAAAACTTAGAAACATGGTTATCAATCCTACACACTTAAATATACAAGCAGTTATATCCTTTAGAGCACTTTCTTTTCCTACTTTTGCTTTTTAAGTCCATTATCTGTTTCAGCTTGCTCAGTACCTCACTGATCTGTTTTGTTGTTGTTACTTACTTTTTATTTTATTTTTATTTTTTATTTTAAAATACAGTAAAACAAGATGGAACAAAGCCAATTGAGAGAGTGTAGTGACATTGGTACAGAACTTCACAGCAGGTTACCGGATAACAGTAGTAGGTACAATAGTATATCTCATTTTCTTCACAATAGTTGTTCTTTCAGGTTCAGCAAAATCAAAGGAGATACAGAACTTATAAGAGCAGAATATTGAATAGAGCAATACCATTAATCATAACAGAGCAAAACAGTGATAAAAATATTTACCTTCAAAAAGATGGTAGAAGGAAATCCCCCTTATTTGCTATATTACATATAGTCAAACTCACAAGAGATGTTCAGATCTCTGATTCCCACTTGCTAACAGGGGGAAGTGGGGAGGGATAGGCTCACAGCCGCTTACCAGAGAAGCAAGCTGGCTGCTTGTTTTCCCAGTGCCCCAAGTTCCAACATGGAGCGGATCTCAGGAGACGCTGATGGTTCTCGCCCTGGAGCAGCCATGGCTTGGGAGGCCACAGCCATTTACCAGAGCAGCGAGCTGGCTGTTGTTTTCCCAGTGTCCCAAATTCCTCCAGTTCTTCTTGAAAGAACACATTGGCTAGCCTGGTGTGGTGGGTGGTGCACACCTGTGATCCCAGCACTCTGGAGGCTGAAGCAACAGGGTCACTTTGTGAGTTCAAGGCCAGCCTGAGCTCATAGTGAGTTCAAAGCAAACTACATAGTGAAATCTTGTCTTAAAAAACAGAGAATACATTGGATAAATTGGTTTTGGTTACCAAAGCTATTCTATACAAAAAACAGGGTTTTTGTTTTTTGGAGCTAGCATATTTACCACAATTTTTTAAAAATGGAGTATGTGCCAGGCTGTGCCATGCGATTAGGTGGGGAGAGTGGGGGATCCCATTCCCCTGCGAGGCTGGAGGAGAATGCTTGGGGTCTGAACACGGTGGCGGCTGCATGACTAGGGCTGCAGGCAAGGGTCAAAGGTGAAGCGAGGACTGGGGATTTAGCTCAGTGGCTTAAGCACCTGCCTGGCAAGCGCAAGGTTGTAAGTTTGATCCCAGGTACAAAAAAAAAAAAAAAAGGTGGAACGAGAGTCAGCCTGGCTCCTTTGCTGTGATGAAAACTGAGGCTGGATGCTTGGTATAGAAACAAGGTTGACATGAATGCAGTTGCAAAAGCAAGAAGCCCAAGAGCAAGGTGCCTACGGGTCTGGCGAGTATTTGTGGAAAGCAGACTCATACAGGCAGAAGCAGGGGTGAGAGGCATGGCCAGAGCTGGAGAGCAGCTGCATGGGGATGGGTGGGCACTGTTTCCCTAACCTTAGCCCTAACCCTACCCCTACCCCTACCCCTACCCCTACCCCTACCCCTAACCCTACCCCTACCCCTACCCCTAGAGCTAATGAGTTTACGACAAACGCCTCCCGTGACCTGGCGGCACCCCTGCTTTGGAAGGCCGTCCTCACCACTGTACGTCCCATAGGGAGGCTGAGCCCTGGCACCTCACCCAGGAGCAGGTGCTCTGGGGTCTGGTGTTGGGTCGGAGGTACACAGGCCTGTCCCACTCTGGGCCCCTAACCCTCAAGGAGAAATACGGGCTGCTTCCTTTCTGGTTCTGGCAGACTCAGCAGTGCCGAGAGGCAGCTGGGGCACCTGTGTGCAGTCCTTTCCAAAGACGATTATAGGAAGCAGGGAGAGATTTAGAGGGCGAACTGTGATACAACCTCGCACAAGGGATGCTGGCTGCACTGTTGTCCCTAGTGCAGTCCCTGGTGGTGGAGGAAAGCCTGCGGCCAGGTCCTCTGGGGTGGCCAAGGAGCGATTGTAGGGTTGGTCTCAAATGCTGGCTGGACATCCCCATGGGACCCTGGAGCACTTACCTTCTTTGGACCTCACGGTTCTAGCTGTAAAATTAAACGATATCATTAACCTTGCAAGGCTCTCATAAGGATTAACCTGTGTAATGTGTGCATCATTGGTGAGCTGAGCAATTGCTAACCATTGTGATTATCTGCAGAGACAGCTGATCAGCTGTTAGGACTTCAGAATGAAGCCAGCCTTCAAAATCCTCGCTTCCTCTCTCAAGACCCCTCGTCTCAATCTCTCTGCTCACCTAAAACTCTCCAAAGGAAAACGCTAATTTACTGGTGCTTAGAGTAGTGAGGGCTTCAAAACGTGCCTCTGCTTTCAAGCGCAGTGTGGATTATTTTTATTTTGCACCTTGTTAAATTCCTGTGGAATGTGCTCCCTTTCAGCTGGCAGTGGGCAATGCTGCAGGGGGATCTGGGAGCATAGGGAGGGGACTCTGCTGCCTTTCCCCCATTCCTCCTGGGACACCCAGAGGACAGTGTCAGGCCGTGGGCTCTGGGAGCTGCGCCTCTGCTGCCCTCAGTGCCGTGGACATGGGGACAGGACTGAAGGAGGACCTTCCCGTATCTCAACGGGCCGGCCTGGCTGCCTCTGAAACTGGTGCTGTGTCGGTATGAACCCAGCCCCAGAGGCAGGCCGACTTGGGCGGCCGTGGAAAGCTGATTCCAAAGCTGTCCCTGGAATGTCACCTTCTCCTGGAACCTTCTCCCCCCCCCCCAGCAGCAGGCGTCACCCGTTACCCAACTCACACTAGGAGTCAATGAAAGAAACCCAAATTATCACCATTCCAATAAACCCTGAGCTTTCTTTTCAAACAAACGTGTGAGCAGATGGCCTAAAAGCCATGTCTAATTACACAATCAGGTAGCACAAATCTGATTAGAAGCTTTTTGTCTACTTTAATTAATTTTCTACAATCAGAGTAATTTTTAGTAAGTTTCAAATATGCATTTAAACAACTGCAATGTGTATCTTTTCCAAGGCCTGCTGGGGTTCTTCCATTCATCCTTCCTCCCTTGTGACGGGGCTTGCTCCTGGAACACAGAATTAGAGGAAAATAATTAAGAGCGCAGCTCGCCTGTGTCACGTAGCCTATGCTTTGAGCACGTGAGTCGTGGGAACAAAGTCATGGATCGCATAGCACAGGTTAGGGTGGGTAATGTAACATGGTTCTGCATACCTGCTACACGTCAAATCCGTAGGATGAGGGAAGGAAGGAACGGGGTAAGAAATTAGCAGTTAGATGGGAGCTGTGCCTTTTAAACATATCTGAAACAGTACTTTGCAAGTGAAACAGTCTTCCCAATTATTTTCCTCTTGTTCCTCCCATGCATCAAAGACAGTTCCATTTCCCAGGAGCCTCTCTCTCCATCCAAAATACTGAGCTTTGCAATCTGACTGGTTCTGGAGGTGACCTAGGTAGTGGAGTGTGTACTCTTCTCTGCTGCGTGGTAATGGTCAACTTGTGGTTTATGGAGAGAAGAAAAGAGAGGGAAGGAGATTTGCCTCCTCTACTTTGTTAGGATTCAGTGGTCTCTGCAAGGTCAACTTTCTGGTTGGAAATTATGACTCATGAATTTTTTTTTTTTAATCGGTACTGGGGATTGAACTCACGACCATGCACTTGCAAAGCAGGTGCTTCTGCCGCTGAGCTAAATCCCCAGTCCGACCCATGAAATTTGGTGAAGCATAGTTTGACCAAATTCAGAGCACTGGCTAATGCCACACACCAGACACTCTTAGTGTCCGTGAGGAGTGGGTAATTGTGAGAGTTCTTTTCCTCTGCAGAGGGTTACCTTAATGAATGAGTTAGGGTTCTACATCATCTTCTTGTTGATGAGAATCACTGCTGTTATTTTAGGTTCCTTTCAATTGGCTACACCCTTGTCTACTCTGATGCTAAGACAAAGCTATACTAAGCTTTCAAGAATCCACTAGAGCACAATAAGTTTTTCTCTTTCTTTCCTCTCTTTTCCTTTTTTTTTTTTTCGGTGCCTTTCATGGTTGGGGCTAAAAATCTCCATCTGAAACAGTTCAGGTGGCTGCAATACACGGAGCTATAGAAACTACTCTTTTCTTTTTGTTACTTTTATTCCTGAAATTAGTGTCCCTGAAACCAGTGGCATTATGTTTTTCTTTTTTTCAAGTTGACTTAGAAAAACAGAAAGAGAAAATCCTGTGTAATCATTCCTAAGAGGTAGTAAAAGATCACAACAACCAAACATGAAATAAGACTTCCTTTCCCCCTGTATTTGAATAATTCCCACTGCAGTACACATGGTAAAGGAAGGATTCCCCGAGGACTGCAGGCCGGGTATGTATGCACAGAGAGACGGGACCATGTTGGCCCAGGATGCGCCTCATCCCATGCGGTCTGATATCTTTACACTGCTCCTAGGGAGACACAGGGGCCACTGATCCAAGCCCCAGCACCAGCCAGGGGGACCTCCCACACTCTGCCTTACAGAAAGAACCCAATTTGGCCAAACAGTGATAAGAGGACTTAGCGCCAGGGCTGGGTCACTGCTGGGGGCACAGAGGTTGGATAGTCTAAGAATATCTCATGTTTACATAGGGGGCTTTCCCTAAGGGCAGAGTGCTTTACCCCCATTAGCTCATTAGCCTGTCCCCTGACCCTGGAAGGGGCTGCGGGTGAGCAGAAGACAGAGAACAAAAGAACTAAATGGAAGAGCTAAAGTGGGGCTTGGGGCTCTAGTTTCGGGGCCAGGCTCTGTCCCGAGGTCTTCATCACACTTATGTGGGGAGCCCAGTCTAGACAACCAAGGACTGGTGATGGCAGCAGCCTTGTGTAGAGAGGGGAAACAGCTCTCTTTGCCTCTGCTTTCAGTGTGTGCAAAGAAAAGGTAAAAATCCTAAATGTTCTACCTGTATCTTCTAATTCAGGCATTCGTAATTTTGGTTCCGTGGGGTTTTGGGAGGTGGGCAGAGGAAGGAGAAACTGTCTCCAGTACATGCACATACTATGGCTTTCCTTGTGATTTTCCCGGGGATTGAGTTCATAGTCACCTTCAGAATTTCTGAGGTATCCACGATTCCTCGCAAAAGTCTCTGCTCCTTTGTTCTGTTCGCGTTAGCTCTAAGGAGGCTCCGTGACCAGTCTGTAAGAATCTCCCAGGTTCCACTTCCTGGTCCCAGTTATAGCTTCTGCTCTAGTGGAGCTGGGAGGGTACAGGGCAGGAGACAGCGATTTCTAAGAGTGTTAATATTTGGCCCCGAATATTCACTTACTCAGCCAACACTCACACACAGAGGGTGCCGTGACAGAGGGTAGGGTGAGCTGACCTCCGCGTGGCCGCGGGCTGGTGCAGCCCTGAGGCGTCTGAGCGGGGATGCCAGCAGAAGTGGGGGGCCTCCCTCACCCTCCTGGCTCTCCGAGTTCTCGGGAGAATGACACCAGCATTGGACGACACCCCCTCCACTGCAGGATAGCTTTGCTTCAACCACTACATCTGTCATGGTCCCATTTCCGAATAGAGTTGCATTCCAAAGCTCCAAGAAGGGCGCGTGCTTATGGCGACACGATAGTCAACCCCATACACCGCACTTCTGCTGGGGACTGGAAATCATTCTTTTTGTTTGGTTTTGATTTTTATTAGCATGAGTGTGATACACACTGATTATCTTTTTTGTGGGTAGTTGGCACATGTACATGACTCATCTTAATTCTTTTTATATCCTCTACTCTACCTCCCTTTTCTCCTCCTCTATCTCTTTGTCCCCTTCCTGTTTACAAAAGGTCTATCTCCCTGTTTCTTATTATCTGTCCTTCATTCTCTTTAACTTATTTATACTTTGAGATTATCGTATAAGGGAAGCCACATGATATTTAAGCCTGTGTGTCTGATTTATTTCACTTCCCATTACAGTTTCATATGGATCCATTTTTTCTACAAATTACTCACACTTATCCTTCTTTGTGGCAGAGTAGTACTCCACTGTGTGCAAATACCATATTTTCTTTGTTTATTCATCTGCTGATAGATATATAGGCTTCTTTCAAGATTTAGCGGAACTGTGGTTCTATAAGCACGGTGTCAGCTGGATGTTTAGCTCAGCAAGCGTGAGGCTTTGAGTTCAAACCCTGGTACCAAAAAAAAAAAAAGTAAAACACAATAGCAGAACAGAGCAACCAGTCTTCTGGTTTCTCTATATAGTCTAGATATTAGTCCTTTGTTCAAAGTGTGGCTGGCAAAAAAATTTTTCCCCATTTTATAGGTTGTTTCCAGTCTTCTGGTTATTTCCTTTGCTGTGAACAAGCTTTTAAATTTGTTGATTCTTGATGTTTATTCTTGTACAATTGGGATTCTATTCCAAAAGTCCTTGCCTGACTTCAGGAGTTTTACCAAACACAGGCTAATGGTTTCTGTTCTAACATTTAGATCTAAGAGCCATTTTGATTTTTGTTTAGTGCATGGTAAGGGATATGGGTCTAGACTCAATCTTCTGGGTGTGGATAGTCAGTTTCCCCAGTACCACTTGCTAAAAGGGCTATCTGACCTCCAGGGCATGTTTTTGGCCCGTTTGTTAAATACTAAGCAACTGAATGTGTCTGGGATTGTTTCTGTAACCTTTATTCTGTTCTATTGATCTATGTGTGTTTTTGTGTCAGCACCATGCTGTTTTTACCACTGTAGCTTTGTAATATAACTTGAAATCTAGGATTCTGAGACCTCCTCCTTTGCCCTTGTTACCCAGGATTGGTTTTGCTATTCTGGGTCTCTTTTGGTTCCATTTGAATTTTAGGATTATTTTCCCTAAATCTGTAAGACATGCTGTTGGTATTTTGATTGGGATTGCATTAAATCTATATATAAGTTTTGGGAGTATGTGGAAATTATTCTGGACTGGAAATCAAATGTAATAAAAGTCACACAGTATTTAATGCCTTTGATTATTTAAATGCAGCAATGTTCCTTCTTTTGAGGCTCCTTTAGCTGTCTTAGGATGATACAGAAATACTGGAGGTTTAGACCCTCACTTTGATTCCCTCCTCGACCCACATTCTCACCCATTTGTGGAGCTAATAAAGGGTCTAATTATCTTTCAAAAATTGTAATAGCATGGCTGGAGATTTAGCTCAGTGGCATAAGCGCCTGCCTTGCAAACGTGTGGTGGTGAGTTCGATCCCTGTTACCCCCCACAAAAAATTGTAATAGCTACAGATTCTCCCTTTCAGCATTTCACATGAAATATGAATTTATAGGGTGAATGAAAGAGATCAGCATTACCAGATCCTTTGTGCAGAGCAGGAATGGGGAGGTCAGGCTGGTGAGCCAAGCAGAGACCATGGAGGCTCTGGAGGGCTGTGCTTAGGGCTTAAACACGGAGGCAACACTGTCCTTGCCATGGTTCCCTCAATGCAGGGTGGGGATGAAGTGGAGGAGAAGCCAAAATGAGGCAGCCTCCAGGGCTCCCTGGAGACTGTTATGGCCTACATAAGAGCAGCAGGCGTGCAGTGGAGCTGGAATCCAAGCTGATGGGCCCACTGAGGCAGAGGGCAGAGCAGAAAATACATTGTGGTTTCTGGCTAAGTAAAATCTATAACAACAGATTTTGGATTTCAAAGGATTCTCCTTGTCCTGGCAGTCTGGGTCCTCGTAAACAGCAAGCACTCAAGAGCTGCAGGGGCTGTGATGAGCGAGCCAGTCCCAGACAACTGCAGCAGGAGCAGGGCTGGCTTTGCCCTGCCAGGAGCGAGTTCCTGGAAGGACTGGTTTGTCCGTTAGAGTGATGCCTGCCTCTCTCATCCTCTCCAGGGCTGACGGGGCCTCTGAGCGCTCTGCTCTGTCACTCCAGCTGTCCCTGGGTAGGAACAGGGTGGCAGGCTGCAGGGCAGAGGCTGCTGAGACACTCTTGTGTCCCTTGACTGTCTTAACACCATGAATTCAACAGCTGAGCTGAAGAGATTCTGGAATAACAAATGGTAACTCTTTGTCCTGCCTCCAGAGAGCCACTAATTCCTTTTCTCCAGGCAACTCCCAAACTCCTTAGGGAAACTGTCATAGGTCTCAACTCCTGGGATCTTTGAGGAGAAGAGCCTGAATAGAGGGGAATACTGGAGTTCACACGCAGTGGGTCACTCAGCTCTGGACCTGCCTGGAAAGGACCCTCATCCAACTCTTTGTCACCCTTTTGTACAATTACAAGGAGAGAGGTGAAATACAAACCTGTTTTGGCTTCAGCAGTCTATCAGCCCTACTGGTGATAGTGTCTCAAAGAGACAAGGACAATTCTGTAGAGCTGGGGATGTGACTCAGTAGTAGAGTTCTTGCCTTGCATGCACAAGGCTCTGGATTCAATTCTCAGCACAATTCTATGTATACCAACAATTTAGTAGTCAAGGTTGGGGATAAAAAGGAGGGAAAGGGTTAGGGGTTTATCTCAGTAGTGTAAATGCCTGCCTGGCAAACGCAAGGTTGTGAGTTCAATCCCTGTACAAAAAAAAAAAAAAAAAAAGGAGGGAAAGTGAAGTAGTATTGTATAGGAATTGGAGGGTCTGGGGCAGATTAGCCTCTTGGTATCTTTTCTTTTTCTTTCTTTCTTTCTTTCTTTCTTTCTTTCTTTCTTTCTTTCTTTCTTTCTTTCTTTCTTTCTTTCTTTCTTTCTGACAAGGTCTTGCTATGTAGCCCAGGTAGGCCTTAAATTTGTGGTGATCCTCCTGCCTCAGCCTCCCCAGTGCTGGGATTACAGGTGTGTGTTGCATGTCCAGCTGCCTAGCTTTAAAATAGGGACAAGTGCTGCAGAGAATTGTTGAGAATGAATGAGCCCCATGCATTGCACCCCTGGGGTACAGGGAGCAGGAGTAATGATGGGAGCTGACTGGCTTCTAATTAGCCGCCACATAGGGTGGCTGGAAACGGGTGACTGGGGCTCTGGAACAGCGCTATGTTCAGAATTTTTTCCTGCTATTTGGCTCTTTTTCCCTTCACAGATTTCTCCCTTTGATCTTTTTCTTTTCTTCCTTCTTTTTAAAACATTTCATCTTTGTTTCCTTTTTTGTCATTCAGTGACAGGTAAGAAAGATCTTGAGGTTAAAAGAAGTGTTTTCAAGATCTCTGGGTTAAAGGAGTTGTTCGCAAAAAGGAGGCTCTAGCTTGGTTCTGGCTTTTCTTGAAGTCTGATATAAAGCAAAAGGCTGTCAACCTAGGTTAAATGCTTCTGTTTTAAAAATCCAATAGCCAGAATCAAGAGGTGTGCAGGAACTAACTGTCTGGGAGGAGAAACTGGTCAGCAGTTTCTATTCACGTGCAGAAGTATTCACACCAACGTTATGACCGGCAGAAATCAAGTTCAGTAATTTAAAAATAATGAAAGATAATTTAGGCAGCGTTCTGACTGCAGCAACGATTCCATTTAGGTATTTTTTTCAGTCATGGCTGCACCTCCGGAGGGTCCAGGAGTCCTGAGAGCTAAGCACCGAGTGGCTCTCAGGACACAGCAGTGGTGACTGCAGTGAGGGCAAGTGGTTATCTGAAGGAAACATTGTACACAACTTGTACCCCAGAAACCACTTGATGAGTGGAAGAACTGTGCCTTCCCTCCCTCTCATCAGAGATGAATCACTGGGTTTCCTCTCTGTTTTGCTTAGCCCTTGTGGTGAAGCAGATTCCCACCTCAAGTGAAGCGTGAACCCGCTTCTGGAGAGGGACCCTCGCAGGCAGGCCCCCGAGAGGCGCTGAAAGCTTCAGTTCTAACCTTCTCTTTTGTCAGCCACTCGTGCTGACAGTGAAATGAAGCTTCTTTGTGACTCAAGAAGCTGGTTTGGTCTGAAACATTTGCTCTCATTTTCTGGGGCTCTTGCGACTATCAAGCCATTTGGCTTTTGGAGAACACAGCAAGCAAGACCAGCAAATGTCCGCAGTGCTGGAGGCCGAGGAGGCTGAGGCCAGTGAACACAGTGCCGGCCTCCCTGAGCAGAGTCTGCGGGAATTCAGAAGTACAGACAGAGATAAAAACGGCAAAAAGTTATCTTACGATGGATTCTTTTCTGCTCAGTTGGTCTCAGATTTGTATGTGTCTGTGTAATGGTGTCCGATGAGACCCATTTAACGTCCCTGCTAACCTTTGCCGAGAGAGACACAGAGCAACATGAGAACTTCACTGAGGCAGAGAATCTTTTAATCAAAAATGAACAAAATTAGAAAGATCAGACCTGCATGTAGACTTGTTCTCAAGTCTGCCCTCCTTGAGATCAGCAAAGTTCCTTTTGAACCACTTCCCCGCCAGGCAGTCTTCCTGCACACACACATGCATACATGCTTCCATGCACACACACGCGTGCACACGCATGCACACACGCACAACAACACCAATAACTTTATTTGTCTTATGCTTGATTTAAGTTTTAGTAAGAATCTAGAATTTTAAAGCAATCTAACGCTTACCTAGATCCCTGGGTAAACCGAAGTCGGCCGCACCCCTCATCGCAGCTGACCAGCATCAGGCTCGAGCTAGCAGCCGAGTAGAAGCTTTCAGGCTCTCATTTCCGGGTCCCTGCTAGGAAGCCCCGTGTGAGTGGGAAATGAGAGTCTGCAGCCTCACGAATGCAGGAGCTGGGGTGCAGGAAGCTGGTTTCCCCCGACATTAGCTCCAGGAAAAGCTGAGGTTCTGCTTATTTCTCTTCCAATGCACTGGGTTTGCTGTTGTTGAAACTCGGAATGATTTTATGTGTATTTTTGTTTTAATTCTGGAAGTAACACAGTGTTAACACAAACACTATGTTACTTCCAGAATTCTCACTTTCTGGAGGAATTTAACTACATTCTGTGCCATTGTTTTCACCCTCTCTCCCAAATGGTGTCCTGTTTGTTAAAGGGCTCCCCAATAGAGACAAACTGAGGTGATTCTCATTGTCTGGGCCTGAGCTGCTCTTCTGTAAACTGGGAATAAAAAGGGGCAGGGCAGAAAGCATGCACAGCTCTGCCCAGCTCATGTCTGACTCCAACACTTGGTGTGATTCCAGAAGCAAAATGAGAATAATATTTTCTATCTCATAACATACCTATTAAACAAGTCCATCTGAGTGGTTAATCCACAGCCGAGGTGTCAGGGACTTGTTGAAGGACGGCTGTCGGGTCACTGCTGCATTCTGGTAACATTGATTGTGATGACTCCCGGCAGGGGCCTTCAGGAAGGGGTTCGTTTCTTCATGTCCATGCTCTCTGGCTCCTCAGCTGGGAGGTGCCTGCTCTCATCTCTAAGTTGCCTGAACTTCCCTGCCTAGGCCCTGGCCCACTCCTCAGAGCTGCCCTCGCCTTCCGGCCTACAGCAGGTGCAGGGAGGTGCCTGGCCCAGGGACTCTGAGCCTGAGCCTGAGCCTAAGCCTGAGCCTCAGCTGTGGGGAGGCTGGATGGCGAGGTTGGCCAGGCCGCCCTGAACCCCAAAGTGGAAACTCAGGCAGATCAGGAATGCAAGGGAGCCTTCTGCTTCAAAGCATGTCAGCAGTGTTCATGAGCCTTTACCTTCTCACTTAGGAAAACAAAAAAATACTTTTGGGGAACTAGTACATTACTGAACACTCTCAATTCCATTCTGTACTGGTGTGAATTATTCTCCTCCTTTTTAGGTTAGAAAACAATAATAGAGAAGACAGTAAGGGCTGTGAAACTTGTGGCATGGCGATTGGGCCCAGCCTGGAGTGCGCAGTGTGGCTCAGCCTCCCTGTGGGACCGCGCCCCCTGCTTGGGGAGGGCTCCGAGGGCTTCCTGCGAGGGCGCTCAACATGATGCCACGGGCACTGATCATGCATGAGACACCAAATGCTGTGCTTAGGGCCTTGTGTGGGCTGCTTTACCTACTATTCTGCACTGTACCCAGGGCTTAGCACACAGCCCAAGCTTACTAAATCTGGGCAATTACAAAGACAGCGATCACTGTGATCCACAAAGTGCAAGGTGCTGGACTTGGCTGCCTATTCCCACCCTCTGCTCCCATTCACAAAGTGGGTCCACATCTCCTGCCACTCACTTGCCGCTCCTGGGTCTTTCTTCTTCCAGCTGCCCTCAGTCCTGCTGCTCTAGGGGAAAAGCGGCCAGATCTAGGGTCTGTGGGAAACATGGGGGAGACCTGTGCTGTGTCTTGGCCTGGGGTCACTTATGACACTGAGCAAGCTGCTGTTAGCCGCATACCCTGGTTTCCCTCCCGTCTCTGGCATGTGACACACATACGTGTAGCGATTTGTTAGGTCTTTAGGACCCTGGGGAGGAAGGTGCTTTGAATACCGGGAACTGAACTCAGATCCTCACACTTGCCACACAACTTCCCAAAACGCATTGGCGCTGAGCAGAATCTGGGACTGTGCGCAGGTCTTGGTCTGCGCCCACGCTGTAGTGGTCTGGTCAGCCACTGTCTGCCCCTCTTCCCTGGCTGGCGCTGCAGACCCCGCTGGCTGTGGCTCGCCTTTGTTCTCCTGTGGAAATTACATACACACCCACGAGGTTTCCTGTCTTTCCCTTCCACCCTGTCCTCCGTGTGCACTTCCCTTTGGTTAAATGCCACTCCAGAATCTTCAAGGCTGACTTCGGGAACCAAGTATATTTGCTGTGGGAGTGGAAACTGAACCCTGGGCCCTCCCACACCAGGTGTGCGAGATCAGATCCTCTAAGCATGAGCAGCGTGAAGTTAGGTCTTTATTCCTGGCCCTCAGACCTTATCTCCTCACCATCCCCTTTGGCTCCTGCCTCCTGAATGCCCCTTCTTACCCCAGTAGGGTCCCACTCATCTCTTGAGACCACTTCTTTAGGCTGAATCTAATGTCAGAGTTGAACAGCATAGAGTTTTACATGTGAGAAACGTTAAAGGTATAAAACAGAAAAAAGAAAAGGAAGGACACTAACTTTGCAAAAGACATGAGGTGGACAGGAGGTCCCCAAATGGCTCCTACAAAATGAGACCGACTACCAGCCTCAGCACACTTGAACACCTGACACCCTAACATTTTGTTAGTTGGAAATCCTTTGAAAGAGGCTTCATGGACCTAGAAAAGCATTGTTTTTGCCTGTGTATAACTGATCAGAAACAAAAAATTGCCCTATAATTTCAACCTCTTCAAAAGCAGATTTGCTACTGAAATTCCAAGGCCGATGAGCTGTGGCCATGTGTTTGATGAGAAAACCAAGGAAATCCCATGTAATAAAGGTCCTCGTGGTTCGAGGAGGACAAATTATTAGGTGCTGGAGTGCAACTGCTGATAGGGAAGAGCGAGGATGGGCAGAAGCATCCAGTTTCAAAGACCATGGCGCCCCAAACTCTAACAGTGGAACTTTGGTTCACGAACTTGATTCTTTCCACAATGCTGGTTGCAAACTGAGTTGGACAAGAACCAAATAAAATTCAATGGTAAAGTTCAATGCTACCTTTATGAGGAAATTGGATTTGGTTCTTGCCCGGTTGGGTTTATGAATGGAATCATGGAGAAGACTGAGTTTGTGAGCAGAGGACCACCATATTCTGCAGACAGGAACCACAGTAAGATTCGTTTTTGAACTGGCTAATATTAAAGTTCGTCTTCTTGCAGAGCACACTTTGGCTTGCTTGGCCAACAGATGAGACATCTTGACCTATAGGAAGAAAAAAATAACCAGCCAGAGTTGTGAAAATAGCTATGGATGATCCACGAAGAGATGGGCCAGCTGAGGCCTCTGTACAGCGCTTGTGCTTGTGATGCCAGGAGGCTGGAGGGAGGCTTCGTCTTGGGGTCACCTTCAAGTGTGGAAAGCGAGTCCATGGAGGTGAAGGAAGCAATCTGAGCGCACGCACATTATGTCTTATAAGCTGGGTTCTTGCCAGACAAAGCTCACTGTGACTGGCTGGGTCATTCCCACTGCGACACCTACACGGGGCCTGAGGAGAGAAGCCAGGCAGCAGACAAAGAAAGCCCGCTGAGTTCTGTGTGAGCACTGGAGATCCAGCCCACCTCAGTCTGTGGGGTTTCACCTCATAGAGTCTTTAAATTTCTTCATCTTTCAAATCAGAATTATTTTCCATTCCAAGGTTGGAGTATTGTAAGGAAAAGTCAAACAATGAATTGCAAGGAGCTTTTAAAAACCATAAATGCTACCAAATGTCAGGTGATATTACAAACAGCATCTGTGCCTGTACCAGGACCCTAGCCGGGCTCTGTCCAGCAGGATGTTAGCTGCTTGCTCTTCCTGGGGACGGCCTCCTCACTCTGAAGCAGAAAGGAGTTGCTTTGGTGGCCTTCCTTTCGCGCTGTCATCTGTTGTCTGCTACCTTCTGCCTGGTGGCTGCTTGATCAGTGCTTGTTGAGCTGAATACTGATAATAAACTTCTGTTGTTGAGCATATGCAACCCCCCAGCACTGTGGGTTAATGGAGAAATTCCAAAAGACCACTTTATTTTTTTTTTTTTACCTTAAAACAACCAAAGAAAATAGCACTGTGACATTTTGATGGTACCCTCTTATATGAAATATGAGCAATACAGGTTTAAATGCAAGAAAAGTCACATTAGGAAGAATTAAAGAACAAAATTTTATGAAGCCAGTTAAATGTAGTGAGGGAGAAGTAAGAGAAAAATAGAACACATCTACGAATTGCCTATTTAGGTCCACATTGGAGTGTTTTTGGCCCCTTCTAGGATTTCCTGGAGCCCTGTAGACTGTTATTCACCATTCACATATGCATACATAAAAATATACCATCTATAAATAGCCATCTGCCTTTTCAGTGAAATTAAAGATGGGAGCATTAGATTTTCCCAGTGTAACTGCAGTATTCAAACCTACAGCTGTTACACCACTATAATCCCACCCAGAGCATTTGTAACAGCACTATTTTATGTCAAGTACACTAAACATTTTTAACTGAGATGTTAACAGGACACATAGTTTCCCTTGCCAAGTTTCCTCACATACCTATTTAGAAACATTAGGGTTGTTGTGTATTTTGTTTTACAAACTGCAAAAAATTTTCACAAGTGTTTCTGCTCCTTATCTAGGGATTAACACCAAACTCCTGCCAGTGTTTTTCTTGAACTCTAAGTCTATGCGTGTCACAAAACCTCTCCTTCATATATATGTGTGTGTATATATATATATGCTAAACTATGCCTCCTTAAGAAAAATCCCCAGCTTCTGAGTCTTAGGTGAGAATGCACTGCATAAGCAGGCATCTCGATCAAGGCTCTGGTGGGTTTTGGGCTCCGGAAAACCAGGCAGTGCTGAGTAGTCACAGAGCTCTTGCCTTCAGCAGTTAATTTGCAGGGGAAAAACCCCACTGGGAGCGTCCACCTACTCTAAAAGCAAACACTCCTAACAGGCAGCATTAGCATGGTGTGAGACAGGCATGCTTTAACCCAAAGGGTGTCATTTTATGAGTGAAAACTGGATAAACCTTAAGAGACTCAAGAGTGGCTGTTTCATTCCTTGCTTGATGCCCAAATCCTCACAGTTCAGGACAAACTCATATCCATTGTGATCAAAACCCAGGAGGCTCATAAAGATAACTGCTCCAAACCAAGCAGGCATTCTCCTCCTGGAGCCCTGTCACTTATTTTCATTCCTTGCACTTTGTAACACACCAGCCAAGAGTGTGAGCCTATTAATTAAAAGAAAAACTAAACTATTCCTGTTGTGCTTCAGAGCTCCAGGAACTTTCAGGCAAAGTGGGACTGGAAAAGTAACAGCACCCAGCTCGCTGCAGGAGAATGAATTGGGCAATTTATAAAAAGCCAGGAAATTGGCACCTGAGCTAAACAGAAGCAAAGGGAAAGAAAAAAATTTCAGTGAGGTTCAGAATTGGGACTGTAAGAATAAGAATACCATGATACCAAAACGTCTGGAGCCAGGGCTTCCTAAAAGCAGGGCAGCCTGGCACTGGAGGCTGTGCCCAGGTCAGGCCTGTGGTCCCTTCTGCCAGAGCTGCTGAGTCACAGCCCACTCAGAGGGCAGTGCACGGCCTGTCCTCATCTATCCACTGTCCTATCAGAACCCAAAGCATTCAAATATTAACAACTTAAAGTATATGTGAATACAAAAATCTCAATTTGTTTAAACACACACACATACCCCTCATTAAATTCTTCCCAAGGAAGTCATGGAAAAGCAGCAAGCACCAGGAATATTTTCTGCTCCTCTTTCAAATATGGACTTCAGCTCCCACAGGCAGTAAACACACAGCTCAGACATCCCTTCACTAACAGGAAGGCTGTTTGGTGCCTCATTAGCTACTCAGAGCAGGGTGTGACAATGCTCGAGTGTCAGTGGCATGGAGGGTGCAGGAAGCAGTGACAAGAGAAAAAAATACACAAAAATACAAAGGATGGTCAAGTCATGATCACACTCCATATTTCAGGGGTAAAAAGACCTCAGAAATAACACACCAGCCTCTTTTATGGAGGACACACCCAACGGTGGATCTCCTTGTTTTTCCACAGCAAGGTTCTGTTTTGGTTTAAATAAACATTCAATTTGTATTTTTAAAAAAATTTATTTGTGATCTGTACATGTGATAAAGTGGGGCTTCATTGTAGATTCTCAAAGCAAAACAAAAACCCAAAGTAAAAATGTATAAATACAATATATATTTTCTTACAAAAATGGGAGATTTACAAAATATACATACTGTACTTGTCTCTATTTTACAAATTTCACATGCATTTAAGATATAACACAAAAAATGCAAAAACCTGTGTAGTGGCAGTTTTAAAAAATCTGACAGGTGAGATAGTTTTGAGAGATCAATTTTAACTTTAATGTAAAAGCAGCTCAACTCAACTGAACACTACATATATGAAGTAACTTGTACTCCCAACACAACCCTCTGGTTGGCATTTAAACACTGAGAAGCAGGATCCTGTTGCGAGACTGAGGGCAACGTCAAAGGTGGAGTAAAGGTAGCGCCAGGATCCCCTGCTCAGCTTTACATCATTATGCAAAAGAACTAGAGTTCTGTTACAGAAAAAAAAGTACATGATTTAAGATTAATACATTTAAGTCTTCCAGCACATTTCAAAGAACTTCAGAATCACTTTGAAGTTTACCTTCTTTTAATGACTTTCTTTAAAAATAGAGCCCATGGTTCCAACTTTTCCCTTCCTTCACTCTCCTTTCTGCAGTCCACCTCCCCACTCAGCCGAAGATGGGATCAGGATAATGTTTTATAAACAGATTTATGAAACCCAGAAAAGGTGTGCAAAATGGTTCACTTAACTTTCCTTTATCCTAATGCTCAAGGCATTACACTTTTCCTTTTATCCTGAAGAATCCAAATTGGAAAATCTAAACGCAGGCTTACAGAAAGGAAAAAAAAAAAATAAGGGAGATTTTACTAAACATTTTAACAGGGTGTGTTGAATAGTATGTTCTGAATTACATGTATTTAAAAACAAAACCTTTTGTATTTCCTTTATCCAAGTTAGAATCTTTGGCTGAATGAGGTATGGAAGCACACTGTCCTTCACTTTCCCTTAAAAAGCAATGTTTATTTCAACCAAATTAAAAACCAAAGGGAAACCTCAGATTTGCACTGCTTTGCCTGTAAAAGTTGCCGGTTTCACAGTTATGCCTTTCCACAGGGAGACACTTTTGTTTCCTCTTTTGTCTCTTACAACAAAGACAAGGGGGAAACCGCATTCCTGTTTTGAAAAGCAACAAGTCATCGCTTCTTTTCAGGGTATTAAACCACGCAAAACACCCTTTTCTCTGTCTCCTGCCTTCCCCAGAAAATACATACTACTTATCTCCTTGCCCTCATCTTGAAATGTTATTGTCACGTCTTTTGCATCTTCACATTAAGATTCTAGCGGGCAGGCCTCCCAGGACTTCCAAATGCTTATTTTACAAGACTTGAAAGGAGCAGGGGAGGAAAAACAGCCAGGAGGGGGTAGGGGAGGAGAGACTGTAATGTCTGACCCTGGAAATTAACCCATCTGGGCTCCAGTTTGGCCCCAGTGAAAAGAGATTATGGTTTGACCAGCGCTTGACAAGGCCGCCGCAGGGGTCCCCCCCTCCCGCTTCCCAGCAAAGCGGCATTGCAGCGGGCCGTGCCTCCCCCGGGCCTCCCGGGAGCCAGGGCCGCCGCTCTCCTGCAGCTGGCGGGCGTCGCCGCCCAGCGCGCCCCGGCCGCGCGAGCAATCTTCTCAGCAGGCCAAGCCGGCCAGCGCCGCCCACGAGCACCACCGCTGTCTCCACCTTTATCGCCGCCCTCGCAGGCCTCCGCCGGAAGTCCCCGCGGCTTTTTCCACCCGGCCTCCTCTCCGAACCACCCTACCCCAAATCTCTTCCAAGGAATTCTCACTCCCCGCTCCCCGGCCCATGGAGGGCCTAGTTAGGAAGCAGCGCCCCGGCCAGCCGTCCCTTCCCTCCAGCGCGGGCCCTGCCAGGGAAGAGGGTGGAAAGGTGGGGGCGCGCCGGGCCTCATACCGCTGTCTCCCCTTTGCTGCTGTGGCTGAGCTTGTGGTAGAAGCGGCGCCACGACTGCAGGGTCTTGCCGGACCAGATCCAGAAGCCGGTGGTGATGCCCACGATCATGGTCATGAGGTACTTGATCATGAAGACTGTGAAGTCGGGGCTCATGGGCGGGAAGTGGCCGGGTGGGCAGGGCACGGCATAGCTCTTGCACGTCTGCAGCAGCCAGGTGCGCTCCCAGTGCTCGCGGAAGGCCTGCTCGTAGAAGTAGCAGGCCAGCACGATGGTGGCCGGCACCGTGTACAGCACGCTGAACACGCCGATGCGCACCATGAGCTTCTCCAGCTTCTCGGTCTTCGTGCCGTCGTGCTTCATGATGGTGCGGATGCGGAAGAGCGACACGAAGCCGGCCAGCAGGAAGGACGTGCCGATGAACAGGTACACGAAGAGCGGCGCCAGCACGAAGCCGCGCAGCGCGTCCACGCTCGACAGGCCCACGTAGCACACGCCGCTGAGCAGGTCGCCGTCCACCTGGCCCATGGCCAGGATGGTGATGGTCTTGACCGCAGGCACGGCCCACGCGGCCAGGTGGAAGTACTGCGAGTTGGCCTCAATGGCCTCGTGGCCCCACTTCATGCCCGCGGCCAGGAACCAGGTGAGCGACAGGATGACCCACCAGATGGAGCTGGCCATGCCGAAGAAGTAAAGCACCATGAAGAGGATGGTGCAGCCCTCCTTCTTGGTGCCCTGCGCCACCGTGCGGTAGCCGTCGTCCGAGAAGCGCTCCACACACACGGCGCGGTCCTCCAGCAGGAAGCCGGCCACGTGCGCCACGGCCACCATAAAGTAGCAGCCGGACAGGAAGATGATGGGCCGCTCGGGGTAGCTAAAGCGCCGCATGTCCACGAGGTACGTGAGCACCGTGAAGAGCGTGGAGGCGCAGCACAGCACGGACCACACGCCCACCCAGAGGCGCGCGAAGCGCCGCTCCTCCTCCTTGAAGTACATGAGGCCGTTGGCGCGGCCCGGCTCACACGGGGCACCGCAGTCGCGCTCACCCAGGAAACGGTAGCCCAGGTAGGGGGGCACCTTGAGCTGCCGCGGGCACGTGAAGGGGAAGGCCGAGCGGCCCCGGCCGTCCGCGGCCCCAGGCGGCAGTGCGGTGAACGGCAGGTCCGGCAAGTAGGGCGCGGTGGGGTAGGCGGTGGGGCCGCCGCCCGGACCCCCGGAGCCGTCGGACGTATTCTGGCCCACGCAGATCTCGCCGGCGCCGTGCACCGGGAAGTTCTCGCAGCGCAGCCGCTCCGGCCACTGGAAGCCGAACTTGTTCATCAGTGCCTCGCAGCCCTGGCGGGCCCTCTCGCACAGTGAGCGGCAAGGCGGGATGGCCTGGTCCAGCACGGTGCACACGGGCGCGTACATGGAGCACAGGAAGAAGCGCAGCTCCGGCGAGCACTGCACCTTCACCAGAGGATAGAACTGGTGCACCTCAAGGCCCGCGTCCTCCTGGTTCGTGTGGCCTAGCAGGTTGGGCAGGATGGTCTGGTTGTAGGCGATGTCCGTGCACAGCGGGATGGAGATGGGCTGGCAGAAGCCGTGGTCCGGCACCGAGATGCCCTTCTCGCCGTGGTAGGGCTGCGCCCCGGTGCCCGCGGGCAGCGAGCCCAACAGCGCCAGAACAAGGGCGCACAGGCCGCCGGGGCCCCGCATCGCCGGCCGCGGGTGCAGCGGCGCTCTCAGTCGGAGGAGCGAGAGGAGGCGCCCGGGAGAGGCTCGGGTTCGGGGAGGCGCCGCTGCGCCGGGCGCATGAGAGTCCTCCTGGCGCCGGCGTAGGGGCCGGGCCGTGGGCGGCGCGGAGCCGAGGGCGCTGCCGCCGGGGTGCTGCGCCGCGAGGGCGAGGCCGCCACCGCCGCCGCCTCCACCAGGCACTCGCGCGCCGCCGGGGCCCAACCTCGTCGGCCTGTGCCGGGGGCTCGGATAGGGGCGACGGGCCCGCCCAGCCGAGACTAACGGTGCCTGGCTGCGCGGCGCGGAGCAACAGGCGTCTCGTCTCGGGTTACCCGGCGAAGTTGGCCGAGGCTCGCGCCCCCGCGCCGGAGCGCACGCCCCCCGCCCCCAGGCCGGGCGCCGCCTGCTCGCCGCCTCGCTGCGCTGCTCCGCCTCCGCGCCTCGAGGCTCCTCGGCCGCCGCCTTGGCCTCTTCTGCCCCGAGGCTCGGCCCCAAGTTTCCACAAAACGGCAGGTTCTCGTTCGGAGTCCGAGAGGCGCCCTGGAGACCAGCGCTCGGCGAGAGCTCCTGGAAACCTAGCCGCACCGCGGCCACTAAAGCGGCGAGGCCCCTGCGCCCGCGGCCTGGACCCGGCTTTCGCGGCCCCTCGCAGCGCTGGTCCGCGAGTCCCCGGCGGCCGCCACCGCCAACGGGAGAGAGGGAGCGCGAGAGACGCCCGGGAGCAGCACTGGTGGCTAGAAGAAGCTTCGTGCTCCCGGCGCGCCGCCCCGCCCCCTCCCCCATTCACAAACCACGCCGGGGGCGGCCCCGAGTGCCGCGCCGCCCAATGGCAGTGTCTGTTTTCTCTACCGTCGCCTCCTGATTGGGTGGAAGTCGGAGGGGCGGGCGTGTGCGCCGGGGAGGCGGGGCCTGCAGCGCTCTGGGCGGATTCCTGAGGGTAGGGACGCGGGATGGGAGGGAAAAGTTCGGAAAAACTTTTACCCTGAGACCGCTCAGAAGGGAAAAAGCACCAGAAAGGGAGTTTGTCTGGAAGATGTGTTCTTCTTCCGGGTGCACGCAGACACGCATTCCTGAGCAGAGGGGCGCCCTTGCGAGGGGCCAGCGTGGCGCGGGCGGGAGGGGCTCTTGGGGGGCGTCGTCCCCCACCGCGGCCGCCCCTCCCCCACCGTAGGGGGCGGGACCGCGTGGAGAAACCCGAGCCGCGGGCGGCGGGCGGTGCGGACCCCGGGGAGGCTGGCTGGGAGGCCGGGTTTGCGGGTCCTCTAGCCCACGGGCAGCGAGGCCTCGGCCGCCCGTTACCCTCACTCGGTGGCTGGAACCCCTCAGGACGTCTGGGTGCGCGCTGGACACCGGCGCTCGCTCGTCCTAGCTCCTGCGGGGCAGCGGCTGCGCTCGCCTTGGGCCGCGGTTGCAGCGGCCGCCGTTCTTTTGTTCTCGGTCAAAGTTTTGCCCCCTCGAGGCGCGGAGCTCGCGCGGCCCCCGTTCCTCCGGCTCAAGAGTTGGCGAGGCCTCTCTCCTCCGGCGGCTGGAGCACCCCGAGCTCCCCCAGCGCCGGAGACCCACGCGTGGAGAGGGAGAAGAGCCACATCGGGCCGTTCCCCCCCCCCGCGCCTCCGTCCCCACGCGCGCAAACACACACACACACACGGCGCCTCGTGCTTTAAAAACACTGCTCCTAAACACTGCTCCTGGCCGAACCCTTCTGCCTTCTCAGCTCGGGGTGCTGGAGCCCTGAGAGGCTTCTGCCCAGGTAGAAGGTTGACAGCCTGGGTGGTTCTGCTTTCTCCAGCTGGGAAGCAAAACATTCTGAAATCCAACACAATTGGGTTCTCCTAGGACCCTTGGGCTGCTCCTGTTTTTCTTTTACTTTCTATCACTGAAGTTTGCGGGCAATCTACTTTCACTTCCCCGTTCTTTGTCATTTCACACAAGTGTTAATGGGTCTAAAGGCTGCATGCCTTGGCCCAGGG
Organism: Hydrochoerus hydrochaeris; assembly: GCA_004027455.1. Taxonomy (NCBI): domain Eukaryota; kingdom Metazoa; phylum Chordata; class Mammalia; order Rodentia; family Hydrochaeridae; genus Hydrochoerus; species Hydrochoerus hydrochaeris. The sequence goes on from PVLA01000633.1 coordinate 87,395, forward strand.
TAGGGTGGCAGACTTGCCCACGTCCTTCATCCGGCCCTGCACAGGACTCTCCTTTCCTCCTGGGCTCCGTATCCCCCTCACACCGGACCCCCCCCCCCGCCACTTTGGGCTATCTGCCTTAAGGTAATAAAAAGGATAATGATACAGCATTTGCTTTAAAAAATGTTTCATTTTCTACTGAATTTTTCAAGACCTCCTTTTTCTATTTCTAAATTCTTCCCATTACCAGTCATTTCCGGTGTGTTGATACTTCAGCATGTTGCAGGATATGGTTAAAGGTGATGCTGCTGCTTTGTTTTGTCATTTAATGTGTGTGGTGGGGTTAGATTTCCTTTCTCTCCATGAGGTTCAAAATATCCTTCTGTAAATCAAATTTCCCTGCTTATTTATCAGGCCATGATCAAAGTCATCATTGCTTATGGAGGGAGAAATACCAAGCACTGTATCAAATAAAATGAAAAGCAACAGGACAGAATACTGTCTCAGAGGTCCCTAAAACCTGTTCAGTTGATGAGTTTTTAGTTCTCGTACGGGATGTCCCCTGACAGCTCTGTTAGAGGTAATAATGGAAGTGGGGGTGGGGAAGCTAAAACATACAAGAGATAAAGGAAATATTTCACAAACAATCTATGTAGAAGGTACAGAAGATCTGTCTCAGATAAAAATGTCACAGCTGTGATTTTTCTGCTCTGTCCCAAGGAGATGAGGGCAAAAAAAAGCTAAGAAGCAAAGACAGATTTTTTTTCCTGGAGATCGTTTTGTTTTAAATTAAAAAAGAATTAAATTGTTTTAATTTTAAAAAGAAGGAAAGAGAAGAACTCAACTCAGTGCTGGGGGTGTAGCTCAGCGGTATAGCACTTGCCTAACATGTCCAAGGCCTTGGGTGACCTCTCTAGCACCATAAAAATGAAACAACAAAATCCAAACCAAAACAGCACCACACATACCTCAATCCAAAATTATTCCAAAATATAAGAATTCTCAATTTGTGAGATGGATGCTGCAGTGTTCTGTGCCTTGCCTGATACAGAATGCTACCATTTTAAGGAGCTAAGTAATAGAAGGGAATAGATCAGAAAAAGCAAGCTCACAATGTAAGGAGCTAATTAGTCCTTTTCAGGCTCCTCCGTGACAAGCTTAGTAACTGATTTACATTCTGTCCAGGATCAACTGAATTTCCTTTCCAAGTAACACCTTCCACACCCAACTCCCAAAGCCTCTTGCTAGTATCTTACTTGGAGAGCTAAGGGTGGAAAATTTTGTAACTGTCTGCTGCAAAACCTCCAATCATCCCTACCCTATAAAATAACAAAGGTTTTTATTTCCTCATGTCATAGTCATATGGTCCCACAGAAGAGTGATGCTATTTATTAGCTCTAGTTTTTCCAATGATACTTATTTTGGCTAAGTCCCAGGTTTATCTAGTTGAATTACATTCTAATGTCAGACCAGATATGAAAGTGGCCACAGCCTTGTGGTCCTAGTGAAACTTCAACTGCAAGAATTATTCATGCAGGAACAGAAAGGGCAACTTTTAGCACACGCTTCCTTTTGTGGCTGCTTTTGCCGGCCATTTCAACAATATAAAACTGAGAATTTGAGACATCCAGTTGCCAGGTTCCCATTGATTTGTGGCTTTCTTGTTTGTCTAGGATGCCAGGCCATTCTTGTCACTGAAACATTTTCAAATGTCATGAGAGGCAGAGATGTCTAGAGTGCAGAGGAAGTGTACATGGCACACACCCCTGGCACATAGAAACTGTTAGACACTAACTTTAGAAATGAATCCTGTCACTTTTGCCATATTCTCTTCATTAGGAACATATTGTTAGATTTACCCATGTTTGGTGAGTAGCAGGGAGTTATGCTAGAGTGATACCCTGGAGGGTGAAAATTGTGGTGAGCATTTGGAGGTTGCTTACTACAGGCTGCCATCCTTCCTTCCCAGAGAGTTATAAAGGAGTGGTCATAATGGAAAGCAACTCTGAGGCCTCTACCTTTATGGTGTCTAGAGACCAGGTTGACTGGTTACAATGCCCCTTGCGTCTGTTAGAATCAGAAGAGAACTCCACCAGTTGTTTTTGCGAGCATGTATCTTTGGACTCAAGGAAGTTGACTAGTAAAAGACCATCAGTAATCCTGGAAGAAATGTACAGTGAGCTTTTGAATATTCTCTCAAAAGCCAGAACAGTTGGGCCAGTCTGCAGAAAGGAACCCGGCTCCCTGGCTTGGGAGGAGAGAAAGCACCATGGGTAATTGCTACCTATAATTTCAATGCCTGTCTGTCAAGGGCCTCGGTGGAGGAAGCTCGCACAGTGCAGAGGTGGTTAGTACAGACTGGTTCAGGTCTGCTTTTCACCATCCATTTCCTGCTGTGCCCAGGGCAAGTCACTTAACCTCAGTGTGTTGTGAGAATTAATGGTGTGATATTTGCAAAATGCTTTGTGATCCACAGGAAAAAAGTCACTAGGGAAGAATTCTGGTTTGGTTATATAGATGCAAAGCATGGAGACAAAATAAAAAGCTAAGTTAGCAGCATGTTTTGTGGCTCTGGCTGAGTTTATTTTTTACAGTAATATGCTGGTAAATGTTTAATAGTGACTCTCTAGGAAAGAAAGCCCTGATCTATACCTTTGCCAAATTTCATGATGTAATTACTGCTATAGTGGTTGATTCCCAGCCAAGATGTCACAAACCTGGAGTTGGAGAGGAAAAGCAGAGTCAGCTCCACCAGCCTCAGAACTGGTGGCAGTGTGCCTCTGGGTCCTCGGAACTGCTTCTGTTCAGATCACTCTGAGCATGCTGATGCCCACTGCTACTGCATTGGTGCAGTAGCTTTGCTCCTATGACAACCTGTGAAGCTCAAGGTATAGGTTCCTTTTTATAGTAGCCAAACCTGGACCAAAACTTAGATCTATATAACATTTTTCACTTCTCACTGCACTGTGGCTTAATGTCCTCATGATAAATATGGCTAGTTTTGGTTCTTTTCAAAGTCTGATCAAAAGCCAAAGACGAACTGGGAGTATAGCTCAGCAACATAGCGCCTGCCTGGCAAGTGCAAGGTCCTGGGTTCATTTCCCAGTACAAACAAAACATACCCGATAAATAAATAATAAATAAATAGCCAAAGCCAATCCAAAATTTTGGGAAGCACCAGAATTTCCAGGCTTGAGATGTCAAGTCTGTGTTAGCTGTGACCCCTGAAATATTGTACAGGTTTTAGACCCACGTGGAAGTGTTCATTAATGCATTCTAACTTCCCAGGGACATGTTTGGTTCTCATTACTGAAACTGTTACTAGCAGGACTCTATATATTAGGAGAGGGGTGGCTCTCCTGCTGCATGTAGTTGATCAGTTGTTTCCCTTAAGAGAAGCTTGGCAGCCTCAACAGTACACAGCTAGGATGAGAAGGTACAGGAACCAGATTAGAAGTCGTGGAGAAGACCTCAAAGAATGTTCTAGAAAAGCGAAGATAAGCACTAGAGTGGTGGAGCCCACACCTGGATGGTCTTCAGGGCCTTCTGGGGAGGAACGGGGAGAGGGAGGGAGGGGGGAAGGAAAGGAGGGAAGAAGGAAAGAAGGGGGGAGGAAGGAAGGAAGAAAGGAAGGAAAGGAAATCCAGAAACCTGAGCAAGTGCTACTTCAGACTTGTTGAGTCAGAATCTCTGGCACAGGACTCGGGGATATAATCTTTAAACTCTCACTGGACAATTCTTTTGTGTTAGCCAGGTTTGGAACTGCTGACCTGGGCTTGTTCTGTGTGTCACTGGTGCTGAGTAGATTTCTCTTTCACTGATTGCATTTTGAATTGGAGGGTGGAAACGTGCGACAAGGGAATAGTGTGTGTGTGTGCGTGTGTGGAGGGGTGGATGAATATCTGGTTGCATGCTGCGGTGCCAGGCGGAGTTTGCAGTGGCTATTCTGAAATGTGACAGCTGCTCCGCCCACGGTTCACTTGGTTGCATTTCCTCAGGCTGACAGGGCCATGCTCATACTGCACGCACCCTGACCCGAGACCGAGTCAAGAATAGAGCTGCGACCCAGCTCTGAGGTTGTCTGGCATGAGACTGTTGTCCAACAGGTGTGGATATGGCATGGCCTCCTAATTAGATCCAAGTGGCAGAAGCGGAGAAAGGAACCAGAAGGCAGAAACAAGGACCAGGAAGCGGCAGGGCTTGGGGATAGTAAGGGCCTTGGGGCCACAAGGGGCATGGACAGTGGGGAGGTTGTGGCAGCAGGGCAGTGAGAAGAGAGGCTTTTTGTAGTGGAGAAAGAAGAAAGAAAAAAAAAGAAAGAAAAAGGAGGAAAAGAAATACTGCCCCCCCAAAAGAAGGCAGGCAGAAAGAGAAATGAGTATTTGTTTCAAGAAGAGGAGACCAGGAAAAAGGGAAAAGGAAGAGGAAAGAATCAGAAAACCAGGTCACAAGGCTGCTGCCTTTCCTTATAACCCTAAGCCCCGGCTGCCTGTCCCTCACTGGCCACCAGAGAAACCCTCCCAGCACCCTGTGGAAGACGCTTCCTGGGGGAAGGACTCACAGCTGCAAAGACTAAGCACAGGGTCAGTGCTAGATGGGGGACACTGGCCGGGCTGACCGGCTAGGCTCAGGCCTGCAGCAGCTTTGCCCTGTTCCATGGTCTGGATGCAGTGCTTGAGGACGTGCCTCCTGGGACTGCAGTGACACTGGAGAATTATCTGCAGAGAGTGTTGCAAGATAGGCATTATCTGGGAAGGCCTAGGAGATGTCCGTCTCCCGAGTTGTTAAAGAAATAAGTGCACTAAAGTGCACATTGTCCTCAGCATGACACACTGTTACCGCCCTGTGTCTCCTTCTTCCACAGGGAGACCCTGTCTTTGCCTGTGTGTGACCAAGTGGGATAAAGACCCATTTCCCAGCTTTTCTTGCGGCAGCTGTTGAGTTCTGTCCGGAGATGTCAGGAATAAGGTCGCATAAACCCAAAGGGAGTAAATGCACTTCCCTGCTCCCACCCACAGCTGTGACTTCAGAGGTGACCTTGGGAAAGGCACACAGGACAGGAGGGGCTGGGCTCAGGCCCAGGGGTACAGTGCATGAGGGGGACCTGGGTTTGAGCCCAGGCACTGAAAAAAAAACAGCAAAAAAGGAGCTGGGGCACCAGCCTGGATGGATTCCCTTTGGGTTTATCAAATATGAGATAAAAATAGACTTGCTTGGTTGTAGCTGGCGCCCTGAGGGATTTCCTCTGCTTCACAGCCAAGCCGGGCCAGCTTGGTCACAGTGTGCTTGGATCACTGTGGACCCTGGTGAGCGCTGCTGGTTTGGCCTTCTCCTGCATGTCCTAGCAGTGTGTTGTTTATTGGGAATGTCCTGAGGATGGGATCTGTGTCTTATTCTTCTCCTTACAAGGTAGATGTTCTACTTGTTGACTCAAATTGCGCAGTTCACCAGACAGGTGAAGTTCAGTGAAAATCAAAATCTGTGAAGAAGAGAACAGGGGCATGATAGGGCGTCACAGCAAACGCACGCAAACAGGGTGCTGCTGTTGCCTTGAGACTGAACATGCATTTGGAGCTTATAAACCCAGTTAGGTGGGGCGAGGGAGTGGGTCCAAAGAACTCAAAGGAGTCAGAGGGACTTGGGAGTGTCAAAGAGGAATCCTGATTCTCAGGCCACCCCAGGGAACTCCCTGAAAGGAAGACCAGAGGGAAGACATGGGGTGGGGGCTAGGTGCGGGTCATCCTGGGCTCCTCGGTGCCTGTCGGCCTGGATAGGGCCTCATGCATCTCTCTGCACTATCCCCAGCAGGACTCACGTCTGGGGAGCAGGACAAGTCTGGGGTCCCCGTCCAGCCTCAGCCCCCTCTGTACACTGAGGTCTCTACAGGGGCGGAACTGGACCAGCCTCTTCCTCGGGCACGACCCGCTGGCCACCACTGTGGTCGCTCCCAGTTCCCCTTAGTCCCCTGCTGTCCCGGCCTCCTCCCTGTCATTAGAAGCAGCACTTTAAACTCCAGAGCCAGGCTCTTCAATTAGGGTGTAGACAAAGTGGTTTGACGCCACTTGATTAAAAACTCTGTGAATGGGAGAGAACGCAAACCTCAAAACATTTGCCTTTCAAAGCTTGAGGAGTGGGGGAGAGAAACTGTTATGTGATCTCAAATTTGCCAGATGTCCGTTTAAAAGGGCTTAAGAATTCCTAAGCCTTTGTTTACCAAATCCTTCCCCAGAACCTCCGGAACGCAGGGCTGTGGCTACCTGGTAAGAAAGGCCACCGAAAGGCCAGGCCTGGCTGCAAGGGGTGGGCTGGGGGTAATGGTGGGAGTCATTTGAATTTGTTTTTTTCCTCTTAATTACCTGGGGTTGCCTTTCGAGAAATCATCCTCCTAGCAGTTGGGAAATTGACCCTTAATCTCCACAAATGAGGGCAATCAACCCATTTACTGAATAAACACAGATCATTACAGGCTGGCTGCCCCCCTTTGTGATTTAATTTGACAGTGGCGTTACCTGGCGAAGAGCAGAGGCCTAGCTGGGCGGGTAACCTGCAGAGTCCCCAGGCCCCCGTTGGTGGTGGAGAGAGGTCAGGGGAGAGCGCTGAGACCGAGAGGAATGTGAGATTTCTGTCGCGTGCGAGTACCAGCCCTCCCTGGCCTGATCCTGCCTTCAGAGTTTCTGTGCCCCATCTTACCATGCTAATTTTGGCTTTGAAAATGGGAAACTGCTCAAAGCAACTTTTATGAAAATGCTAACTATCAGAAGCCTCAGTATGGGAGCAGAGAAGTGCTTTCCCAGCTTAACTCTCTGGTCACTGTGCTGAGGGGTCCCTTTTTGCCTGTCACCAGAGGCTGTGTTTATGAAGAGTTACAGAAATTGACTTAGGCTCTGCAGGCTGAAGCACACCTGTAATCCCAGCACTCAGGAGGCTGAGGCAGGCAGATTGCCAGGAGTTTGAGACCAGCCTGGGCTATGTAATGGGTTCAAGACCAGCCTGAACTACATAAATCCTGTCTCAAAATACCAAGAAAAAAAAGTTGATTTAAATCCCAGGCAGTCGCAGTGTGATAGGGTGCGGGGCCAGGCAAGTGTATCAGTGGATAAGGTAGAGCTCAAGTTGAGAAGCATGTTTGTAATACAAAGCCATGTGGTTTTCATTTGTTTTTTAAAAAAATGTATTTAGAGGACCAGGGTTATAGCTCAATGGCATAAGCACTTGCTTGGCAAGCACAAGGTTATGAGTTTGATTTCCAGTACCAAAATAACAACAACAACAAAGCAAAATAAACAAACAACACCACCCCTCCAAACAACAACAACAATAACAAAACACTATTGCCAAACGGGCTGGAGGTTTAGCTCAGCAGCACAAGCACCTGCCTTGCTTGAGGTTGTGAATTCCATCCCTGATACCAAAAAAAAAGGAAAGAAAAAAAAGTATTTAGACCCCACCAGAGGTAAAGCCCTGTGCCACAGGCAGGAGACATAGATATCCCTGACATCATGGATCTTACAGAGTTGATTAACAAATCATGTAGCCGGCTGCAGTGTCCTTCAGTTTGTCTCATGATGATTAGTATCATTATTTTGCAGTACCAGAGATTGAGCCAGAGCCTCACAAATGCTAGGCAAGCACTCCACCCCTGAGCTATATTCCCAGCCCTTTCTATTTTGACCTAGGATCATGCTAAATTGCCAAGGCCTGACTCAAACCTGAAGTCCTCCTGCCTCAGTCTCCCAAGCAGCTGTGATTACAGTTGTGCACCACTACACCAGGTATTTCAGAATTTTACTGGGAGTTTGGCACTAAGCTAGGAGCTGCTCTATCCTGTGATTTAAGAAGGAAGGGCTGAGTTGGAAGATAGTGCAGGGATTTCTTTTTCTTTTGGTACCGGCTTGAACTCACGACCATGTGCTTACAAGGCAGGCATTTATGCTACTGAGCTAAATGCCCGGCCCGGATTTATTTTTCTGAAGAAACCATAGAGTTCAGCAATTACTTCCTTTTTTTCCATCCGCACAGCAAGAGAACCCAGGGCATCAGACGTGCTGGGTGAGAACTCTACCACTGAGCTGCATGTACCCTGCCCAGCTCTTATTTCACCAGCACAAAAAGTGAAGCCCAAGATGGTGAAGTGAAAGTGTCCAGGGGCCGATGGGAAGAACTGGAATGAGAACCCACAGGCGTGGATCCCTGGTCCCTGTGGAAGGCAAGAGCCTTCCATGTAATGATCTAACTTTATTCCTGCTACTTCCTGCCCACCCCAGACTGGAAATGGCTTGAGCCCTCCAGAGAGATGGACCAAAGGGGCGGCCTTTCCCAGAGACCTGCAGGGAGGTCTGGTCAGCAAGCGCCACTGGCTGGGTGGCAGAAACCTCTGCCGGGGCCAGTGTGGCCCCAAGGGCTGTGGGGAGAGGTGCTGCTGCCCGGACTGTGCTGGGGGAGCCCCAACTGCACTGTGGACAGCTGCTGCTGGGCCGGAGGGGTCAGCAGGGCCCATGGGAGAGGAGACCTTTAGGGAAGAGGTGAACAAGCCATGGACTTCTCTGGTAAAAATGGTTTGGTTTACCTGCGAAGCTTCTCTCCTGGTTCCTTTGCCTTTAATGCAAAGGTAATCCAGTCTTCATTGGAGGGCCCATTATTGATTTCTTTATTTTCAAATCCATTTTATTTCAAAGAGGAAAAAAAAGAAACAAATAAAACAAAATTTCAAAACATGTCAATCAGGGAGCAACAATGCTAAACACATTGAGCATTGTCATCCCCAAACCATTCACCCAGAGCACAAGACGTCTGCATTCAATTGTCCAAATGATACCGGCACAAATCTTTCTCTTCAGTGAATTCAGACAAATCAGTAGTACAACTATCTTAACTATTTTATATATATATATATATATATATATATATATATATATATATATATATATATGTTGTTTCAGCTTCTCACACTAGTGAGACAATACAATGTTTGCACATGCGTGTCTTGTTTTTCACTTGTAAGTATGGTCTCAAATTGCATCCATTTCTAAAAGTCTCCAGTTTATCCTTCTTTATGGCTGAGTAGTACTCCACTATATAAAACTATCACATCTTTTTTTTTATCTATTCCTTGATCAAGGGGCATTTGGGTAGTTTCCAAGATCTGGCTATTACAAATTGTGCTGCTATAAACATGGGTGCACATCTATCACTGTGGTATGATGTTTTCAGTTCTTTTGGAAAGATGCCCAGAAGGGAAATAGCTGGGTCAAATGGTTCCTGTAGTCCTAGTTTTTTGAGGCATCTTCACACTGATTTCCACATGGTTGCACCAGTCTGCACTCCCACCAACAGTGGAGAAGGGTTCCTTTTCCCTCACAGCCCCTCCAGCATTAGTTACTGGTTGATTTCTTGATAGTAGCCGTTCTTTCTGAGCTGAGGTGGAATCTTAGTGTTGTTTTCATTTGTGTCTCTCAAATGATGGCCTGTTATTTTAAATGCCTACTAAACAACTATCATGGTCTTGCTGTGTTTTGAGTCCTTGATGGGTGAAGTCCTGCCTGGAATTCCAACTGAACAGTTGAGAGTAAGCCAGCTGACTGCAAGGTCTGGAGTAGCTGTGTCATTACTATTTTTGTTAAAAATCTAATACTGATTTGATGTTCACCATGGTCAGGTGCTGTGCTAAGCCCCTTAACCTACCCTCAAATACTCCTCTTCACAATAGTCCTTACAGGGGCCCAAATGCATTTGCACCTTGTTAATTTATTTTTCCATGTTGGGGATCAAACCTAGGACCTTGGCTGAGCAGCTCTGCCACTGAGCTACGCCCTGGCCACTCAAAGTGGCTATTTTTTATTCAACTCACTTTACAGATGGGAAATGCAAGTCATGGAGGTCCAAGGTTGTGCTGAATGGATAACTGGTGGTCAACTTGTAGACCAGCTGGTGCTCAGCATGGGTGGCTCACCTGAGGACTGCTACTAAGGTGAACAGGAGAACTGGAGAGGAAGAGGAGGTGCTGTTGGTTCTCCTATTGCTGTGGGCTCTCCTGGAGGGCCTTGCTGAGCTTCTTTCCTGTTGTAAACTTGGATATTCTCATTGTCAGAGGAGCTCAGGACCTTGTTGTCACTGAGAGTGGCTGTGGTTCACTTTGGGGGAGCTCTGGTCCTACCGCTTCCTGGCTCTGGAGGGGAAGATGTGTACTGTTCAGTCTCCAGGAGAAGCTTGTCACACTGGCTTCCTGATATGAACTCGGCTGTTCTCATTGACAAAGGATCTCGGTACCTCCTTGTTGCTGAGGTGGCTGTGGTACTTTTTAGGGGAGTCCTGATTGTTACTTTGAGCGTTGCTTCCTGGCTCTAGTGCAGAATCCTCAGCCTGCTGGCACAGATCCTTCACCCTGCAGGCACAGACTTTCTAGGTTCCACCACTGACCTTTGGGCCTTCCCAGCACAGATCCATGAAATAGACTTGCATAAGTCATTGTCATGGGCTCTAGGTCTTCAGCTGGACTCATACATGACATTGCTGTGGGATCCAGGCCCTTAGCTAGATACCTTGGGTCTTAATGTGTGGATGGATTTCCTGCACTTCTTGTATTTAACTCTTTGGGTGACTACTATAAAGTAATTCTGTGAATTATATGTTCTGTATGTAATTGTTTTCCTTGTAATCCCTACGAGTAAAGTAGTGAGTAAAGAAAAAAACTTTGAACCCAGTTCTTTTGAAGAAGGAGGAGGAGGAGAAGAAGAAAAGGAAGAAGAAGAAGAAGAAGGAGGAGGAGAAGAAGAAGAAGAAGAAGAAGAAGGAGGAGGAGGAGGAGGAGGAGGAAGAGGAAGAGGAAGAAACTTTTAGGAAGGAAAGAAAAGAAGGGAAGAAATTTTACCTATTCCTCAAAGCATGAGCTGCCCGAGCACTAAAACAGCCCCCCAGAGAATGGAGAGATGGGGCGAGCTTGTGGGTTCTGTGAGATGTCTCTGGTGCAAAGACTCGTGGGGTATAGTCTGTCCCCAAGATCACAAGACCAGGATGTCCAGGGACTCTGGATCCAGTAAAAATATATAGGACACTTTCTCAGCAGACAGTTCACTTGCCTCACTCTGCTAGGGGCAGTGAAAGTGTTCTGTAGACTCTCGGTTTGCAGGCGTGGGGAACTCCGGTGTGAGAGGGGTGATTGTGGCTTTGAGTCTTTGTTCAGCAGCTTGTTATTTCCGGGCTTTTGATAAACTCCTCACCTTCTCTAACCTCAGTTACCTCATCCACCTCACGGCCTTCTGAGAGTGTGAGGGTTAGATGAGACCATGTGATCGATCGCCTTGGTACTGGTGTTCTGTGACTGCTCCGGGAAGGGCGGCTTGGCGGTCATGTCTGGGAATATGGGCCCCAAGTCTGGCTCTCAGCAGGCGGCCAGCAGCGTCTCCCTTCTTCTGGGAATGAAGAAGCTTTAAGAGCTGCCTGGCCTGAAGACAGTCTTGCTTCCATTTGTATATTTCCAGTGAACTCATAAGTGGAAAAGTGGATATTTATAAGCTGTTACAGACCACAGGAGCTGCTGAAGAGCAAGATTTGTTTTACAAATCTGGATGCTTACAGCCCATAGAAAAGATATGTTGGGCCTTCTGAGTTATTTCTACCCAGTCCCTTTTTAGGCATAGGTCTTTCAGAACCAAGAGCTGTGTTAGGTAAAAATGACAGAGAAACCATTTTTTCATTCCTAGGCCATATTCACATAGAGTGTCATCAACATAATTACTTGTTGATGGAAAAAAAGAGGAGAGAACCCAGGTGTATATTTTTCAACATTTGATTTTGTTTTTTATTACTGTCCTATCCATTTTCTTGGGAATACAAGCCAGTCTGAATGTTTACAGGGCACTTTCCCAGGAGGGTTTGCACTGAGCTCAGGGACTGCTGCCCAGATCCGCTCGCTGGTGGAAGGGATACAAGCTGCTGTTTGCTGCACTGCATAGTTATGTTTCTCAGGAGGCTTTGCACTGGTGGATGCTAATAAATATTTGCTGAATAAATACACTGTTGCTTTCTACCTTTAAGAGTTAAATTTGTTGGATTAATGTATTTTCCCTCACAACAATCCCTGACACTGTCAACATTGACATTTGGATATATATATATATATATATATATATATATAATAACAATTACAGGAATCAAGCCCAGCCTCTCTCTCCCCCATTACAAGACTGTCGCACTGGTCCCTTACCCTGTCACCACGGCTTTCCCTGGAGTAGGGTCTCCCTTATCATCTTTAAAAAACAACTGAAACAGTGACTTAAGGGAGGGTGTGGGTTCAGTGGGAAGGTACCTGCCTAGCACACACGAGGCCCCAAGTTTCACCCCCAGCCTGAAACAAGAATGAAAAACTCACATGAACACCAATTAATTTTAAAAAGGCTGTTTTATGTTGTAGCAAGTAAAAAATAGTAGCCTATCTTTTATGACTTCTCTAAGCCAGTAACGACTTTGTGCACCCAGAGGCTTACAAATCATCTCACTGTTTAAAAACCGCAGATTCTTTTGATAAACATAAAAAACCCTGATGATTGCCCAGGAAGTCTAGCATGGTTTTCTCTGCATCTTTTACGTGTAGAAATGGAGACTTACAGAGGCTGAATAATTTGCCAGGGGTCATCCTGCTTGTGACTCTCAGCTGGGGTTGAGACCCGGATGGCAGGGCTGCGGGCAGGAGGCAGCTACTGACCACAGCCAAGAGTCCGGCATGGGTGTTGACCAGCGAGCTGATTCAGCGGGAGACACTGTGCCTCTGCCTGAGATCCAGGATTAGCTTTAAAGGCTGCCATTTCATCTTTAAGACAGCTTTAATTGTTGGAGAGTCCTTCACAGTATTGAGCGGGAGTCTGCCCCCGAAGCTCCCATTGATCTTCACAATACACGTTTAATCCCTCTTTCCTACAGTCCCCCCGAATAGGGGGTGCCACCCTCTGCTTCTGCCCCCACATCATTTGTGGGCATCTGGGAAATGGGCCCTCTCGTGGCTCCAGGTCCCAACAAGGCTGAGGCCAAGGGGAGGCCACATGGGGCTGAGGAAAGAGGCAGATGGCAAGTCAGATATAGCGAATAGCTCCCAGCAGGATTCAGAGTGGGGGCAAAGGGCTCCCTGGAAAGCAGTGAAGCAGTCTTGCCTCCCTAAATTGCATTCCTTCGTTTCTGTAGCTCAGATAATCACTATGAAATGTAATCAGCCCCAGAAGTGGGGGGAGTGAGGGATAGCAGTGACTCCAGCCCTGTGACTCACAGCTGTATCTTTAACAGCTCACTCGGGTCTTGTGGACTAGGAAACCACACAGAAACTTTTACTGAGCATGAGACCCAGAGGCTTTAGTTTGGGGTGGGAGGATGGAGGTCAGAACAGGGTGTGAAGCACTTGCTTCTGTGGCAGGAGTGAGGGAGCCCTGTGCGCTGGGTGCTGGGCAGCAGACCCCTGCAAGTGCAAAGCGATTGATGAATGTCTTGGGTCCGGTGTGAAAAAGCTGGGAACACAGACTTCTAAAGTGTGTCCTTTCTGGCAGCTGCATTGTAGACACTGGAATGCACAGGAAAGTCGCTGGGTGGGCAGTAAAGCAGCCTGGGCCAGCTCTCTGGGGCGAGCTGTCAAGGGGTCTGAGGCCAAGCACCGTGGTCTTGATGCTGAGCCTTCTCTGCTGCTTCCCCGGATCATGGCTCTTGGTGGGCGGACGCCTCCCACCAGTGCTCTGAAACCTCCAGGCTGAGTAGCTCCACAGGATCCACAAAGGGAGGGCGCCGACGCTTGGTGGAACCAAATCCTGACCTTCAGAGAGGCAGCTGAGATGGCCTTCACTGCGCTCTGATGCGGGTGTCTGTGCTGGTCCAGGGTGGCATCGGACCAGCACAGAGGTGAAGGGGAGCAGCTCAGTCCCCGAGTTGGGCCACTCAACCTCTCTGCACCTGCTGTGTGCAGCACTGTGCCTGTCGGACCTGTGTGAGGCACTTGCTGTCCCTGCTCTTCGGAGGGCTTTTGGGAAGGAGACATGGAAGGCAAACGCTTTCGTGCTTTGGCCAAGCACAGACACAGTGATGACATGTGCCGCTGTCTCCGTGGAAGTGTGGGGTGCACAGCCACAGTCAGCTCCCCAGAGGAGCCCCTACCCCCAGAAGAACCCCCTAGTTGGACCAATGGGCCTTTGTCTGAGTCTGGAGATGGGGGAGTGCAGCCCTGTTGGCGTCATCACCCTCTGGAATCTGGGGCTCAACCTTTGAGCAGACAGGCGCCTGTGTCCTCAGTCTTTTGGCAGCACCTGGCAATGAGCATGGCCTGACCCCGGCCTGAGAGGCACTGCTGGGCAGCCACAGTGGGTCCTCTCTGCCCAGCTGTCCCCTCGCTCAGCTCAGGGCTGGGAAGCGGCCGGCAGCGCTGCTGCAGGAGCCCAGCAGGCCCGCGAGGGCTCTGGGGAGGGAGGCGTTTCCCTTTAATAAGCTTCTCACACCACATTAAAGATAAAAGGGGAAGGGAAATATTTATATTCTGACAAAGCAGCTCTTTCCTTCAGGCTCTTGTTTTATTTATTAACTTGCTCTGTCCCCTTCAGTCTCTCTCTGTCTCTCTATCCCTCTCTGTCTGTCTGTCTGTCTCTCAGGCTGGGCATTTGTGGTTCTTTTCTTCGGTCACTAATGTCATGGGTAAGTGACCATGACAGGGGACTTTAGAACGTTGTCAAGGAGACGGGCTGTAGGTCGGTGCTGTTCCCTGGTGACACAAATCATTGTTTCTCTGTTCCCCCTGGAGCTGCTCCGCTTTCCACCTTCCCGTGCCGCGCTTGGTGGCGGGGAGTTTCACACTGCAGATTCCGTCATCTCTCTCAAAGCTGGGCCGTGCGCTCATCATTCAGTGGTCCAGTGACCTGGACGTGTGGCTCTGTGTGCCTTGTACCTCTTGGTCCTCTTGGGTTTTTGCATATTTTCTTCTCTCACCCTTAATGAGGCTGATTTTTTTCCCCAGTGAATCTGTCCAGAGCCAATAAAATCTTGTTCATCATTTTTCAATGATTATCACTGGTTTCAGACCATCTATTGCTCCAAGGCCTGGGTGGGTTGTTAAAAAGTTAATACTCTGACCCCCACTCCCAACACTCGCACCTCCTCCCAGCAGTCTACTGGGATGAGAGGAGGGAGGGATGGGATGATTGGGCCCTGCTCTGTGGGCTTCGGTAGAACCTGGTTTCAAAATGGCCCATGATCATCAACTAAAAATTCAAGCAAGAAGGGGAGGAGATGTCCTGTAGACCCCTTGTGCAGCAGCAGCGTGCGGGGAATTTAGGAGCCACAGGCCCAACCTCGGGGCTTCGCTCCTAGTGCTGAGGGTTACTGTTTTGGTTTCCTTACCTGCAAGAGGTGATGAATCATAGCTGCTCCTTGGGCTTTGAGAGGCTTTGAAATCTGTAGCTGGGTGACGGTACTTAGGAGAGTGCCTATCTCCTAGTGAGGCGTAGTGAGCTCATAGCTCATAGTGAGGCGGTAGGAGTTAGCTATTGGAATGTTACTATCCAGGGGCAGCCTATAGGAACACGTGTGTGTCCCGGACCTGTACAACTCCCAGCTATGTACCGACAGAACCGGTCAGTGTGTGCCCCATATGAGCACATATGCAGAGATAATTTTATAGTGACATGGTCATGTTCTGCATATTGTTAAAATAATGAAAAGCTTTTGTTTTTGTTTTGCCTAAACTTAGGAAGGGAACTATGGTGAAATTAATGAACTTCGAGTATTCTTGGATGACAAGACATACCAGTTCCTAAAATAGCTTCCCAAGGTTAGGAAACAAATGGATGATGACAATCAGTGGAGAGACTGGGCGGGTCGCATTGGTTACCTGCCAGGCAACGAGGTGACTTAGTAGTCTTAGCTTTCTTCCAGTTTCCCAGATTTTGATGCTTCTGTGATTTTTAATATGTTTGGGTTTACAGCATCTACATTCTGATTTGCATCCACTTATTTCTCCAGGGGCTTTGTCCTCATTTTATATTTAATTGGATTCAGTGTTTACTGCTAGTCCTTTTATGGAGGCTTTCACATTACTAATTCTCTAATTTGGCCAGTTTTTTAGCTGGCTGTGTTAATTACTGAGCAGTTTTCCCTCCCGCACCGGGAAGCCCTCGAGACCAGGAAGCCCTCCAGAGTACATCCTCCCCAGGTCCTCTCCTGGCTCTGCGTGTCTGCCTGCTGCCTCTGCACAGGGTGACCAGAGTGACCGTTGCCCAGTGTTGGGTTCTCCAGCCCTTTCTCTCTTGGATCCCTGTGCTGGTCTTCTTTTACCCCTGGTGTGGGATTTGCTGTTCAGAAGGATGATGCCAGGCTTATGGGATCCCTTTCTCAGGTCCTGGTTTTTTTCTTGGCTGGGCAGTGAATTCTTGAAGTCTTGTTA
Organism: Hydrochoerus hydrochaeris; assembly: GCA_004027455.1. Taxonomy (NCBI): domain Eukaryota; kingdom Metazoa; phylum Chordata; class Mammalia; order Rodentia; family Hydrochaeridae; genus Hydrochoerus; species Hydrochoerus hydrochaeris. The sequence goes on from PVLA01000633.1 coordinate 103,776, forward strand.
ATGGTTTTGTATCCAAATTTTCTTGGTTAGCATGGACCATTTTAAGCTGTAGGTTCAAGTGTTCTTTACATTTGGAGTTTTGCATATTGTTTTGTTTTTTGGTACCAGGAATTGAACTCACAACCTCGTGCTTACCAGGCAGGCGTGTGCTGCTGAGCTGTATCCCCAGCCCGAGTTCTGCATGTTGTGTGTTCTGTGCTCAGGGTACGGAGAGGCACATCCCCTTGGCACAGCCTTTGCATCTCCAGGCTTCACACCACCTGGGTGCAGGTCCTCACACTCTTCTTTGCTAGTTACGCAATCTTGGGCCAGGCACTTGGTCTATGTGAGCCTTGCTTACCTCACTTGCAGCACAGGAATAATTGTTTTGTGCCCTGTAAATGAAGACTAAATGCAGGCAATTGGCACACTACAGTGAGGGCTGAGTCAGTCCTGGTCATTATCATGGATGTCCTTGAGTCCTAACCAGATTGGAAAGTTGTTAGGAAAAGGTATCTTTTTCCTTTTTCCTGTCATTAGTAAAATGACTAATAAATGTGCACATGTTTTTGTTGTATCAGTCAGGTTTTGTTTTATTGCAAGTAGCAGAAACTCTAACTTAACCTGGTTTAAATGAGGGGCAGGCAGACTATAGTTTGTAGGTCAAACCCAACCTGCCACCTATTTTTGTATAGTCAACAATCTAAGAAAGGCTTTTACAAGGTTGAAAGAAACAAAAGAAGACTATTTTGAGACACCAGAAAGCTGTGTGACTTCACAGTGTCTGTGTCTGTGAAAGAGCATGTTGTCCTTCCTCGTTCATGAGGGGCTGCCGTGGCTGCAAGGCCAAGCAGGGACTGGTGAGTGGCCCTGCCCAGCTCTGCTGCCGTGGAGGATGGGGCCACCAGTAGTGACGCAGGAGAGACTGGCCAGGACAGCGAGCTGGTGCAAGGTGGACACATGGACAGGGAGCCCGCTTTCCTGGAGTCTGGGTGTGTCTAACCGACGATGTTAGAGTTTCGATGGAAATTGCTTCACTGGGTCTGATTTCTGAGAAGCAAAGGAGCTGACCTGGATTTTGAAGACTTCTTTATGCTTTAAAATTTTATGTCTTATTTTGGAATTCCAGATTAATAACCTAGATCCAAAGTTGTGTGTTGGAATTGGAGTTCTTCCACTGCAGCAGGATGTAGTGGCTCACACTTGCACCCTGCCACTCAGGTGGCTGAGGCAGGAGCGTCACCGTGGGTTTGAAGCCAGCCTGGGCTGCATACTGAATTCAAGACAGTAAGACTTTGTCTTAAAACACACACACACACACACACACACACACACTTAAATTGCCAACAAGCGAGGTCAACACTAGTTAATTTAAGCAAAAAGATTTTTATTGTAAGGAAATACAGGCAGGGCACACTCAAAGGGAAAGTGGGATCTACAGGCTGAGAGGCCAGGGGCCAGGCAGCTCCTGGGGCCCAGGCAGCGAGAATCTCCCCAGGGCACTCACAGTCTTGGGTGAGCTCTGGTCATGCTCAGAACAGTCCAGGACTGGAGCTGCTGTGATGTTTGTAGCCTAGTTTAGGTTTGTATCAAGGAACCATCTGATGGAGTCCAACCAGGGCAGCTGTGCCCGGAGCTAGACAGATGAGCTGTGACTAGAGGAGGCCACCTGCTGAGCGGGTAAATGCAATATCGGCCCACGCCATGGCCAAACGCACAGCGCCAGGGCGCAGACCTCGCAGCCTGCCCACTAGGCGTTTTAGGGGACACAAAGAATTATACGTGAGGCTGCTGGGAAGAGGTGCTTGAGTTTTCTTGAGAAGACCTGGGAACCGAATTGTTGTCTCTTTTACTTTGAATCATTCAGCTCTATCCAAACATGCCTGGATAGAGTTTAGCGGGAGAGATGGTAAGTAATCCTCTCATTAAATGTGCTATTACACTGAAGGCAGAGGAAGTGACTTCTTTCACGTGTCGAAGGGCAGAGCTCAAAGCAGGTCTCAACTTCCCGGCTGCAGTAACTGCTCTGGATCAGGTGCCTGACAGCCACGGCCCCACTCCAGGAGCCGCGCCCTGGGCGAGCCTCAGCGCCTGGCTCCCAGGAACTGGGGCTTCTCCAGGGCAGGGGCTGGACCTGTCTTGGCTGTTCAGGGCGCAACGTGCTCTGGTCCTGGAGAAGACAGACACTCAGTGCAGAGTCCTCCCAGCGGCTCTGGATGAAGCTGCGCTACCTCTACCTTTGATGAAGACCCAGGCTGAACAGAATCCAATCCATCCGCAGCTGCTGTCAGCAGAGCCCAGCCTGGGGACACAGAAAGGACTTATTTCAGAGCGAAAAAGATTCAGAGCCTTGTAGTACAGGCTTGAGCCATCAGCTCTTTGGAGTTCATGTTGGACGACTTATCTACTTCTGGCAAATAAAGGAACATTATGACCTCACAAAGCAAACCAGTGAGTGTAATTATCTCCATTCAGCTCTCCCTCTTCTCTGGGCCTTGACATTCGCTCAGACGGAAATGTTTATAGGAATTTGTCCTCGATCAAGGCCTCACGCACGTGTGTGCTCTTTGTTTAGAAAAGCTCCCCAGCGCTTGTGTTTTACCTAGGAAGGTTCTGCCCGGGCCTTGACTCAGCTGTCTGCAATTCTGCAGCGGCCCTGGTGTGGGCAGGCTCAGCCCCAGCCTGGGAGCATCAGCCCTGCAGCTGGACTCTGGCTGGGCGCCCCTCAGGGGCCATGAGATCATTTGTAAATAAAAACCCTTCTTTTCTTACTATTTACCTTTCCCTCCAAAGGGGAACTTCCTATTATTACCTTGCTTTTTGTTTGTTTTGTTTTTTTCCCCTGAAGCCCTCGGTCTGCTCCACCGGCCTGGGTTTTTGGGAATGTGGGAACTTCTTGCTTTGGTTCCACAGTGGCCTGCAGTGGCTACAACTACCTGAAAGCATGTGGAGAAAACCTCAAAATTCAGTGATGCACAATTCACTTTGGTTTAATACATCTACACCACTCTGCACTGTAAGCAGAAGAGAGAATGTTGAGAAATCATGATAGATTGCCGTATCTGTAAGAAGACTGGCCTTTTCAGAGGTTATTTTGGGATAGAATAGTTCTTATTTTGCTGGCAGGAGTATGTTGTTGATTTGTTTTATTTCCCCTGTATCTCACCACAAACCAGCTTACGATACTTCACCCCTACATTTTAAAGTGTCTCCTCACTGTCTGGTAACTATTGTTACAGAATTGTGTTCACGGTCCCCTTCCACCCTAGGTCCATATCTACCACCATGTCATGTTGGTCCCCTGGCCTTACATGTGTCAGAATCTGAGGAATTAATTAGTGAGACCCAGGATGGACTGACTTGCTCCATGCCAATTTGCCAGGCAACTCTGGTGGGCAGCAAAGATCTTGCCATTTGCATGGAACTTGCTAGTTGAGGTCCCCCTTAGCTACATCTCACTTGTGACCCAAGAGATTCTCTACAGTTTAGCTCCTGTTTTAGCTGGACCTCATTTTTATCTGCAGAGTCACAGAAATGTAGAATTGCATAAATTTAGAGCAGTGTAGAAGGATGTTACCAGAATGGTCAGACAGGAGGACAGCAGTGACACTGACAGCCCAGCTGTGCCTGCCTTGCAGGAGTGACACTTTGGCTTTCTCTATGGACTTCACTGGAGATATGGTGAGATTGCTACTTTTTTTTTTTTTTGATAGTTTCCATCTTTTTTTCCTCATTTTTTCCCTTTTCCTCTTAAAAAAAAAGTTTCCAAAACTTTTAAAAGTTGAGACTCATTTAGAGAGTCATTTAAATACCAGGAGCATTCACAGAATGTTTAAAGTTGAGTAAGTGGCTTTGAGTAAAAGGGAGAAGGTCAGACAGGGCCCCAAGGCTCTGGGAGGGTCCTGCAGCTAGGCTGAGGCTGAGGGCTCTAAGGTCCCAGCCTGCACGGCCCTCTGGGTGCGGGGTCAGCACAGGAAGTGGAGGGGAGCACAGGTGTGCGGCTGGTGCTGCCTGGGGTCCAGCACTGGACCTACCGAGTGGCCACCAGTTGTACTGACACCATGTGCAGGGAGCTTCTGTTTGGGGCTTTTCTCCAAGGCTGTTCTGGGGGCATGGAGGGAAGGGGGAATTCTGGGCAGGGATGAACCTACAGAAAAGAAAGCTTTAGAAAGTGGGGCAATGCAGGAGTACTCTTTGTGCAGTTTTGTTGTGGAAATAAAACCCTGCACCAGAGCCCAATTCCAATTCATCTGTTAGGCCAGAGAAACACAGCTCCTGTGTTGGGGGGAAAGGTGGGGTGCCCAGGCCAGAACCCCACTGCAAAACTCGTCAATGACTATGATCCCCGAGTCCTTCAGACTCCACTGAAGTTGGGGCCACCAGTGTCCTTTACAAGCTCTGTAGTGTCCACAGCCCTGCCTGAAGCAGGACCAGGGAGTTGTGAAAACTCACCCCATGCTGCAGACAGCTTCACAGACTGGCATGAGTAAGCTGGTGATACCAAGGAGGAAGGAGGATTTTGAGCCTCTCTAGTAAATCAGCTTTAAGAAGAATGTTCCTCGCATTGCCCACCTTTCTTTTCTTCCTGTCTCCTCCCCTTCTCCCGCTGCCCCTCCCTCGCCTGTCCCCCTTCCTCTCTTTCTCTTCCCACTCTTTCTTTCTCTCTCTTTCTTTCTTTTGTTTTGGTTTTTTGAGACAGTTTCTCTCTATGTAGCTCAGTCTGGCCTTGAACTTGCAGCAATCCTCCTGCCTCAGCCTCCCAAATGCTGAGATTACAGAGGTGCACCACCATGCCTAGCCTTGCCATTCTTTCTAACCCAAAACTAGAACCAAGATCTGTCAATCCCTGAAGCTGTGCTGCCCCTTTTGGACTTTTTGTCTAAAACTCACGTTTCTGTCTTGTGTCCTTCTTGTTTCTCCTGAGGTCAGCTTGAAAGAGTGACTGCACAGAAACTTTGCAGTTTCCATTTGGTCTTACAAGGAGAAGGGAGGGTGGGGTGGATTGTGAGAAGAGGGTTCAGTGCTCGCCTCACTGTTCTCTCCTGATTGAGTCAGGTGGGATTTCCAACCTCTTGAGGAGTAAGCAGGGCTCACTCTGAGCTTGAATCAAGCATGAGTTGGGGCTGGGGGTTGGACAGCTATTTGATTAGTTTGCAGAGTAGTGAAACCTTAACAGAGAGTTTAAAAATATTTATTATTTATTGGATCGAACTTGCCCTTGCAAAGTAAGGTCTTAGTTGAATTAGAAACCAGTGGATGAGGTTTTCTTGAAAGTATTCTTTGTTAAAATGATTCGAGAGGAAGCGCTGATGTGGTGTGTTTCATATTTCATGCTACTGGGACTTTGGGAATAGGACAGTTCCCCACGTCCAGCGTGTTTGTATTTATGAATGTTTGGTGTCATGGCTCATGATGCTACACTAGATGCGTGTTATAGGGGAAAGTCTCCTGGGTAAGGTAGCCAAGGGGTCAGCAAATAAACTCTTTTTTATATTCTCTTTTTAAATTACTGGCTTAAGGGCCAGGGATTTAGCTCAGCGGCACAGATGCCTGCCTGGCAAGTGCGAGGTTGTGAGTTCGATCCCCAATACCCTCCCCCCAAAATAAATTATACTGGGTTATGCTAACAAAACCCACCACTACCAATAGCAATATATCCAACTCTGTCAACATTTAGTTCTAAAAACAAACCTTTGCCCCCTCTTACCACTTAAGTTTATGTCATTTGAGATACTTGTGGCTCCTAATAAGCAAAAACTGGTTAAACCATTAGTCTGGGGGAGGACGTGTGAAATCAGCTCACTTTGCGGGACTGCGGCTGGCTCTGCAGGTGTGAGAGGGCACAGGCACACGGACTGCGTGTGCCATCCTGCTCAATGCCCGCCATGGGTCTCTGAGGTCAGCAGGCCCCAACTGCGTGCACTGCATTGAGCATCTACCAGTACCACTGTGGCCAGGATTACCCTGGAAAACACCTCTCGGCTTACTGCGAGTACCGTGCAGGAACCCCCTTCACTAAATCCACGCAGCTAAGTTTTTCTCCAACAATGGATCAGATTACTCTAGGTTTCAGTTGGGAGTCAGATGAATCAGCTGGCTTTTATTTAGAGGCCCTAGTGTGTCCTAAATACTTACCTTTTTTTTTTTTTGGCACCAGGAATCAAACTCAGGGCCTTGTCCTTGCTGGGCAGGCGCTGTACCCCTGAGCCATGACCCCGACTCTTATCTTTCAAACTCCTGCTTCACATTTGACCTCACTTGGCAGAAACACAAGGGAAGTAAAACTAGCCGAGGCAACAGTGGGTTTGCATTCTGGTGCCACTAAGTTCTCACCAAGGGGATGGGTGACTGCAATGGCCTCTTTTTCTTTGGAGACGGGGTTTCAATGTGTGCTTCAGGCTGGCTTTGAACTCACTGTGGTGCTGCCCAGGCCAGCTGAGAGCTCAGGGGCATTCTTGCTTCAGTCCCCTGGGTGCCACCAGGCCTGACGAGAAGGGCCAAGGGCAGGCAGCTGGATTTGTGTCTTGTGATGCTACAGTGAATACTGGTTGGTTTAATGAAGGTTTGAGATTGATTATTTAGTTATTTTATTGGCACTTGTATGAATAAAAGCTTTTATTCCCCTACTGGAAGAAAATGGTTTAAATATTTTTGAGTGATAACAAAGCATAGTCAAGCAGTTACCAATCTGAGCATGGTGATACATGTCTGGAAGCCCAGCTACTGAGGAGACTGAGGCTAGAGGACTGTAAGTTTGAGACCAGCCTGGACAAATTAATAAGATCCTGTCCTAAAATCAAAAATAAAAGGGGCTGGGGGTGTAGCTCAGTAGTAAAGTACCCCTGGGTTCTGTCCTCTGCACCAGGGAAAAAAATAACCAATAATTTTAAAAAGAAAAAAAAACTCAGCCTACTTAGATGAAAGTCCGGTCATAAATATTCTGAATTTCTTAGTGGTAGAATATATAGCAATCCTGACAATTTTAATACCATCACTAATCATTTGGAAATCTATGACATTTTTTCCCTGCAATATTTGTTTATTTAGTGGAAACTCTTTAAAAAGTCTTCACTAGACAACAGAAGCTGTCTCATGGTTATGATGTAATTGTAAGGTACTATTTCAGGACTGCCAAGATCAAAGACTTGAAATATGACTTATGAAAAAAAAATGTTCAGGAGAGACCCCTCCAGCTGACCTTTCAAGGGGCCTTAACCAATAGCATTTTGCCTTCTGTTATCTTTAGGTTTTTGGAAACAGAATTGTACAAAAGATATATTCTCCAGAGGCACATGAATTCAAATTAAAGAATAAAATAAATATCTTAGATGATGAAACTCTCCTTTTCATTTAAACAGTGTGAGATAGATGTACTTAATGTCTTAAAAATAAAAATAGGAAACTGTACTCAGATTTTGTGTTGGGGAGCTGGTGATGTAACTTCGTAGGGAAGCATTTGTGTAGCTCTCCACAAAATCCTGAGTTCAACGCAGCACAATTAACAACAGCAACAATAAAACAACGAACAAACGAAACCCCCTAAAATCCCAAAACAAAACAAAGCAAAAATAAAAATAGAAGAAATAAACTGAGAACTGGGTCCAATATCAAAATCTGGAAATAGATGTCAAGAAAACCACTTTTATTGTTTGTGTAGACAAAGGAAAACTTCTACTGTATCTCACTGGGCCTTAGGATGGGTTATCTTTACAAATTACAATTCTTTCTGTACAGTAAAAACAAACTGACACGCGACTTTTTCTACGTGACTGTTGTACACTCAGCCAGGAGCTGCTGATCGGATGGCTGGGCGTATTTGAGATGTTATTTCTTTCCTTCTTTTGTCTAAGGTGATGAGGAAGAGGCGACATTAAGTCCCAGTTCTCTCTTGTAGCTTTTTCTGAATTTCCTGAGCTAGAAAGGAAGGTAGGAAAGAAGAAAGGAAGAGAGGAGGGGAAAGGAAGCGAAGGGAAAAAGAAAAAAAGAAAAACAAACAATGCTTGCTCACATATAAAACAGTTTTAGGTGGTGATGGTTTTCTATCGTGAATTACCAACCTCCAGAGTGGACATGGGCCTGAGGTGCAGCTTGTGATACAGCGCTTGCCTGCTATGCTGGAGGCCCTGGGTTCAGGCCCGGCACCACAGAACAAGGAGGGCAGGAAGGGAAGGGAAAAGAACTGTGTGTGCTGCTCTCCCTCTGCTGTCACCACTGGACTCCAAGCCAGCAGCTCTCGCCTTGGCTTCCCGGCAGATGGAGCAGAGAGCACTTTCTTTTTCTTGTTTAAAGACAACGGATCCTCAGAGGTAGAAGAATTAATTGACGACCACATTTAAGTCAAAAACGTCGGTTGGGTTCACCTTCAGAAAGCTGGAGCCCGACTTAACTGACATTCTGTTATACCCTTGTCCTCTACGCCCTGGCCACATACTGTGGCTGTTTTTAGGAAAGCCAAATAAATGGGGAGAGGGCATCTTGGGACCTTTTACAACTTGGAGAAGGACTGGCCCTGCCCTGGACACTCCTCCTTCAAAGGCCATGCTGACTCACTTCTGCATTCCTGGGATGTGGCACATAGGACAGCAACACACGTGAAATGGAAGGAAATAACAGAAGCTTAAATTTTCTCTGAATTGAGATGAATTTTAATTAATCAATTAACTTATTTATTGGTACCGAAAATCAAACTCATGACCTCATGCTTGCCAGGTGGGTCTAAGCTAAATCCCCAGCCTCGAGCAGAATTTTAAAACCACTTCCATGCCAGCCATCAGGTGCCCAGTTTCCACACAGGAAGGGTGTGAGGAGTGGCGATGGAATGATGGGGCCTGGGGACCCTGTCTTGGGACCCCTCGAGGGACAGTGGCTTTGGTGGCAATGCTGATGATAAATGGAATCAGGGAACCCTTTGGCCACAGGACTGGGAGCCCAAGCAAGCTGAGAGCAGGGTCGGTGCATCTCATGGTCAGGAATGGCCCATGACAGCATCAAAGGGAGGCCGGGAAGACAGGGCTCAGCGCTCTGGCCAGCAGTGCTGCAGCTGGCTCCAGGGAGTCTTCTGTAGTGCAATGACAGCATGACAAGAGAGCCACAGCCTCATGGCTCACAGCCCCACCACACTTAGGGGCGTGCATCCCCATGTTTGTTGAGCTGCTCCTCTGGGAACCTGCCCATGGGGCGCACGAGGCAGGTATGTCTTCCTCCTGGGGCACCTAGTGCGTACACCCAAAGCAGACAAGAGCTGCTCTCTAAATCAGGGTTGGCCAGGCGGCTGGACACTTTGGCCCCTGTCCAGGACGTTCCCATGGGGTGCAGAGAAGGTGGGAGGCAGTTTCTCTGATGGGGAAGACATTTCAAAGTTGGCTTCGAAGGGCGTTACTGCTGAGGCTCAGGTGCCACTCCCTCTTGATAAACCCTCAGCCTGGGAAGTTAGACTCCATGGGGAGCCCCTGAATTTGGCTGCTCTCTGTTCTGCTGTTGCCCTTCAGCCATCCTGTGGGTTGGCCCTGGGTTCAGGGCTTCTCCTGCTCTCTGGAGGTTTCTTCTCTGTAACTGGCCTCTGTGCCAGGCCCCACCATTCGAGATCCCAAGGCTGTGTTGCTTTTCATGTAGTTGGTGAAAGCCCAGTAGTCGGGGAGGACCCCCGGGTTTGGTCAGGGAGGATGATGATCGCCAGGCACGGCCAGGGACAATTCCTGCTCAAGCCTGAGTGCCCGGGGAGAGCCCTCGACTGTGTTGGCTTGAGGTGGAAACCTGTGGAATACATAAAAATGAAAGGAAACAAAGCAAAACAAAAGCACAGTGGTCTGGCACGGCTGCCCCATCGGCTGGTAGGATGCTGACGTTCCGTGGGCTGCAGCCTCTCTGGCCACACTGGCCTCGTCTCTGTCGGAGGAAAATGTGCGGAGCCTTCAAACGAGACTTGCTCACTGATGTCCCGGTTCCTTGAGACAGCATAGCCACTCCAGCCTGGAGAGTTTCTGCTTTTTATTTTTTCCTGGGCAGCCAGGTCATTAGGTTTCTAGGGAGAAGGAGAGGCATTTTCCAGAAGGGCCCAGAGAAGTGACACTAAGGCTTTCTGAGAACTTTTGACCAGACTCGGTTAGACTTTTGACCCTTCAAATACTACCTCAAAATAATTTTTTATACTTTCTGATTGATAAGGTGTATAAAGTGGGATAAGCATGAAATCAAATTAAGCTCATAAATTTAGCAGTCACACTTGTTTGGTCTTAGCAGGCTCTAAGAATGTATGTGCAGGTTTTTATTTTATCTGTAACCATAACTTTGTTTGCACTGGAAGGGGAAATTCCTCCAGCAGAGGCTAATTTAATTTTGTCAGTAACCAGACACATTCTGTTTAGATCTGGAATCCTTTTAACATGGAGCTTTCTCTCAGTCACCTTTTCTAGCCATATTTGGATTTGGGCTCTGGGAAGGGGCCCTCTGCTACTGATGTACTGATGCCGTGGTGACCGGAAAGATTTGGCGTCTTGTTTGCAGCGGTGTCTTAGAAGAGAGGTGCAGTGTTATCAATATCCACGCGTTCATTAGCAGACAGTGCCTGGCCCAGCTCTCGGCCACGTGGCCCCAGCCCCAGGGCGAGAAGGCGCAGTTGGACAGAACCTGAGCAGGGGATCCCAGCAACAGCGAAAACATCACTTTCCACTCCATCACTGGGAGCAAACACTGAAACCATAAAGAGCTCTTTGTCCACAAGATAACATTGAATCGGAAACTTGTCTAGCCAGATTCTCTTGTTGCAGTTTACTGTTTCATCAGAGGGGGCAGGGACAGACACCAGCTACCCTTCAATAATGGGATGAGTCCCACAGGAAGCTTGGCATGTCCAAATATGTCCCCGAAGTAAACAAACACTTACATGAGTGAACGAATGAATGAATGTAGTTTAGAAACTCCCTCCTCTGCCTCCTTTCTTCTGCCTCTAAAGTGGGAAAATGTGCCTCTGCCCGATTCCGAATGCTTATTTGGGAGGAGGGTTTTGGGCCCAGACAGGCAGGGGACAGAGGTTTGCAAGTGTGAGAGAAGAAAGTACCGAGAGCAGCACTTCCTCTCCCAGAGATTAAAGGCGGGAACCGAACCGAGACAGGAGGGATGGGAGAAGGGCGAGGAGGGCTGGAAGCCGCTCCCTGCGGTGTGTTCCTGGAGAACAATCCCCTTTGTTCCAGCAGGCAGCCAGAGCTGCCTGGGAACAGGCGCTGGGCCTGGGCAGGTTGTAGCCTGTGCGGTGGGTGGTGAGGGCTCAGCGACCAGGGCCCAGGTGGGTGGGCTTGGAATGCTGATCCTGGTGCAGGGCTGAGGGCGTGTTGGGTCCATTTCCAGGTCCTAGGCTCAGCTTTCCTGCTCCAGGGCAGGGCCTGTTGCTCTGGGGAGAGCCTGGTGGTCTATGAGGGACAGACCGAAATGAGGGCTGCCTACCTGGGAGTGGGCTGTTACCTGGGGAATCAGAAAACAAAGCCAAGCAAATCCCAGGTCCCCTGTGGTCTCTAATCAAATCTCCATGGGGATCACATCAGATAATTGGTTTTCCAATATCTCGGGAGGAGGGGGGGCTCCCTGAGCATCAGTCCTGGGCTTCTTACACTGGCTAATGCGTGTGAACCAGGCCGGGGTTCCAGCCTGGAAGCTGGCTGTGCTCCTGTGGGCCCTGAGTGGCCCTCATTCAGGACAACTCCTCCAGTGATGTCTTCCTAGGATGGGCTGGGGCAGGGCATTCACCTGTGATCCTCAGGCTTCTGTCTCCCAGGACAAGGGCTCCAGCATCATCTGGCTATGTTTTTAAAATTTGATGGCTCAGAAAAAACAGGCTTGGCTGACTGTAGGCCAGGCCCACCAATGTGGGTGGACACTGACCTACTATTCTGCCCTCTGCTCTGGCTCAGCCCTGGCCTTCTCTTCTTGACTACTCTACTTCTTCACATCCTGACTTGCCCTTCCAACTCTATTTTTTATTTTCTTTCTTAGAATTAATTTGTTTTTCCTTTATTCCTTACAGTTGCTTTCCCCACTATTTTTGTTTTTAAAGTTTTTTTGGCTTGTATGGTTCATGCAGAATGTCTACTGTTATCTTGGTCCTAGATTCATTCAACAAGTGTTCATTGGCTGCTTCATGCCAGCCATTGGGGGTACATGAATGAAGGCAGGGCCAGCTCTCATGGAATTGTATCCTAACAGGAGATAGCAAATAATAATTAATAAGCATAAAGATAAGAAAATTGTCTGTATGTTAGAAAGTGGTAAATGCATTGGGGAAAATAGTTCAGAAAGGAGAATTAGGAACACTGGCCTGTGGCAGAGAGGTTGGATAAATTGCTATGCTAAATTTTCAGTGCCTGTTCCCCACAGCAAATGTAAATCACCCTGCACTACAAACATGTACCACTTTAAAAAGGTGAAAAAAAAATTAAACAGTAAAATAATTTTAAAAAGTAGGATGGCACAAGGATTCATGTGCTATTCACATATTTTTTGATGCCTATATTTTCATTTATAGAAATAATACTACTTGTCTCAAGTTTCAAAGTTTCCTCTAAGCTCTTATGAGTACATTTAATTCATTGCTTCTAACTGGGGCATCACATGCTGTGGTGTGTGTTTACTGTGCCGATTCAGTCTCTTGGTGATGGACTCTGGGACTGCTTCTAAGTTTCCACACAAATCAGCGTTATTACTGGTTAGAAAACCATTTTAAATTTAAATCCGAGAGTAGAGGTGCTGTCAGTTCTCCCTGGATTTAACCTTGCGACTGTGCCGGTCCTTCCCAGAACTGCTGGTGGTCCGGCGGGCACCTACTGGGGTCCCTGGTGTGCCTGTCCCCTGCTGACACTCGGCACTGCCCGTCGCTGGATGTCCAACTCCTCGAGCAGGGCGGCGTGTGTTACCACCACGCCCGCCCTGTGCTGTGAAGTTCTGTCGTGGCTTCCCACAGCCCTGTCCTTTCTCTGTCTGCCCAGGTCCCGCCTCTGCCCCCAGGCCTCCTCCTCCTGTCCTCGGTGCCCTCCTGTGTGCTGCTCGGTTTTCCACCTCAAGGCTCCTTCCATTTGAACTTCACGCTTTGAACGTTCTCCCAAGAGGGCAAGATGCCGCCTAATTGACCCTTCCCTCCCCAGCTGAGTTTTGCTGCCACTCTGCTTCCTGGAAGTCTGACCTACACGTGGTTTCCTGACCCCTGTGTCCTCAAACCTCAACTCTCCCACCAGGCTCACGGTTTTCACCCAGCGTGGCCTGCACTTCTGTCCCACTTGGTCTTTGCATGCAGCCCTTCCTCAGCCAGAACGGCCTCTCTCTGCCAGCCTGGACCCCAATCTCAGTACACTGCCTCTCTCCATCCCTTGCCTCTGGCTCTGTCCCTCAAGTATCACCCAGTGCTCTGTACTCTCCTAGACCCCGAGTTCTTGGAGTTGCCCCGCTACAGGGACAGTGGACAGCTGGCTGCGGGATCCGCTGCTATGTGTGGCCTGCAGGTATGATACCACCATTCGTGGCCAGATGAAGGATAGAGGGAAAGAGTGGGCCAACTCCCATCTCTCATGTGTAAAATCGTCCCTAGTGTCAGGTTCCTGCGCCCCCTTGAAATAGTCCTTGTCTTAGTCCACTCGGGCTACTTTATCAAAGGCACCACAGGCCAAAGCTCGGAGGCCAAGCAGATGCAGGGCAAGAGCCCAGGTGCCGGCTCCCAGGAGCTGCAGTTTGCTGAGCCCTGGGAGACACCGCTGGCTCCTCGGGCCTTTGCCGGAGCCAGAGGCCCATGCAAGGCCTCGGCCTGCTGACTGCGCCCCCTCACAGAGGCCCCCGATGTCCTGGCCTTGCAGCTGAGGACTCAGCACGTGAAGGAGTGAAAGCAGGCGCAGGCACGCAGGCCCCAGCACCCTCTGCCCAGCCACCAGCTTTCCCTTTAACCCATGATCTGATCCAGAGCCCAGTGACTTTATCGTCTTGCCCACACCTCCAGCAGCGCGCCAGGGCTGCTTTACTTAGGCGCCTGTGTTTATCCTTTGTTTGGGATACACTGGAGCCAGCTTTGCATTGATACAGGGTTCGCACATACCGCAGGCCCGCATTCCGGAGGGCACAGTCTCCCCCTGCTCCTCCCGCCCTCTGCCAAGTCCTGTCTGCAAGCAGAGGCTCTCCCTGCAGCCTGTGCCCTTGTGTACCCTTGCTCCCCCACTTGCAGTGGGGTTGGCCCACAAACCGATGGGCAAATGTTACACTGCAGATGCTTTTTGGATGCCCAGCCTACCGGAGAGCGGAGCTGAATTTCACAGCAGCCCTGCTTGTCTACTCTCACACATGTTCTGCCGATGCCTTGCCCTCTCCATGCAGAGGTAGTACGCTACCTCATGAATGTGCTTCACTTTCACACCACTGTAAAGGGCCTTCTGTACTGTAACACTTGTACAATAATTGGGAACAACGTTTGTTGCTTTAGGTTCTCAACTATCCATTCATCAGGTTATAGCACACGACAAGAGGGGAGGCAGAGGTGCTTCCCTGAAGGGATGTTAAGTCTAGCAATTCAGCAGCCACTTTGTCACCATGAGGGGAATGCTCACCTGAGAAGGAAGCCAATTCCACAGAAGCTGACCTGAGATGGAAAGGAAGAAACTGGTCTTCTCAACCTACACCAGAAAGCAGCCTCAATCCTAGCTTGGTACATGAGCCACGGCTATTTTGAGACCTTAGTATGTCATTATCTTGTGCTTACATTTGATGTTTATTACTGAAGAAGGGACAGAATATTGTGGTAGAAAAATCACAGGACAAGAATAAGTGCTTTGGAGAAATTGGTCTCTTAATTAGTCATGTGGCAATGGACTTGTCGTTATGCCTTCCTGGAGGCCACACTTCTCACCTGGGAGCCAGGAAGCTGAGCCAGGTCCGAGCCAACACTGCCCCAGCCCCAGTGCCCAGGGCTACTGGCCTGACTTGAATTTAACAGCTGTTAAGTACCTCAGGTCTGGCCCAGATAATTTCAAGATTCTTGTGCATCTGTCAATTTGTGATTTTAGTCAAGAAAGACTTGATCTCTTTTCTTAATCCCAAATATTTTGATACAAGCATAACTCACATGAAGATGACGTATGTTTCATTAAAACTGACAGAATGTTTGTGCTCCTCATAAATTATGTTTATCCTACCAAGTCTCCTTCAGATTCATGTTGCCTTAGGAGTGTCTGATTTAGGAGAAAAAGACAGGCTAGGTCTCAGCCTGGAGTGTGACCTCAGGTTTATAATTTGTCATTACTCTGTGGGTAGAAAAACAGGAAGACTAATTCATGGTGACATCAATAATTGAGTTGTGAAGCTTTTTACATTTCTGCTTGTTTTTCCTAGATCTTGAGATTTTATGAATTTCCCTTTTATTGAGACTTTTATCTGTTTATTGAAACAAATGCTTTCTCTATTTCTAGAAAAACCAGACAGTTTTTGCCACACAATTCCAATTAATATTTTTCATTGTTATCATCAAGTTTAGCAATATGTTTGTATAGGAGATTAAGTATCTCTAGGCCTGTTTGTTTCAAGGCACCTACAGAACAGGCAAATCATTACCGGGATTTCTAGTGAACAGTTACAGGGCCGCACCACCTGGGCCCGCAATTGAAAAATGCAGTCAAGGACAGTTTGACCTGGTACATAACGAAGCTCAGCTCGTGGTGATATATCTCATAACCCATGACCAAAGAAATGACTAAGGTCAAGAAAAAGTGAACATGTAAACGCCCCTTGGAGAGATCTTTCAGCTCAAAGAGGCCTGGTTGACCTGAGAGAGTTTGAAAGTTCTGGGCCTGCGTGCATGACTCAGAGGTAGACCCCTTCCCTGGCGTGCAGATGGCCAGTTTGCTCCCCAGCATTAGAGGGAAAAGCACATTTCTTTCTACTGTCGCCTGCCTTGGCCACGGGCAACCTTTCCAGTGTCATCGTCAGATTTCTACTCCTTTTTTTCTAGTTGCTCCCTAGAGATGCCAAACATATTCATGCCTCAGGGCCTTTGCTCTTGCTGGTTCCTCTGCTGGAATGTTCTAGAATGTTCTTTCACAGCTCTGTCTACAGCATCCTCCATACTGTAAGGTCTCCTGTCAGGTGTTATCAGTTTACCTCATGACTCTACCTACAATAGCAGCCACCATTTCATGCTAGCTCAACTTGTCTTGTTTATCTTCATAGTACATAGTCCTGTCTGATATTTTATGTTTTTGTTTACTGCTAGGGAAGTACTCTACACTGAACTGCATCCCGGTCCTTGATGTCAGGGGCTTTTGTTTGTGTTATTCAATATGGTGGCCCTCAAAGCTTAGAAAAATGCTTGGTACACAGCAGATGCTCAGCAAATATTTTATGAATGAATGAATTTTTTTCTTTTTGAGATAAGGTCTTGGTATGTGGTTCAGGCTGACCTTGAACTCACTACATAGTCCAGCCTAGTGTCAAATTTGTGGCAATCCTCTTGCCTCTGCCTCCTGAGTGCTTGAATTACAAGTGTGCACCACCACACCTGGCTGAATTAATTTTTTTTTTTTTTAAGCATCTTTTGGGCTGGAGATTTAGCTCAGCGGCATAAGTGCCTGCCTGGCAAGTGCAAGGCCGTGAGTTTGATCCCTGGTTTCCTCCCCCCAAAAAACATCTTGAAATAAATATTTAAACACCCATTCATCTGTTGGGCTTTGGCATTGGGCTTTTTTATATAAAAGAAAAAAATCTTACCTGGTTGTAGGGCCCACAACATCTCCTGGGAGGATGAGGGAGGAGATTGAGCCAGGCCAACCTAGACCAGATTGCAAGTTCAAGACCAGCCTGAATTACACAGCGAGACTGTCTCAAAAACAAATCTCCCCAAAACAAAACAAGACAAAAAACTGGGGTAGTAAAAGAAAAACTTTTGTAAGACATTTAAATACAGAGAAATATGTTAAAGTCCATAAAAGAAAATCTTTTTAGAAGAGTTGCAGTGGAAGGCCAGTAGGCCAGTGTGTTACAGCACAGCTGGGAGGGGAGCATGTGGACCCTACTTGGGGAAGGCTGTGCAGCTCATGGGTGTGGACCAGCAGGGCCTGGGTTCACCAGTCCTCGCACCTGGAGCCTGTCTACTTTTGTTCTTGCCACAGCCCCAGGTTTGTGGTTGTCACCCTGACCACCGCCATGGCCCAAAGTGACTGTGGCCTCCCAGAAGGCTGCTTCAAGGGTACGTGTGGTCTGGGAAGAGCCCCAGTGGTTGGAGACCAAGCCAAATGAAGCTGGTGGGCAGTGGCCCACACCACAGGTATCAAAGGACAACAACCTTAAAGACTCCCAGGCCCTGGCTGGAGCTGGAGCTGGGGATGGGGCTGAGCAGTGGGGGCCTCCACGGGGCGGGGGAGGCCCAAAATAAAGGCCTTTTTCTTTTTTCCTTTTCTTTGCGCTTGCTTTTCTACTACACTGAGGAAAAACCTATCATTTTTGGTGCTGTGACTTGGACTGACAGGGTGAGTGGCTCCTGGGGGCCAACCCTGGTTTGAGGCCCTCCATGTAACTGCTGGATGCGGGAGAGTATTTCTCTCCTGCACAATCCTGAGAAAGGATTGTAACTTGGCTTTTGTAGCCTCCAGCTCACCTCTAATTTTGTCACAATGGGAAATACTTCTTCCCACCCCCCAAAAGACACATTTACTGCCAGATAGTCTTGCCACAAGCTCGACAATGCTTGCCTCTGGCCAGAGGGCTACCTTCAATTATGCCGCCCTCAGTGACCTAGACAGCTCCTGCTAAGGCTGTGCGGCAGCCTGATGTACAGGCCTCTTCTGCTCTTAGGACACAGCCCTCCCTCCTTCAGGTGTGCGGGGCAGCCCAGGCTCTGTTGGCCGCTCCATACTGCCAGCCTCTTCGTATCCCTGACAGACTTCCTGCTCTTCCCCACTGCCATCTCCTCCTCCCCTCCCATCCCTTCTCCTTCCTCCTCCACCACCCCACTGTAGACATTTTCCCACTGCCCATCACACCCAGTCTCACCCCTCCCAGCCTCCACCATCTTGTGCCCCCTCCTGTTTGCCACCACCTTCCAGTCACATACCACTGCCACTGATCTCCACCCCACCTTCCTCCAAGATGTCACATACCCCAACCTCTCCTTCCAGTCCATGAGGTGATGGGCACTACAGACTTGGTCCATGTTCATGTCCTTGTTTCCTCTCTGACCTCCCCCATATCTCACAGTACTTAGGGTCCTTCCCTGCCAACCCATGTAATTATGTCAAAGACTTCCAATGTGGGATTAATTCCCATGACTTCCTAATAGCTGTTTTTGCTTTAATAACTATTTTTGCTTTCATAGGTATAAAAAATTTTATTCCTTTTGATTCTTATTTCAAGAGATTTTTGATAAGATAATAATGTTAAGCTTACTGCTTTGTTACACTGTAGTGTCATCAGTCTTTTCTTTTGGATGTTCAGCAACTGAGATTTGGAGACCAAAACCTAAAAAGAGACATGAGCTATGAGGACAGCAATATTTTGGCTCCAGCCCTCTGAGGTCACTGAAGACCCAGGATGTAAGAGAACCTCTGCAGTGACATCCCATACTCTTTGAGTCCCTGGTCTTCTGAGCAAGGAGACTGTGAGCCCACAAAAAAGTGTGATAAAACATATAGTGTGCCTAAGGAGAGCCACTAGCAGAAAAATCTCCCAAACTTTCACAGAAAGCTACTTGGTCTGACACTGTCAAGAACTGAGAGGCTCTCTTCACGGTTCCAAGACAAATCCTGAGGAGACTTAACTGACTTTGATAGATAGCAAGAGTTTAGTTTTAATTAATACAGGTTTCAATTTAACTTAGCCTTAATCATCCAGCAAAAAACATAACCAAAAGATACATTAAAAATGTGTCATAAGTTAAATATAAAAAGGGGTTCCAATTTTTGACCTCTTCTGGCAGCTTTCAGCTATCCCAGTAATTGACAACTGTTGTGGGCAATTAAAAATAAATTACAATAATATCTGTAAAAAATCCTAACTGCTGCTATTACACAAAGAGGACACTTGCCCGGTAGCTTCTCCCCCTAACAGAACCCCTCATACTACTTGTTACTTTTTTGCTCCTTGTCTATTTAAAATTTTCTCAAGATTTCTTCAATTCAGGTTGTGGGCCTTGAGTACCAGAGAACTCTTTGTCCTGGCTGAGACCCCTGGCACCAGCTTCTACACGAGTCCAACCCATCTTTCTGATGACTACATCAGTCCCCTGCACGATGCCCCTGCTCAGCAGGAAGCAGTTTAAGAAGAGTCGTTAACCTCTCACAACCAAAAGATTGGAATGATGGGTTTCACTTGAGTGAAACACTGCTTAGGCTCAGTGTGGCACCAGCCTAACAAGGTGCTGGACAGTGCCTCCCTTCAACACTGACTTCCACATTCTTTTCCATATCTGGAAATTCAACTTCCTGCTTTTCTCCAGTGTACCAACATTCCCCCAATCAGCTGTCAAAACCTCACTCTGCCTGCCCCTTCAAGCTCCACCCACTGTCAGACAATAAAAGCTCACAGCTTTTGTCTGCCCCAGGAAAGCTTGCACTCTACTGTAGTCTCCTGCGCCTGCAGTAAAGGCCCTTTTATTTTTTCCTTTCTTTCTTCCTCTTGCTTTTTTTTTTACCTTGCCAAGGAAAAACCTATTAGGAAGGCAGGGACCTGGGCAGCAAGGGCCCCTCCCAGGGTGGGAGGTGGGGATCCCCATGAAGGCATGGGCCTCAGCCACCAGAGTGTGGGTCCTGGCTTACCAGCTCAGGGCTCCTGGTCGGGTGGCCAGCAGCGAGGAGGTGGCAGTGGCAGGAGCCTGAGGACCCATCGTGGATCCTGCGCTGTCAGGGAAGGGAAGTGGGAACTGATGAGAAGGCGCCAACTGACCCACTGGGCCTCAGGCTAGCAATGGGGACTTAGTGTGTCCCTGGCACTTTATCCCTGGGCTGCCAGGAGGCCCAGAGAGCCCTGGATGTCTCAGATGATTCCTGCACCAGCCGTTACAGGGAACAAGTTATTTGGGCTGGAGAAAGGGTGTGGAAGTCTCCTATTCTGACTCTCAGGGCTCACAGGTCAGTAGCAGGCAAGTGGAGATGAACAGAGGTTTTCCCATCTTCTAGAAATTCAGATCTGTGTGACTCTGGATCCGTGGTGCAGGAGCTGAAGTCTCTGTACCACCATCGTTGAGCTGGCCCCACGTCAGCCTGGGCCCCATCTTTGCTTTGGAGGACACTGAGGCAGAGTCGCCAGGTCCTCGCCCTTCAGCCACAGCCTGACTCCTCCTGCCAGGTGTGTATGCCAGCTCTGTGGCCTCACAGGTCAGCGGGAGTCTTCTGGAGAGTGTCCATCTCATGCTCTGGGCAAAGCCGCCCACAGGGGTGAAGGTGAGACAGGAAACCATTCTGCCAGTTCTGGAGCCGTCCCAGGTCTGCCTTTTCAGTTGTCTTTGGAAGGATTGGCAGAGAGCACAGCAGACTCCGCCCGCTCTTGTCTGGCCCCCTGGAGGATGTGAGGAGAAGGAGCAGCTGGAGGGATGTGGACATGGCCAGCTGGCTGCCACACACTGTCTGTCAGTAGGTGGCAGGGTGGCTGCTCTTCAGGCTTTGCTCACAGGCTAGGAGGTAGGGTGCTGGGGACAGCACTGCCTCTGTTTGGGAGGAGCCGGCTCCATCTGGCCTACTCCGAGCTAGTGGCCTCATGTTTGTTGAGCTTTCCTGCCACAGGACACAGAGCCTCCTGGCTGGGTCTCTGCTGTGACTGACCCCACCCCCACCCCCCCATCTGCCCTGCAGGCATGGGGTAGGGTCTTCCCTGCTGGAGTGTGGGCTTCAGCTTCCTGCAGTTTTAGTTGTCAAGAACCGTGGTCCAGTAGTCTCTGGAAATTGAGGCTCAGTCTTCTGAAATACTTTGTCCAAGTTTATACAAAAAAGCAGGTTCAAGGCCTCAGTCTACCCTCATGTGGCCTCGAGCTACTTACTCAGCCCCACTGTCAGGTGACAAGGAAAGGCTAATGTAACAGCCCACGAGGGCCACCCAAGCCACAGGACCAGCTCCATCTCAGACTCTGTGTCATCATTGTGCCTTTGACAACAACCACAGCAATTACACAGGGGCTTTGGAAGCCAGCATGTGTGTTTCGTGTGGCCTACAGAAAGTTCCCCAAACCACTCACTCACTCCACAGCCTCCCAGTTGTGCCTCTGGCAGAGAAGGCAAATCTCTTTCATTTTACAGATGGGCGCAAACAACAGTCAAGACTAGGCCACCTCCCTGACCTACTGCTCTGTCTGTGTCCACCTGCCGCTCACTAGAATATTCCTGCTGCTGCTGCTGCAGCCCTGCCGCCGGCTGACTGTGGGAAAGAAGCCCCCCTCCCCACGTGAATGGAAATCACCTCCGCATTCCTGCCCTTTTCTGTTTGAGGGCCCATAGAAGAAACAGACAGAAGCATTTTCTAGCTCCAGCCTGTGGCCAGTGGCAACTTCAGCAGCAGAGACTCCCCATCCATTGTGTTAGAGTTGCTGAGGGGATTTATGGACATTTTCTGTGACTCTATGGACACAGACCCACGGCTCTATCTGCACGAGGCCTGGGAGAAACACAGCGGCCCTTGTTACGGGAAGAATGAGTTTAATGTATACAGGGTGAGGCTCAGGGGTAGTGGGGGAGACAGAAGGGAAGGGCATTCGCTCTGTTAAATATTTACAATCCAAGCCTTAGGCCCTGCGCTTCCAAAGGTGGTGGCAGGAGGGTAATTTCCGTAATGTATTCCTCCCTCTGAACCCACCTTGCATGAGAAACTGTGGCAGGCACAAAACATTGCTCATGAATATTCATCAGCAAACTCCCCTGCCTTCTGGAAACTTGGGCTGGTGCTCGAACTCCCCCTCCTCACCTCCAAAGGCAGCTCCCCCTCCCCAGAAAACCTTGAAGGCTGACAGAACAGAGGCTCCGCGGTGGGGTCAGAGGGCACGGCCGGGGGAGGGGTCAGCTTTGTTTCCACTGCGTGTTGGTGAAAGCTGAACCTTTATGGAACTTTTCTAGCTGCATTTTGGGCTATTTAGCTTCAAAAACAAAAGATTTATTCCCCCTCTTCTCCTTTTGGGTTTTGTCCTTTGCTGACAGCAGTGACACATGCAGGTCTGAGGCCAGGCCAGGCTGTTCCCCATCCTGAGGAAAAGAAAAGATAGGATCTTAATTAAAAAGGAGCCCAATGTGCATAAAGCGGGAGCAAACATTCCCAACATCTGCCTGTTGCTGCTTTTCTCTTTTCAAAAGGGAAAGGACTGGGAAGATTGGAGTGAGGGCTTCCTCTCCAGGCCTCTCTTCACACTGCATTTGTATCCTATTGCAGTTTACAAAGCATTCCACCTGCTGCTGTCTTACGTTCTACCTACATCAGTCCTGTGAGGTGAGGTGGACAAGTCCCTTTTGCAGATGAGGAAACCCAGGCTTGTAAGTAGCTGCACTGAGGCCACAGAGATGTGGAAGAGGTAGAACCAGCACTTGAACCTAAGGTTCTGGTTCTGTGGTGGATTAACTAATGGTCCACTTGTAACACGCAGCTGAACCCAGTCAGTGTGGTGCTGGGCCTGGAGGGCCCACCTGAGCAGTGCTGCCGGCAGCATCAGAGAGTTGGAGGGAGGGCGTGTGCTGTTGATCCTCCTGAGAAGCTGTCACTCTGGTGTCCTGATATGAACCCAGCTGTTCTCATCGTCGGAGGAGCTCAGGTCCTCACTTTTACTGAGGATGGCTGTGGTTCTTTTGGGGCACCCCTGGTCCTTATTTTGAATGTTGCTTCCTGGCTCCAGTGCAGATCCCTCATTCTGCTGGCACAGACTCTCCAGCTTCCACCACTGACTTTGGGGCCTTCTTGGTGCAAATCCTCCATACAGACTTGCATGAGACATTGTGGGTTCCAGGCCCTCAGCTGGACTTGTGCAGGACACTGCTCTGGGCTCTAGCTCCTCAGCTGGACTCTCTGGGTCTCTCATGTGTGGACGGATCTATGTTTTTTTGCATTTGACTTATCGGGTGAATATTATAAGATAATTCTATAAATTTTATGTCCTGTATTAAATCTATTCCCCTGCAAACCCTGACTACATACAGCAGGTTCCAATCACAGGGATCTTCCTGATAAACTCAGTGATGTTATTTGTACTCCTCTAGGTCTCATCTTCCAAACCTGTGAAGCCTGTCCTCTTTGAAACCATCCTCTCCTCCTGGGCCTTCACAAGAAACAGCGCATTGGGGTATCAGAGGGTGACAGCACTGCAGGACGACATCAGGTTATGCATCACAAGTCCCTGTGTGATGACAAACACTGTTTTCGCTGCCATACTGTTATCAGATACCAATCAAGATGGCTATAAGATCAATCAGGGAATCTCTACAGTGGCACTTTGGAGGTAGAAGTTGCAGTTAGCATTATACAGTTCCTGAAAGTACATAATTTTGTCAGAAACACAATCCTGTTTTCCACACCGTGATATCGTTCATGGTGTGAGTAGTCATCTCCTGTAAGTAGCCCTGCTTTAGGGGATGTACTCGTGGCACTTGTTTTGGATAAGAACTTGTAATTAGATCCTGTGCAAGGGAAAGGTGGCTTAAGACATAGTCTCAGTTTACACATTTTCTAGTTCTTGAGTCAAAAGCTATATCTCAATTTCTGTGACCCAGCTGAACATGCTTCGGTGACTTTTTGGTGGCCACTTGGATGTATGTTTGTCCCAGCTCCTGCAGATTTGGCAGAATGCTTTCCCAGAAGCGGGTGTGGTGAGAGCCCTGGGTGTGGCCCTCTGGCCCCTTAGGTTCTGGTTTGGAAGAGAAGTGAGCCTGCTGGTTGTAAGCTCCCCACTTGCCTCCCCCGGGCCTTCTGTTGTGGGCAGGAGAGCTGGGGGGGCTCACCTCCCTGGATCCTGCCTGCACCTGGGAGCAAGCTCCAGGTGAGCATTCTTCCCTGTGCCATCTGTGGTGCTAGGGAGGAGGCGGCAGTCTTGGGGCTGAGATGGTTTGGGGCTGGCGTTGGGGCTCTGGTAGAGACTCCCTCACCCCAGGGCAAACACCTTACCCTGAGCACCCATCAACTTACCCCCGAGATGGCATGACGCTGACGTATCTGCCGCCTGTGCTCAGTGATGGTCAGTTTCCCTGAGCCACAGCACAGATTCTCGGCTGTCGTTGCCATGAAAGCCCTGGTCCCAGCCGAGGTTCACAGTCTCTGCTCTTCCCACCCCCCAGTCCTGGGTCCTGGCCCAGGAAACAGTGGGGCGTGCCTGCATTTCATTCTTCTATCTTTCTGCAGATTGTGGAAATTAAATGTCTGAAAATTGTGCAGAGAAACGCAAACTTCTGCAACTCTGGAGGAGAGGAGGGAACGTGCATCCCTCTGCCTGGCCCCCTGGATTCACTGCCAGGACACCAAGCTCTTGCTGTTTAACGGGCTGGCCCTGCACAGCCTGCAGGTGGAAGGGCTCGCTGATCCTTGGGAAGCCGGCACCAGGCTGCCACAGGCTACAGCCGGGCAAGCTGTGGGCTGTGTGGTCCTGGGTCTCGGGGGCCCAGAAGCCAGCCTGAGCCATGCACATGAGCCTGAAGGAGTGTCGGTCTCACCAGATCCTCAGAGGAAATTGGAGAGGAAATGGGAGGGGGGGAGGGCTGGGAGGGGAGCTGGGCATAAGCGAGCCACAGGGGACCTACCCACGCTGCTGTGGGCACAGCCTTGCTGAGGACAGCATGGTGCTTCTCCTCTGCGCCTGCCACAGCGCTTCCTGCTGCCGGCTGTGGCGACAGTGAGCAAAGAATTCTCCCTCTCAAGGAAGTGACTCCTGTTGACAGTGTGACTCCAATTACTGTGCTTGCTAACGGGTGCTCCTATTAGGGTCCCACACTGGAGGGTGTGACGGACACGGTTTCTGGGGTGGTCTGGATGCACAGAGGCTGGATAAGAGGCGCAGGGCACAGTTCTCTCTGGGGCTGGAGCCTCTTCACCACGTCTCTTCTCCCCTTTCACCTGCCCTGTGCTTGGTGACAGTGAGGACAGCAGGGAGGGTGACTCTTCTCTTCTCAGGCAGTGGCTGCACACCGGGCACCTGTGCTGAGGTCTCCTGGTGGATGTCTGTTCCTGCTGGACAGACCCCAACCATAGTTCTTGTACAGAAATTCCTATTGTTTCCACAGACGAGGAAACCAAAGCTCAGCGAGGCAGACATTCGGCCCCGGTCCCTGGCGGGCACCCAGGGAGCCCAGAGCCCAAGGCTCCCGAACTCCAGTGTCTGCCACCACCTCCCCTCCCGTGGCAGCCTGCAGCACAGCCTGGCTGCCTTGATCTGCTCTGGAGAAAGGGCGAAGAGGGACAGGATAGGACAGCTTTGCCACTGTTGCCATGTGTTATGGTGTTGCGTACAGTATATAGCGCATTTGTTGTAGGGCTGTGTAGTATTGTATGTATCAGTGTGTTCTGTGATTTTGCACATTTGTGCACTGAGGTGTGGAGTGCTGGGTGTGTGCTAGGTGTTATATAATGCATGTATTGGGATGTTGTGCAGTGCTGGGTGCTGTGTCATGCCAGGGGTCCTGCCGTGCTGGGTGTCCTGCCGTCCGGGTGCCCTGCTGTGCTAGGTGCTGTGTCATGCCTGGTATGTGCCTGTAGCATAGTGCTATGTAGTCTTATGTGTGTGATGTGCTTTGGGCAATGTTGGAGCTAATATGTGTGACAGAAGGAGAGGAACCCTCTCTTGTGTTTTGCTAGCCACTCTTGGCTGGAGACTTCAATTCCTCCTGCCAAAGCCCTTCCTATGCTGCTCCCTGCCTGTGACAGCCGACCCAGGCAGAAGGAGAGGGAGCAGCTGGCTCTCTGCTCTTCCTGTCTGACCTTGACGTGGGGCTGGGATAGGCAACCAGGCTCAGTACCAAGAAGCAAGTCAAGGGGCTCACAGCAAGGGCTTCAGGAACCAGCGTTTGGTATGGGTCGATTGACTCATAAAGGCTCTGCCGTCAGGGAACTCCTGTGTGTATAAATAGGCAGAGACGTGAAGGATTTGCTCAAACCTTGCTTGTAGAGCTCATCAGACACATGTGATTGTATATTCATATATATATATATATATGAATATATATTTTTCTATATATTTAATATCATGTGTTACTACAAAGACAACGGGTGATCACAATAATATATGTGGTGAATGTTTACATAAACAGTTACTACCATAAAAGACACATTGCCATTAAACTTCCTTAAGAGACTCCCCTTTGTGCCAAACACACGTATCCACATTGTTCTTGCCACTCCGAAGCAGTTCTGAAAGTCCTCTTTCACTGGTGTCTCCACAGTGTGTGACCCACAGCAGACACTGCTGCGGGGCGCCGTCCGGTGGAAAGGCAGGCTCATGAGAACATTGAGGGGTGTCCTCACCCACCTCACTCCCTGGATCTGACACCAGGCAACTTCTGGCTCCTCCCCACAGTAAAGATGACCATGAAATGTAAACACATGGAAGAGATTTGCAGCTGCCATAGCAAACTGGAACCTCATGAAGTGGCACGTCCAGAACTATTCGAGAACGTGGTGAGGAAGACGAGATGAATGTGTTCCAGGGGGAGGCAACGTATCTTTTAAGTGTAATAAGATTTTAAAATTTAGACATTCACTATCTCTTTAGATCTTACTTTGAGGCCAGTCCAGGCTTCATAACAAGTTTGAGGCAAGCCTGGGCTACATAGTGGGATCCTGCCTCAAAATCAGCCAACCAACCAACCAAACAACCAACCAACCAGAAAATCAAAACCAAACCAAAAGGAAACTGACAATACAAAACAGCTAATGCTTACCTAACACTGACTGTTTCAGACACGGTTTTAATTTCTCTACAGAGATTATCTAATTTAATCCCCAGAATGACCCTCTAGTAGACACTGCATGGCACGGCCCTGTCACCCCAGGTAAGGCCACAGGCTCCTCTGTGGTTGCCCTGTGCTGTTCCCGAGCCCGAGACCGCTCCGTGAGTACGAGGCTTTGTGGCTGAAGTCAGGCTGAGGCTCAGGACTCCACGGCTGTGTGGGGCAGTCTAGGACTCAGTTGCTGCTCTGTTGTGTTTGCAACAAGAAGCTTCCACAGAGGTCAGGGAAGATGGTCCACGTGAGCCCTCGTGGGAGACAGAGGAGGTGAAAAGGCAGCATCTTCCTGCTGTCCTGGAAATAGTTATTCTTCTCCCCAGGAATCAATTCCTTTACCTCCTGAATGGTTAAAGAACTATATTGTTAAAAATAAAGATTTTAAAGGGGAAACATTTTCTTTGACTCTTGCAGAGACAGGAAGACTGCAAGCTCAAACCCTGCCTGTACAAATTAGTGACTGAGGAAGAAGACTTTGTCCCAAAATTTGAAAAAAAATAAAAAAGTGAGAAGAGCTAGGAACATGGCTCAGAGTAAAAGTCTTGGGTTCAATTTGCAGTACTCTAAAAATGTGAAACAAAACAGAAAAAGAATAGTGAAAGGGCTGAGTACTCCCGTTATTTGATAATTCTTTGTGGGAGAGTAATTTAGGAAGATCTCTCGAAGATAAGCAAGCAGGGATTGTGGCTCAGTAGGAGAGCACTTGCCTGATATGCGGGAGGCTGGGTATGACTCAGCTTTACACAAAATAATTTTTTTAAAGGTGAAGGAATTCTTAGTTGGGAGTAACCCGGGGCAGCAAAGAAAGGTGTCTAATGAAACTGGACCAGGCTGTGAAGAGCAAGACAAAACAAAGCAACACTTTCAACCCCAGGAATTCACTCTGAGCTAGGACAAGACAAGGGCTTATTTACAGGTGCCCAGGGCAGGACAGAGCAGCATTTGGCTCCAAGAATTTTCCTTGACTAGAAAGTGGATTTCTGGGCAGAGCTGGAAACTGGCCAGTTTCAGATTCTTTAAGGACCGAAGAAATCCTTGGAGCTCACACACAGAGTCTGTTTCTGTTGTGAATTCCAGAAGCGCTGTCACCATACTTTCCCCAAGAGCAGGTCCATGTGGGGCACCTCCCTTCCTGCAGGCCTGTGTTCCTGGGCCCTCTGCCACTTCCTCAGGTCCTTTGTTTGCAGCAAAGAACTAAGCAAGAGGGGCTCAAAAACAGATGCAAAAAACCCCAAAAGGGTCCTCAAAATAACAACCCCAGAAGGCCTGGATATAGTCTGATGGAGATTCATAACAGGAGGGGCGTGTGAGTGTAAGATCTGTCCAGGAGCATCTAGGAAACTTCCCCTCCAGCCCTTCCCTCCCCGGACCTGGGGTGCGGAGGCTTCCTCAGGTCTTCACATCCCTGCGTCTCTGTGCCTCTGATCACGTAGGGTTGAGTCCTACAGAAGACTAGGGTTCTGGGTTTGGGGTGTGGCTCAGTGGTAGAGCACTTGCTTGGCTTCAAGAAGCCTCAGGTTTGACCCCCAGCCCTGCAAAGAAAACAGCAACCCCTGCAGAACAAAACTCCTTTGCTGCTTCCCTGTATGACTCCCGGGCCGATGCTACCTGCAGCCTGAGGGTCAAGACCGCTCTGCCTGTCCAGGGCTCTCCAGGATGAGGTCTGCTGGGGTCTCTGTCATTCTCCTCCAGTCCCAGCCTCCACCCGTCGGTGACCACATGGTCCAGAAGTAAGCCTGTTGCTCTCTCTCGTAGCATCACGGACTGGCAGCTCTGAGGGACCCGAGGTACAGTCAAGGTGCATGAACCTTGAGATAGTGAACTTCAGAGGGAAACAGAGAAGTTTCCACTGTCCTACAAGGCCTCATGTGGTGGTCTCTTACCTTTTCCCTGTCATCCCCGTGTCATCTCAGACCTGTCTCCTACCGCTTCCCACATCCCCGGTGCTCTAGCCTCACCCGCCTTCCTGCAGTTTGTCGTTCAGCACACTGAGGCCCCAGCCTCAGGTTTTGCACTGGCTCTGCTCTTCACCAGGAACCTTCTCTAGAGTATGTGCACAGCTACCATCTCCCTCTTCGTTGAGAAGGCAGTCACCAGTGAGGTGTGCGCTAACCACCCCTGCCACCCTCCCCTCTGGGGGATGGAGATCTTCCTTTTGTTCCTGTCTCAGGCTCTGTCTTGCTCATTGTCCCAAGTACTTAGAGCAGTCCTGGCACAGAGTAGGCCCTCAGTATGTATTTCTTTAATGCACAGAGGTCATTAGTTGGCTTGATGGAGAAGAGACTGGGACCCTGAGGAAGGTGATATCAGGGTCAGCATTACTGAGTTAATGAGTGCGAGGGGCAGGAATGGAACTCAGAGCCGCTCTACCTTCGCTCCATGCCTTAGTCTGAGCTCATTGCTCAGACTGTATTTTTCTACTTGTCAGGTGAGGATCAGGGAATTCTGCCTCCCAGGTATTATGCAAATAGAAAGTTGTGCATTCCAGGTCTCAGCTCAAATGCCAGCTCCTCAGGAAACCTTCCTGTGTGCAATGAGAAGTGGTCATTGGGGAGCATCTGGTGTTGATTGACACTTAAACACAGGTTCCAACCGAGGAATTCTCCACCTACACCCGTGGGCCCCACGAGGTAAAATCCAAATGCCTTCCTTTCTAGGACGTCCAGGGCTCTGTGTGGGCTCACCTCCCTTCTACCAACTCCAGACCACTGCTCAGCCTGTGACCCTGAACCTAGCCTTTCCTGCACACCGACCAGCACGCAGGCTCAGAGGTCATCTAGAACTGTGCCAAATCTGACCCAGAAGCTAAGAATGATGGCCACCACTTTGAAGTAATGGACCTAATAATAATAATAATAAAAATAAAAGCAAATAACATTCCACAACATCTGAACATCACACAAATGCCATGCAAGGATCTGTAAGAGCAGTTGTATTGGAACACGGCCCTACTCATCTGGGCACACACTGTCCTGCAGCTCCTGCACTGCGCGGGGAGAACCAAATTATCTATCATGGCAGAGAGTGTAAAGCCCACACAGGTTTGGGTTTCTGTAACAAAATACTTGAGTAATCAACTTAAAAGGAAGAAAGGTTTATTTTGACTTACAGTTGTAGGAGGTTCAGTCCATGGTTTGTGGACTATTGCTTTTGGGCCTGTGGTAAAACAGCATGTCCTGGCATGAGCACATAGAGGAGAAAGCATTTGCTGTATAGCAATGGAAGCAAAGAGAAGAAAAGAGACCTGGGTCTCACTATTACCTCTCAGGCACACTCCCACATGGCCAGAGTGGTGATGGTGAACCTTTTAGGCCTTTCAGTGATAGACACAGCCTGCTGTGGCATGTGTGCCATAGATTCAGCACCACTGGTCTACAGCCTGCCACCAGGCCTTACCCTGTAAAATGCCTACCAGTGACTTTCCCACAAGCACTTTAACACAGCTCTGGGAGACATTCGATATAAAAACTGCATTTACTATCTGGTTATGGAGCTGTCTGGAACTGTCTGGAAAGATCTATCTAGAAAAAATTTTGCTGACCTATATTCTAGAAGTTTCTTAGTTACCCTCAGGTCCTAGTTGAACCTAGAAAGCCTTTGTTGTGCTGCCAAGTTTGGGATATGGAGTCCTCACAGGTTTGCCCCAAATTTCATGTGTACTCACCTGTCTCAGAGGGCAAGGATAGGCCCACCTTGCTCTTCTTTTGCATCTCCAACGTCTGGACCATGCATGCAACATAACAGGCCATCAGTGAGTACTGCATAGGTGAATGGCGTTTAAGTCTCCTCCTCAGCTGAAGAGGTAAGAATATTCAAGTGTGCAGCCAGAGAGGCTAAGGAAGTTAGAGTAGGAGGTCCGAAGAGGCCTTAGAAAAGCAGAGTGCAAGCCACTGCCATCCGTGCCAGCTGCTGCAGGGCTCGGGAGTTGCAGACTTTGGGTTTGCAGTTGGGGGAGGAAACAACAGACTTGATAACAAGCAAGGTGAAATGCGGGACTCCCAAGGGGACGGCAGTCACTGTGCTTTAACAGAGTTGTCATTGATTCACATTCTTCATTGATTTATTCTGAAGCAACCTCTCTGGGAGGTGACACCCACGTTACTCACAAGGCAATAGAAATCACTGCAAAATCTCCCCCACAGGCTTTGCTCTGACCCTCCTGTTCCTGACACGAAGAGATTGTGATTGTTTCCAGAAAATCAGCTGGGCCACTTAGTGTCACTCTGAAGGGCGCCCTGAGAAGTACGCTGGGGCCCCGAAGGATGCCTGGCTGCAGAGGGCTCTGTGCAGGGCAAGACCGTCCTGTCACTACTTCTTGTCCAAAGCCAGTGGCCTTTTTCATGTAAAACTGCCCAGACACCTAGCTAGGATAGGCTGTCCAGCAAGAACTGAAACTTCTTCTTTTTTTTTTTTTTTTTTTTTATCAGTACCGGGGATTAAACTCACAACCACACACTTGCAAGGCAAGCGCTTATGCCGCTGAGCTAAATCCCCAGGTAAACTGAAACTTCTTTAAAAAAAAAATAATTCAACTCAATCTAATCCATCACCAGTTTGCAACAGTGCAGAAGGTGTGGTCTGTGTTTGGGTGAATGACACAGGATTCATTCTTTGGGTCCAAATAAGCATCTTCAGTGAAAGATCTTAGAAGACAGCATTTCTACAAGGAAGGCAAACATGTCAAGGGACACAGCAAAAGTGACTGAGGATGCTGTCAGGAAGTCCGTGCCTTGCCTGAGGTTTGGACCTCCTCCTGTCCCGGGGGTTCCCGTGAGGTTCTGGTCCCTGGTTGCTCGCAGTGATTTGTTGGTAAATGGTAACTAACTGGGGAGAGGTGGAGGGGCTTTGTAGCATTTGCTCTTTGAGAATAAAAACATCTTCGCCAGAGGCAATGTCAAGCTTCCAACTTGCCATCAACCACTGTAAGCAGGGCAAGGAGCAGGTATCACACCTGTAACTGTAGCATTTGGGAGGCTGAGGCAGAAGTATTGTACGTTCAAGCCCAGCCTGGGCAATTTAGTGACTGAGGGTCTCAAAATTAAGAAAATAAAAAGGGCTGGAGATGAAGGTCAGGGCAAGGCCCTTGGCTCAGTCCTCAGAACCACAGACAAAATCAAAACAAAATCACAAAAATCCCACTAATGGGCTCCAACAAGACACCTTCAGCTCGCTGTGTGTGGGGGCCAGGACTTGGGACCCCAAATCGTGTATTTGCTCAGGACCCCCACCACTACCTTTATCCCAAAGCCGAGCCTCTGGTCACCTTTCCTGTGGGGCCTCGGTGTCCAGAGCAGCCCACAACCTTCTTCCCAGGCTGTGTGACTGGGTCTCCAGGGCCCAGCAGGGTCCTGGAATTTGCAGAGGTCCAGCAGGAATGCTAGGGTGGGGTGCACCCCAGACCCTGGGGTCTGCAGGGACTTTAGATTGGCCTGCTTTGTGCCTGATCTTTAGCTCCATGTGCATAAGAATAGGTCCGTGGCAGGTGGTCTTGGGGTGAGTATGAATAGCAGTGATTGTCCCCCATGTCAAAAGGATGAACCAAGAACAGCACTGGGGCTGGAGGCGGCTGGGGGTAGGGTACATGCTCCACTAGTGCAGCCTCCCCTGCAGATTCCACGAGGCCACATAATGAGCTGCTCCTGCCAAGCTGGGCTCTGACCTGCTGGGGGGCCAGAAGAGGGGCTGGCCTTCTCTGCCTGAAGTACTCGGCCTTTGTTTACCTATTATTGCTCTGGGAAAGGAACCAGATTGTGGTAAATGAAGATTATATAGAGCTGCACCTCTCCTGGTTACTTTCTGCAATCCCAGCCTCCTGTGGCTGCTTCTGGGATCTTCCGTACCCATGCCAGGCATGGCCCCAGCTGCCCTGGCCAAGGGTGACCAAGTGTGTGACCCTGGCCCTGGCCCTCTCTCCCCCACCTCCCTTGCCTCCCTTGCCTCCCTCGTTGGGAGGTGTGTGATCACTTGAGGTCTTCCTTGCCTCTGAGGAATGGCAGGATTAATGGGATAATTCCAGAAGCCAGCTGCTCTGGGGAAGGAGGTGCTGCATGCAAGGAGGGTATAATTATTATCCTGTAATACACGAATGTCGCCTGAAATCCCAAGGGGCTGTGACAAGCACCTTGTCTCAAGGCGGAGACCCGTCCAAGGGGTGGGGATGGCTGAGAGCGTCTCTCTGCATCTGGGTCCAGGCACCCTGGAGCTCCAGAGCTCTGCAGGCACAGAGCTGCGGAGGGGCCCACGCCCAGTATCCTGGAAAGGCCCAGCCCCGGCTGCTCACAGCCTTGGGCCTGGGATGGAAATGTAGCCTCGAGCGTAGCAATTTTGTGGCTGAGAAAGATTTTGGTGCAGGGTGTAGCAAATTACAGTGTTACTCAGTTTGTCCTGCCCTGTCCTTAATGCTTTGGTCTCTTGCTTGCCTGACTGTCATCACAGCCAATATCATCTTTATCATCCCGAGGAAGCGTCCAGAGGGCCAGCCTCAAGCCTTGAGGAGGCTAGGGCTGCTTCTGAGTTCGTAGCTGAAACAGGGTTCCCGTTCTCCTTTCTAGACAATTCCTGTCCAGAAATAGTGGGCTGATGTGGGGGCCTGGGAGAGACAAAAGTGAGCCACCTCTCTCCTGGCTTTGTGGAGAAGGGAAGATATGGGGTGAGAGAGAAAATGAGTCAGGGTGGGGAGGTGGGTTCCAGAAAGTTCCACATAGTCAAAAATACAGAGGGGCCAAGAGAGTGTGGGGTGGGAATGGGTCAGTTCTGGATGGGTGTTTGGACGCGGCTGCTGGCCGGCTTCTTGGTCTTGGCAAGTAATTATCCCCTTACCCCTCTGGCTTGGAGTCACAGGTGGTCACGAGGAGGGATGGCATGTGGGGTCAGTATGGTGTACCCTGAGTGCCTCTGGTGAGCAAAGCTGGCTGGCTGTCCCCGTACCTGCAGGTCTGCAGAGAAATGCCTGCAGCAGCCCTTCAGAACAGAATTCCTCGCGGACAGAATTCCCAAGGGCCCAGTCTCGCCATCCCATAGTCGGGGAGTTGGGGAGTTGGGGAGTCAGGAAGTCAGGCCTGTACGTTCCACAGGGCCCCTGCCCAGGACAAAGCTCTCCAGAGGCTCGCCCCTGACCTTGAGGCTGCGCCTGCCCCCTCTACCTTAGCTGGTTAAGGCTGCACAGCAAAGTATCTCAGCCCATATGATTCATAAGTGACAGCAATTTGTCTCACAGTTCTGGAAGCTGGGACTCCAAGGTCCAGACACTGATGAGTTCGGTGTCTGGAGAGGGCTCTATGCTTTGCAGTCAGTGAGACAACCTGGACAGGAGCACCAAAGGGTCAAATGAGGCCCCCAGCACCTTAGAGAAATGCAGGATTCACTTTGCTTGGGTCACAGAAGATAAAGGCTAAGGCGGGATAGGGAGCACCTGCCAGTCCCTCACAGGACGTCGGCCACGAGCCACTGTCTCTCCAACCCGCTCCCTCAAATGCTTGCCAAAAGCTACATAAAAGGCCCCAGCCTGTAAGAGGTCCTTCTCCATCTGCCTGCAGAGAGGTCCCACTCAGGGCAGCAGTAAACCTGCTTGCACTGTGGAGCTTGTGCCCACTGTCCCATCAGGCAGCTCCTTCATGAGAGATGAGGCCAAGGCACTTCCTCAGGTCTCCTCTGCAAGGGTGCGAAGTCCACTCCTGTGACCTCATCATCTGTCGGAGCCCTTGGCTCCCAAAATCACTGCCTTGTGGGTGGATTTTAACATGGGAATTTTGCAGTGTCATAGACATTCAGGCCAGCACACTTCCCAAATTGTGTAGAAGGACTCTATATAGGGCAGAGGAGAAAAGCCAGCCCCTCCAGAAAGAGCCTGAACAAACCAACGTATCAGGGACCATGGAACACAGACACCCAGATTCATGGCGATGGTGACAGTGAGGAAGGTGACAACAGCGCAGCAGTGATGATGCACAACCTGGAGCTTTTCTCCTGCTCTGGCAGGTTCCTCATTTGAAGGCAGGAAGTTGGATTTGATGCCCTGTGAGGTCGCCCAGCTTCCAGCTTTCTTATTCTGTAATTCTGTCTTTGAGCAGGCAGGAGACCTTTGTGAGCTGGGCCCAGGAGGGTGAGTCTTGAGTCTTCCCTCCTTACTCGCTCTGTCCCTCCACTCTGCTGCAGAGGCAGGGGGTGGACAACCTGGCATAAAACAGCATGGCTCTTGGACAGCTTTCCGATGGTGTCCTGGCAAGATAAGAAGGAAGAAATAAAAAATTGGAGTCATCTTAAAAATGTGAGGGTTGAGGAGACTGTGCATATGAAGCATTTATTTAAGAACAGTGGGAAACTCTCAGACCATTTAACAAGAATATTTGGATCATCAACTTCCCTGACTTGATGAAAAATCCCCTCTGGACAGCTTGAATTCTTTTTCCTATAGTTCTATGCTCACCAGACAGCCCGTGGCTCTGTCCTCTGATGTTTTGGGTTTTCTTTGTGTGATCTTAGGGAAGTTACTTAGCTTCTCTGAATCTCAATTTCTTCCTTCATAAAATGGGATTAATAACAACTATCTTGGTTATTATCTTGTCACATTGCTGAGACAGAATACCCCATACCCACAAGTTAAAAGAGGAAAAGTATATTTCGGCTCACATATTTTAGAACTTTGAGTTCATAGTTGGCTGGCTCCAAGGCGGCGTGGTATCTCAGAGGGGCATGGGAGAGGGGAAATAGTCCATGGAGTGGCAGGGCAGGCAGGAGGCAGCAGGTGGTGGCAGCTGCAGCCTGCCTCTCCCTTTTACCCCTTTCAGGATAACCACTTTTAGGGTAGTACTACCTACACCCTGGCTGGGTCTTCCCATTATCCATACCAATCAGTGAACTAATTTAGTAATCACACTCTCTTCATCCCCATATCACACCCTTAATCCCTGCTTCATATATTGTAGATCCAGCCACCTCTGAAAAGCCCCACCTATGACTGCATAAGGTTTTGGGGGACATCTAGATAGAAATGAAAACAATATCCATCTGAAATTTTTATGGGGATGAAATGAGAAGAGGCTGTACCTGGTACAATGCCTGGAATCCAGTGAGTGCTGATGCCTGGGAAGCTGACTGCTATTCCTGGATGGTCAGGGAGCGTCTCTGGCCAAGCACAAGCACCCTTGGCACAGTGCAACTGAGATGGGCACAGCTCCCTGCCTCCCACTCCCACACCAGCCCCTACCACCCAGGATTATCTGAATTCATCACAACGACCACACATTACTCTGTAGTGGGGAGGGGCTTTAGGTAGTAGGCTGGGAGGGTCTCTAACCCCATTTCAGAGGGCAGCAGCACAGTTCCAGCAGGGAGTAAACCCAAGGTTGAGTCCCAGCTTCTGAGTTAGAATAGGCTCTGGTCCTGTGAGCCAGGGGCAGCAGACCCCGCCTGGAATGCTCCTGCACCTGCAACGGGTCTCACTAGCAGCAGGTGAGCTTCGGCCTCTGGGGCAGTGTGCGGGAGCTGCCTGGAGGTTGCCTGCTGGGGGGGCAGTCGAGGGCCAGAGGCCAGACTCATTGTGTGGTATGCAGAGAGCCCTGGGCTGGTGACCTGGTGCTCGGAATTGGGCAGGGATTTGGGGTAGGGTGGCTACATGGGGTAGAAAAGGGCAGAGGGGGGGCTTGAGGGTGGCCCTTCAGCCTAGTCCATGTTCCCTTTCACATTTTCTGGAGCTTCTATCGGGTTTTCCTAAGACCAGAGAGGGCTCGGGAAGCCCACACCCAGCACGAGTGCCGCCTCCTTTCCTAGTGCAGTGCCAGCCCCTCGCTGCAGGCTCCCCTTTGGCCTTCAGACCTTTCAGGTCCTGAGAGTGTAGAAGCCGGGCCTTGGCATTTGTCTTGGAAAACAGAGGAGCGGTGGATAGATGTCTAGAGGCCACATCAGGCAGCAGGGCAATGCTAAAAGTAGCCAGGGGCCCTGCAAAACAAGCAGGAGAGCGGATAATGGCAGAGTGGGCTGCCTTCATTTCACTGTGGGTGACCAGGGGATGTGGGAAAGGCCTGTGTCTGCTGACTCAGTGTGGGCACTGCCTGGGTCTCTCTGTCATAGCCGCGTGCAGTCCTGGTAAAACAAACGATTGTGATTAGGAAGAAAACGTGGAGAGGAGCCTGAGTGAGCTCCCACCCAGCACCCACGGGAAGCAGGAGAGAAACAGAAACAGATGCTGGGGGCTAGCATCCGGCACGGGGGCAGACTGTGCTGGCTAACCAGCCGGGGGCCCTGGAAGACAGACGCAGGCTGCTCTTCACACTGGCGTGGGGAGCAGCTGGAAGATCTCTGGGGTCCCCTCTGTCCTTGGGGAGCCATTGTTTGGCATGGTGGGCACAGGCCTGGGAACAGCCAGATATCACTGCCGAGGCTGGGAGCCAGGCTGCCTCCTGCTCAGCAGTAGCCACTTTCCCAGGCTGCTCCTGCAGGCTGGCCTCTTCCTAGGCACTGGCCACTTCCCTGGGCCTGGGCTCTGGCCTGCTCCCCACAGGTCCTGCAGAAGCACCAAGCCCATGGAGTCCCGCTCCCGCCCCCGTGCTTGTGCCAGCAGGGAGTGAAGCAAAGCTGGGGTTTTCATCCATGGAACCCACAGTGAATCTCCACTGCTCCTCTGGTTACCATCATGAGCAGGAGAGTCACAGGCAAGATTCTGAGTGTATGAAGCAGGAGATACACACAGTGATTCCACACACATGAACCCCAGAGCAGGCAGAACCAAGCTGTGGTGGGAACCCCAAAGACAATTCCCTTGCTGGGGTCAGCTTGGAGCAGTTGTGATGGACCCTGCTCTGGGGGTGCAGGACATAAGCATGCACAGCTGCAATGGTTTCTCAGTTCTTTGCTTCAGTTTGGGTACTTATATTAGGGAAACTCACATTTGAAACAAGTGAACCTTAAAGCAGGGTAAGTGTTGCCTCTTAAACTACTTGCCTTGAGGGTGTCTGTGATATTCTTCTTCTGTTTCCCCCACAGCACTGGGACTGACCCCTGGGCATGAGAAGGTTGTCTCTGCATGTCCTCCGGAGGCTGCTGTGCTCAGGGATGGGCTTGGTGGGGATCGGCTTTGGGGATAGGGTACTGATGAGTCTAGGGCTGCACGTGGTGTTGGTGGGGAAGCCTGGGGGAGGCAGTGATCGCTGGGGATGCGGCCTCCAGGTCTGTCTCCCCTCCGCCCCATGCTCCCTGGCCTTGCTTCATGCATTAGCTGTTCCTCCTCTGCCATGCCCCTCTGTGCGCCTCCTTCTTTGGAGCCAGCTGACTGAGGACTCTACAAAGTGCGAGCCAAAGTAAACCTTTCCTCCTTTAAGGTGTGGATGTTGGGTATTGTGTCTCAGTGACAAGAAAGTGATTAAGACAGCAAGTGGTTTACCATGGAGCATGTCCCTAGCCAGTTTGATTACTGTCCGTGACTTCAGAATGCATGCAGGGGTACAGTAACTCTCGCTTACACACAGGGAATGCATTCCAGGTGCCTCATTGGGTGCTTGAATCCATAGATAGTACTATATCTCATACATACCATGCTTTTAAAAATATGTGTATTTATCATTGCCACATGGTAACAAAGTTCCTATGTTGGTCCAAGTTTTGTGTCCTGGTGCTGCTTTGCATTACTATTCTTGTGCTTTGGGGCCATTGTTAAGTAGAAGAAAGCACCAGGTCACTGTGACAGTCAATCAGATAAATGAGATGGCAGTAAGTGACAAGTGGGAAGCTAGCATAACTAGTGTGGACACTGAACAGAGGGAAGGTCGACATCCCAGGTGGGAGAGATTTTGTCAGGCTCCTCAGAACACTGAACAATGTAAAGCTTATACATTGCTTATTGCTGAAAATTTCCACTTAGTATTTTCAGACAGTAGCTGATTGTGGCAACTGAAATCACAGGAAACAAGATAAGTGGAACTCCCAGAGTTCTGACATTCCAAAGTAGCATCTTGTGTAGTGTATGGTTTCCTACTCTTCAAAGAAATCATTTTGAACCTTTGGGTGTAGGAGGTGAATCTGCAGGAGTGAACCCACATATGGGACACAAATCCTGTCTTGCAAATAGCTGTTCTCTTCCCATCCTGAAGTTCAGGGTAGGAAACTGTGTGTGAAGAATGGAGTCAGGTTGTCTCTTGCACCCTCTGGGTCTTTTTTAGAGGGGAACAGTTCTGAGTTCTTGTTACAAGAGTAGCTGCTCTTGTAAGATCCTTGGGCCCCCTTGCATACCTGGTGATTGTCAGACCTGCTGAGCAGGTGCATGCTGTATGATGCATGGGGTCTACACCCTACTTCTCCTCCCTACCCATTCTTGGTGGGACCAATAACAGCTAAACCCAGACAGGAAGCTGTGGGGATAAGAAGCCTGCAGAGCTGGTGTGCTGGTGCACGCCCGTAATCCTAACACTTGGGAAGCTGAAGCGGGAAGATCACTGAGAGTTTGAGGCCAACATGGGGTACATAAAGAGTTTAAGGTCAGCCTGAACTGCATAGTGAGACTCCATGTCAACAAACAAACAAACAAATAAGAATGGCTTTGGAGAAGTCACAAGAGAGGCCCAAGTAATCTGTTCCTGGGCATTCATTTCTCCTGAGTAGCTGGGAGCTTTGTGCTGAACAGAGCAAGTGTGAAAGCTATCATTAGTTTCTGTTTGTCAATAACTGAGCCTGTCAGGTGGCTGCAGGCTGTTGGAAGGGCAGCTGGGTTGTCAGTAAGTTCATGCCAGCTGTCTCCTCGGCTAGTCCTGCAGTGGCAGAGGGAGAACGTAACCACCTTTCATTCAAAGCTAGACTTCAGCTAACTCTGCCTTAGAAAAGTGCTGACACACAGCCTGCACGCGAGCAGACACATTTCTCCCATTTTCTGTTC
This sequence comes from Hydrochoerus hydrochaeris, assembly GCA_004027455.1. NCBI lineage: Eukaryota > Metazoa > Chordata > Mammalia > Rodentia > Hydrochaeridae > Hydrochoerus > Hydrochoerus hydrochaeris. The sequence goes on from PVLA01000633.1 coordinate 143,520, forward strand.
TCTCCGTGAAAGCTCCTGGTGTTTGATGAGCAGAAACAAGCTGCCCTGCTGAGAATCCTGCCCATGCCAAGTGTTTCTGCCAAGGCTGGTGAGCGGCTGCCATACTGAACAAGCACATTTGTGCAGCTTGGCGCAGCGAGAGATGCTTCTCTCAATCAGCAGGGCCTGAGCGATCTTTGCCACTCTGCCAGGGCACAGGTGTTTTGCCCTCTGTGCAGCGGTTGTGTGTAAGGGTGTGTGTGTGTGTGTGTGTGTGTGTGTGTGCACCCAGGCTTCTGTGGAGGGTGCAGAGCCTGGTACTTTCTAAAACTTTGCTTGAAAATAACTTACCTACGAGCCTTTTTAGGAAGAGTTTTCTTCCTTTGCGCTATATCTTTTCTCGATTTGGGGTTTTATTTCATTTTACTGCTGGTGAAACAGAGATCCAACCCTCAAGAATCTTAAACTACTTCTTCAGTAAAAAGATGCTCTTAATTACTTTTGTGATTCTGAGGACCGCAGAGGCCGGCCATGCTGTTGGAAAATGAAAGCCTGCAGCTCAGGAGGCTGCAAGTGGAGCTGGACATGCCCTGCCCGCCTACGTTTGCTGTTGTACTACGGACTGGGATAACTGCTCCCATCATGATCCATCAGTAAGTCACAGTAAGTCAACAGTGATTTTTTCTGGCACACCTTGAGCAGAGCCCATAAGTGCATGGGCAAGCTGATGGGCAACTAGGGCCCTTCTGGGGCTTCCAGACCAAGTCTTTGCCAAATTTTTTCTGAGACCCATTTCTTTTCCCAGATACGGACCTGCCTGGGCCCAACTGCTCTGACCTCACTGACTTTTTCTCTTTTCTCTCTGGTCCACTTCCCTTCAATAGCCATGGGCAGGGGTGGCGAACATTCACAGGTCAATGGAAAAGAAACCCCGTGTCATTTCTCCATCACTCTGTCACTATAGTGCAATTTCCAATGTCCCAGGATGGCAGAGGGGAAGAGAAGAGAGCTCTGCCCATTTATTTATCTTGGCACCATGGGAAGTTCCCCTGGATTTTCCTCTGGAATTTGACTTACCCTGAAATCCAAATGAAGATGAGATGACAAAGGCCACGTCAGACGGCAGCATCACCACCACCAAGTATCTCAGAAGTTGCCATGGATAGAAGCTGGAATCCCCACTGGATTTTCTTTTTAAAACACAACTTTTATTAAATAGTGTGAGTTGGCCACTGTTAAGACAATGGACCTGTCTGAGCATCTTGTTTAGAAATCAAGGGGAGAAAGACCTTGTGAGGCCCAAGAGCAGATGAATTACTCCTCAGAATGGAAAACAAATGAGCCGAAGTATAAACGGACAGAAAAACAAAAGGAAGAGATTCCTTGAACAATGCAGACCACTGAAGGGGGGGGGCATGGACAGAGGCCCAGGTCGTGGGACCAGCTGGGAAGTGGTGGGATGGGGTGGTTCAGCTGTCAGCACGCAACGGAGGGAAGTGTCTTCTCCCTCCTTGTGCCTCCCAAAAATGCTGTGCTTCTCTCATTTTTTGCTTTAACTGTTCTGACTCCTCTAGAGAAGCTCTGTGCTCGTAACAGGGAGAACACTGCCCAAGTCACCTCCTGCCCCCTGGCTCCTGTCCCAGCCTGGCTTGTATCAGATGTGCACAATGGATCCTGGTCACTACTTTCTTCATGAGAGAGGACGGTAAGAAGGCCTGAGGCTGGCTCACTATAACAGATGGACTCTTGTGTAACTTGACCTCACTGTCCCTGTTGCTAATGGAGCCAGCTTGAGCACAACAATGGTCCTGGCTACCCCCTTCCAGGGGTTGAAGTATCTCTTTCTTTCTAGAATATGGGATCACCTTGCCCTTAGGGCACAGTCACAAGTCATTATGGGACTTCCTGTCTGTGGACAATGAGGAACTGTGGTGGGCAAGGGGCAGCTTTGTCTACCTGGAGTCACCAAGACTTAGTTCTTTTGTGTTGGGATTCACAGGTGCTCTTTGTCTTATTATAGGGTCACGACCCCCCCAAACCCATTGTAACTTGAAAATATTATAAGTGAAAAACACATTGAACAAATTGAAGCTATTAAATCTTGTAGCTTAGTAAAGCAGTGTGCTGTGGCAGGGTTGCCGCTCCTCAGGGCAGCGAGGCTGACTGAGCTGCGGCTTGCTGTTATGCCTAGCACTGTGGGAGAGAATCCTACTACCTAGCATCTGCCTCAGAAAAGGTCCAAATTCAAAATTTGAGGAGTGGTTTCTACTGAATGCATATGGCTTTTGTGCCATGGTAAAGTCAAAGAATCATTAAGCCCAACCATTGTGAGCTGTACACCATCGGCAGTGAGAATGTAACACAAATCAGTAAATTAGTCCTCTGGGTGTGGTGTTGGGAGGCAAAGCCTGGTGGGAAGAGGTAGTCACTGGGGGGCATGGCATATATAACCCTCCTCCTTCCTTGGTTACTTTCTTCTTCCTGCTTGCCATGCCAAGGACTGTTTCTTTTCCTCCATGCTCCATCATGCTGTCCTGCCTTAGAACCAGCCACATATGGACTGAAAGCTCTAGCAACCATGAGCCAAAATCAACTTTTCTTCTTTTAAATTGTAGGTACTAAATTTTTGTTCCAACAATGAGAAAGCAACTAAGACACTGTTTTAGTTACTTTTCTCTTGTTGCTGAGACAGTGTACCCAACACCAAAATTTAAAAGGGGAAAGGTTTATTTAGCTCACAGTTTGTAGAGGTTTCAGTCCACAATCAGCTGGCTCCAAGGCAGGGTGGAACATGGCAGAAGGACAATAGTTCATGGTGGCAGAAGACAGCAAAGCAACAAGAGGTGACAGAACAAACCTCTTTCTGTCCCTTATACTGTGTGCGGGCTACTCATGCTAGGGTGGGTGTATCATTCAGTTCACATCCTTGATCCAAGCATTGGACCAGGAATCAATCACAAACTTTATAACTTCACCCTCATGGCTGCATGAGGCTTTGAGGGGGATACCTTATGGGGTCATGGGAAATGGCTTTTGGAAGGCAGCTGAATCTTGATTGCTGAGAAGAAACAGGAGAACACTTGTGATGGCCTGTGGGCATCACAAGAAGCACCAAGTCTTCACCATTTGCATCCTCAAAATTCCAAAACTAAAAGACCTTATTTTAAGAAGAAAGCAGCAGAGTGCCCTATTCCAGAATGGTGACAGCATAGAAAATTTTTTCCTTGGAATTGGATTCAGAGAGCTCAGTAATCCAGGCATTCAACCCCTACAGCCAAGAGAGAGGGAAGCCTGGATACTGGTCCAGTTGGCAGCAGACCATCATCCATGTGGTGCTGGTTTTACGTGAATGCACAATGCAGAGTTATGGGATTAGCTTGGTAGTGAGGACTGTCTCCAGGGCTGCATGTTCTATGCTTGGAATTTTTGGAAAGGAGAGAATAGGTCATTTATTGAAGGGTTACAAGAGGAGTGGCTCAACCCACACCTTCCTGTGAACTAGCAGTAGCCATGTGGGCTGGGAGGGGAGCTGGAAGCCAACATGCATTTTCTTGTGAGCCAGTCAGCATGTAAGGTAGAGACCAGAAGAGCAACCTGCCACCCCCTAAGCAACTGGATGATTCAGATAAACTCAAGATGAGATGACAGCAACTGAAGTAAAAAAAAAAAAGTAATATTTATATTGTTCAATTGACTTTGCAGGCCTAAAGCTGGTAGTCTGAGCATCTATTTGGAGGATAATAATATGCATTATAGCAACTGTGGGGGATTTCCTTTTGTCTTGTTTTTGAAACCCATTTTTTAAAATTTTAAAAACAAAAGAAAACAAAACCCCAAAAAGTAGAAATGACACAAAATTTTTTTTAAAAAGTAGGAAATTAACACTAGTTAATATATTGCATATTGTTATCTTAGAAGTAGTTGTTCAGGTAACAAGATTTAGGCAAGAAAAAAATGACCAAACAATCATACAATGAGAGCACAAACTTTTCTTTTTGGTGAACTTACAGAGATTAGTAGTATAGTTATTTATCCTATATAAATGTATACACACACACACACACACATGTATACCTACATACATACAATCTTTTCCCTTCTTCCTTTTCTTCTTTCCCCTATCCCAATTGTTATTTTCTTTTGAGCACTTTATTTCCCTTTCATTTTCTCAATATCTATTGTACATTTTTGGATCTTAATAGTCTTTCAGTTTCTTTTTATACTAGGGAGACAATATGATATTTACACATATAAGTTTGATTTATTTCACTTATGAGTATGGTCTTACTACTTTCCTATAAAAGCCTCAAGTTTATTCTTCTTTATAGCTGAATATGAAATTCTATTGCATGAAATTCAATTTTTTTTTTGGTACCGGGGATCGAACTTATGATCTAGTCCTTGACAGGCAGGCACTTATGCTACTAAGCTAAATCCCCAGTCCCTAAATTCAATGTTTTGTTCCATTTTATTATTTTGTTTTATTCCTTTATCTGGTAAGCTGAGCAACAATTTTGAAGATAACAATATGTAATATAACAACCATTGTTAAATTCTTATCATCTTGTTTAGAAATCCTAAATCCCTGTTGTTGGTTTTGTTGTTGTTTTAATTTGCCTGCTTCTTGATTTGTCTGGTTTTTTTCTCTTTAAAATTAAAAAGGAAAGTCATGGGCTAAGAACCCTTCTGCGTCAATTTCAGAAGGGCTGGGAGGCCAGGCAGTTTACCCTGAGAGGGCAGTGTGTGAGGCTCTGAGGGTGAAGCAAAAGGTGCAGTGGAGACCCAGAAGGCTGGAGAAGCGGGAGCGTGGATTATCTGGGGAAGCTGGCAAGGAGGGAGTAGAATGAGCCCAAGAGGAAGCTGTGGGAGCTGCAAGCACCAGAAGTGCCATCAGAGCAGAGTCACTCAAGCCCTTTGGAGCTCATGAGGTGTCACAGATTACCTTGGATGCTGCACATGGAACCATAAGACTTAATGTTTGCCCTGCTGGATTTTGGACTAGCTTCAGTACCAAGCTCTTGTATCCCCTGTTTGTAACTTCTGGAGTGGAAATGTGCCATTGAATGCTGTTTAACTTTCCATTTGTACAGGGTCTCCTGTACTGACACCCTCTGCCTCTCCCCCACTCTTCTTTCTCCCTTTCTCTCAGTAAACTCCCATTCAGAAAGAAACAGACTAAGTCTTAGAGGATTAGACGGGAGCAAACTTGTCAGAGGATGGGGTTATGTTACCCAGCTAATTCTTACTGTATCTGTAGAGCTGCAGCTAAAATGTATTAATGCAGGGCTTCTTTCTTTTCTCCCTTAATGGAACACTTCTCTCCCTGGACTCAGAATGAGTTTCTTCTATTGCAAACTCTTTCTTTGCAGACCTGTGCAACAGAGGCTCACACCTAGCACGGGGGCCTCATGCACGTTTGTTCTCATTGACCCTCCTGAGTGTCACCATTTCCTCTCCTCACACGAAGCCAATAGACTCATAAAGGTAACTGCCCCAAGGTCATATCACTAGGAAGGAGCAGTGTCAAAATTCAAACCCAGGTCTGGGCGAGGAGGCACCCGGGGGAAACCCCAGGTACTCAGGAGGCTGAGGCAGGAGGCTCACAAGATCAAGGCCAGTGTAGGCAACTGTGTCAAGTAAACAAATAAACAAAAGGGGCTATAGCCCCAGAGTAGCGTGTTTCTGGGTTCAATTCCCAGCACCCCCTCAACACAAATATTCAAACACGGTTCTGCTGCCTCCAGAGAACATGTGCTGTTTGTGATGTTCCTTTGTGGGACGTCTGACTCAGACATGGAAAGACTGTGAAGATGGGAGCACCTGGGGGTCCTGAGGGGAGGAGTCTTTCAGGCCCCAGATACCTAGGCCCAGCGGCAGCCTGGCAGCAGCCAGCCTTTCCTCAACTTCAGCTGCCATGGATGCTATCCTGGTCCCCTCGGAACTCCCTGGTACCTGTTTCTCTGCGTGTTGTTCTTTTTCCCAACATGCAGGATCACTTTCAGGAGAAAACATCTTCCTGTCATAGCTGCATGAGTTAGGTTTGGTTCAGCAAACTTATTATTCCAAGTCATCCCCCAGTGACCCAGTCCTGGGTCTTGAGGCACATGCATGTGCATACACGTACACAAAGAATGGTGTGGCATCCCCGTCCATGCTTGGAAAAAAGAAAGCAACTTTAGAAGCAAAGTTAATTCCTGTAAATCCCACCCCACTTGAGAATGAGCAGGAAGTTTCCTATGCCCGGGGAAGTCCCTGCATCTTAGAAATCTTCAGAGTTCAAAGGAAACGCAGGGCAGTGTGGGCAAGACAGTTAGTGTCTAGAAAGGGGGCACAGCACAGAGATCAGAGAGGGCAGGACAGTGGTAGTGGGGCCGAGGACACCTGAGAAATGCTGGCAAGTCCCATGTTTCCTCAGGTCCAGTGAGCACAGGGAAGGACTGAGTCTGGACGTGGCTGCTGGGTCTGGAGTATAACTTGCACATTCAGCTTGGAAAGGTGGTGGCTATGGGTAGAGGAGCTGAAAAATCAGGGAGAAATCCAGTCTCAGGTGAGAACAGCTGTGTCCTACGCTGCCATGGGGTTTTGGTTAGAAGTGGTGAGTGCAGCGTGGGCAGAGCCCCTGTGGGAGGCGGGCTGCCGTGTGCTGGTGCAGTGTAGGGACTGCCAGCTTCTACTGCTACATGTAGGATGTCTTGGGATTGAGGTGGTGTGGGCATGAGTGTGGGGCTGAAACTTACTTAAACTGATTGAATGCTTAGAAGTTTGCAAACCCTATCACATAGGCAGGGCAAGTGTGGGAATGAGCACATGGTGCTGAGAAAACTGGGGCCCAGGCAGTTGGAGGTACAGCAGGCCAGGTAGCCTTGAGGTGGTGGACCCTGGTGGACCCATGGGTGCCAAGTTGACCTCACCCCAGGCTCTTGCAGGTTTGCCTTTTGCCCTGGTGCTGTGGCTCTCCTTCCCTCAGAAATGGATTCTCTTTTTGTTCATTTTCTGTTGGGTATCACTGGAGTGCAGATGAGGGGTTCCCAGGGTAGCAGTAGAAGCTGGGAGGTCCCCAGTGTGACGTCCCCAGTGTGATGCCAGCCTCTGCTCGCCTCCTGGTGGGGACCCTCCTGATGCATGCTGACATGGTGGGAAGCACCCCACAGTGCACTGAGGGGGCTCGCTTATGTGACAAGGCTGCTCCAGGACAACCACTGATCCGTTCATCACTGCTCGGCACTGCTGTACTGGGAACCAAGCTCTGACGTACGAACTCTGGGGACACATTCAAACCACAGCAGATATATCCAAACCAAAACGAAATCCTGCTAGTGTGGAAGCAGGGGGAAGATGATGTTGAATGGGCCGTGCTGTGGTTTGGAGCAAAAATAACCCCACAGTGTCATGAGTTCAGAGGTGGCACTAATTTCATCAGTAAACTGATCCACTGGCGAGTTCGTACCTGATGTGCTGTTAGGAGGTAGAAGCTGGCTGGAGGAAGCAGTTCACTGGGGGTGTGACCAGAAGGGTGCAATCTGTCCTTCCTGTTTCTCGCTGGCTCTTTTGCTACTCTCCACTGTCTGGATGCCGTGAGCAGAGTGGCTGTCCTCTGCTGTGCTCTTCTACCATGATGTTTATTCCCTGGAGCCAGTGGACCACGGGCTAAAATGGTGAGCCAACCTATATCTTGTCTCCTTTAAGTCATGCATGTCAGGTATTTTGTCCAGTACAAAAAGCTGTCTAATGCAGGTGGTCAGCAGATGCTCACCGCACAGTTGTTCCCTTAGGTTGCCTCCTGCATTTCGCTGTGCATACAGCCCTGCATTAAATTGCCTTGCATATATTATTGCCCCTGGGTACTTCTATTTCTATAGGAGTAGAATGAAGGGCATATGATTTTTAAGTTTTAATGTATACTGCCTGATTATTAATTTTATTTTTATTGAAGCATACTATTTGTGCACATTTATAGGGCACAGTGACAATTTGATGCATGTATATACTGCAACCATCAGATCAGGAAAAAATAAGGAATTCTGTCTCTTTAAACATTAATCATTTCAACATGTTAGAAAACTTTGTATTCTTTTCTAGTGGTTTTACAATGTATCATGGATTGTTGTAGCCTAGAGTAACCCCACTGTCCTATAGAACACCAGAACTAATTCTCGCCTTGCAACTGTGTTTTGGTGCCCTTTGTCTGACCTCTTTCCACCGGCAGCCTCCTGCCCCTTCCCAGTCCCCAGGGACCAGCGTTCCACTCTCTTCTTCTGTAAGATCAGTGTTTTATCTTCCACAGATGAATGAGAACATACTGGCTTTCTCTTTCTGTTTCACTGGCCATCATGTCCTTCAGTCCTTTCCACTTGATAGGACTTCATTCTTTTTATGGCTGAGTAATATTCCACTGTGTGTATGTTCCACATTTCCTTTATTCATTCACCCACTGATGGGAGCTGTGGTTGATGCTGAATCTTGGCTGTCATGAGTAAACCAACATGAGAGCACAGGTATTTCTTTAATATAATACTTTCATTTCCTTTTGATAAATGAAATAGTAGTGAGACTGCTGGGTCATATGGCTGTTCTTCTTTTAGTTTCTTTCTTTTTTATTTTTAGTTCTTAAGAATTTCTGTGCTGTTTTCTGTCTACGATGTGCTGGTCAGGTGGTTGTCCCTTTCATCTTATTGATGTGTACACTATGACATGGCTTGTCCTTATTCTGTGTTAACCGGGGCTGCAGCATTATCCGCCTTCTTGAGTTTGCCCTTAGAAGATCCTGGAAGCCTTCCTTCCTCCGTTAATTTATGCTCTCACCAACAGTATGTGAGCTATCCTGCCTGTGCATCCTTGCCAGCATTTTATTTTCTCTTGTCTTTTAGTTAATAGCCATTCTACACTGGGGTGAGATAACATCTCATCGTGGCTTTGATTTGCATTTCCCTGGTGATTAGTGATATTGAGCATTTTCACATACTTTTTGGCCATTCATATGTCTTCTTTTGAGAAAAGTCTGTTCAGATCTTTTGTCCATTTTAAAATAGAATTATTTGGTTTTACCGCTGTTGAGAGTCTTCGTTCCTTACATGTTCTAGACACTAATCCCTTGTCAGATGAGCCATTCTTCCGGTTGTCTCTTCGCTTTGATGACTGCTTTGTTGCTTCTAGGAATGGGCTCATTCATCTATTTTTACTTTTGTTGCCTTTGCTCCTAAAGTCTTATCCAAAAACTCTTTCACCAACATCTTGAAGAATTTCCCATTTTCTTCTAGGAATTTCATATTTTCAAGTGCGTCTTTGATCCATTTTGAGTTAGTTTTTGTGTGTGGTGAGGGAAGGGATTTAGTTTCATCCTTCTGTACGTGCTGACTGGTTTTTGCCAAAAAGCTCGGTGGCACCTGCACTCCCTGGCAGTGGGCGGGGAAGCCAGGGTCCCCACACCCTCTGCAGCTTCCAGCTGGTTTCCTGCTGTCCTGGGTCACCGCCTTTTGAGGAGCATTTGCTACGTGCCACACAGACAGCTTGTAGCGGACCAGTGAGTTAGAAGCAGTTAGTTCCTTCTCGTGCCTGACTTCTGGAAGACACCTGTTCTTAGACACAAAGTGAAGCCGGCCTGGGGTCAGCAAGCTTTGCCAAAGCTCTAGCTGTCATACTCTCTGGACCCCAAGTTCTGGCTCACGATCTGCTGCAGAGGTGGCTCTTTCCTGCCACTTTACGGATGTGGTGCCACCACAGCTCTGGCCTCACTCAGCGCCAGCCTGTGTGAACTGCTTCCCTCAGATTTCTTGGGAGATTTCCTTTCCTTTCCTTTCCTTTCCTTTCCTTTCCTTTCCTTTCCTTTCCTTTCCTTTCCTTTCCTTCCCTTCCCTTCCCTTCCCTTCCCTTCCCTTCCTTTCCTTTCCTTTCCTTTCCTTTTCTTTTTTTCTTTTGCATTTTGTCTTGATCAACTCAGAGATGCAGGACAGTGTCAGCCTCGTGGCCCTGCCACGCCTGCAGCAGCGGCTGCTGCACAGCCACCGCCTTGTGCCCGAGGCTCTGGCTAGAGGAGAGGGCTGAGGCATAGGCATCATTCACTCTGCCGATTCAGATCTATTTCTCATGTATCACTATGCCACTGTCCCACATGGCAAGCGAGAATGGTGACTGGGCTGCTAAACTGCAAACCAGGCAAGGTCCCAGCTATGTGCAGATGGGGCCTCAGCCAAGGCCCGTGCTTGTGTGACTATGGAAATGGTGGCTGATGGGCCAATGGCTGTCTTGTTCCAAGAGACCATTTCTTCATTATGGAAAACACATTCTGTACAATCGTATTGAGAATCTGGTTTTAGTGATCCATTGTACTGCAGGGTGAACACCGTTAAAAACAATGTAAAGCATGTTTCCCAACCGCTAAAAGAACAGCATTTTAATGTTCTTAACACTCATACACACTAGTAAGGTGATAAACACAACAATTAGCTCGATTGACTTTCTACAATGTGTACAAAGGCCACAACATCATATTGTACCCTATAAACACACACAATTATTTGCTATTTAAAAATAAATTTTAAAACATTTCATATACCAGACATTAGAAAAAAATCTGAGTTGTGTCTTTGAGAAGTTTCTAATATTTGCAAGACTATGTATTCTGAGTATTGTTGTTTGTGTGTGTGTGTGTGTGTGCGTGTGGTGTAGACCAAGGAGGGAAAGGACCTCAGACCGCGTGAGTTGTAAAGCAGCGTCAGGCAATGGGGGGACCCACTGAGGACAAAGAACGGGCTGGAAGGTGTGAGAAGCGGGGGCGGGGGTGGGGGGTTGGCAGGTTCAGGAGGCTGAGGCTGAAGACCTGTGCTAGTGGTCTCAGGGGGAATCAGAGCCGTGTAACGCCGTCCAGCTGTGGTTGCCATACTGTGGCCCAAAGGTCACCAGTGTGGAGCAGTCATAGAAGGGGGCGGTCAGGGGGCTGCTCAGGTCGCTGACATAAGATGATCACAAGGGAAAGCTGGAAAACGAGAACTAGGAAGCAGCAGGGAGCTGGAGAAGTTGGTGGGACCCGATGCTAAGACTTGACCAGCACGGCTCATGATGTGGAGTGACCCACACTCTCTCCTTTCCTCTTGAGTTTTTGAGGACCACTGAGAAGGGGGGCCCTTGTGGGTGAGGGCAGAGGCAGGATGTCGACAGGCCCACAGAGGTGTGGGTTACTGGGAGGAGAAAACCAGAGCCGAGCAGACAGTGGAGTGGGCTTTGGGGTACTGTGCAAAGTAGGCAGTCAACAGGCACCCCAAAATAGAGCCAGAGTGGAATTTCCAGTGAGGATTTGTCTGGAGTGCAGGAAGGGCTCACACATGGCCATGTGGACAGAGAGCGGGGGGCTGGGTGGGCTGGAAGCACCTCTCTTGGGTGAGTCTGCACCTCTGCCCCGGCAAGCACTGGAGTGAAAGGAGGAGGCAAAGAAACGGCTCCGTTGCGCTCCTCTGGGGAGCCATGGGCCAGCTTGCTGCTTGGGGTCTGCGTGGCTGGCTGACCTCACCTCACAGGACTGGCACCCTCCCACTGAGTGTGGGGCTCTGTGGGTGGCTCCCCAAGGCATGCAGGGAGACCTGCCTCTGATGAGACACTCTGTGGTCCCAGATGCTGAAGAGGGTTGTAGGGCTAATTCGTTCTTGGCACCACTGGGCCATGAGCTCATTGTTTCATTAGAGGGAGAAGAACAAACAGGAACGGGGCATTGCTCAGGACTTGAGCAAAACTCTATGGCTCCCACACATGGGAGAGATGGAGGGGCCAGGACACCGTGCAGGACAGGACAGTGTGGCTGTGTCCCTTGCTGTGTCCACCGAGGTTAGGGCCAACTACTCGTTGCACCCAGGGCTCCTGAGCAGCCCCTCTGCTAGGCTTTCCTGTGTATTGCAGTTATCACCTGCACCTCCAAACCCAGGATGGCATCTAAGAGTTTTCTGTCCAAGATAAAAACCCTCTTGACCTCATATTTTTAGTCCTTTCTTTGGCTGGACTTAACTCTTGTTCTTTAAAGATCCAGCCAAGAAAAAGCACCCTAGGAAAACCCTGCATTTTCTCACCTCTGAGTCATCTGGAGTCTGGTTTCCTCCACTTATCTGGAATGTCCTTCCCTTCTTTCTCCGAGGGATGGCAGGAAAGACATCGCTAGTGCTGGAGGAGCTGTTTCTGGACTTTTCTCTTGATGCCTTTGGCCACAGTCCCTCTAGAGACTCCTTCTCTTTGAAGTTATTTATGTGTTTTCCAGGCCTCTGGGTTCCTTGGTGCTGCAAGTGTCACTGGGGGGAATTATGCCCCCATCCAGGTTTCCTTCTTAGTGAAGCATTTTGCCTGTTATATAACTTGAGCTGTTTAAAAGTTTAATCTACCTCAGGGCTGGAGATTTAGCTCAGTGGCATAAGCATCTGCCTGGCAAGCGCTAGGTCATGAGTTCAATCCCCTGTACCAAAAAAAAAAAAAAAAAAGTTTAATCCATCTCAACCCCTTGACGTTTCATATCCTCCTGCATTGTTTTAGTTTTTCTCATAACATTTTCAACATACAGTGGGTCATTTTAATAGAACACAATAACTTGGGGAAAGAATATTTGACCAGCAATAGGTCTTGTGCTCTGCAGCACGTTCATTCCTGACATTTCATTCACAATTTCATTCATCACATTTCATTCACAATAACCCACTTTGCCTGGTGTTTTTGGGCCCTACTTCTGTGTTGTGGTATAGTTTTTTGCCATCTATTTTCACTTACTTGTCTATTGTCTGTCACGAGACACCCCACTGGAGTGTAACCTTCACCCTCTGGTTCCCGGTGTGCCCCGGCAGCGTCTCATGACAGTGGGTGGAGGAAAGGGTGGATGGGTGCCCCTGCGCACCCCTCATCCAGGATGAGGCCCTCGTACCAGTTTTCTTAGTCCTTGGCCACAAGGTCTCCTCTGAGGTCAGCAAGTTTGAATCTGGCTGACCACCCAGCCCACTCTGTTACAGAGAGCAGCACCGGCCCCAAAAGTGAACCTTCTGAGAAACGAAGGAAAGGGGGGGCCCAGCACCAGTTCCAGGAGCAGCATCTCTGAGAAGCCAGTCTAGTGCTGGAGGGTGCGGCTGTGTCCTGGGCAAGCGAGTGTCTCAGTGTAGGGAGAGCTAGCAGACCTGCCTGCCTGCCAGGGGTCGCTTGGATCTTGTTTGCTGTTGATTTTAATAACCTCTGGAACCCAAAATGTGACTGCATTTCAATTCAGAGGCAAGTCAGATGGGAACGGCTTGGGGGAGCTCCTTTGGTTCTTTCTGGTTCCACCCTGGAGCAGGCAGGCTTGAAGGAGCCAGGGCTGGGGAGCAAAGGGGGCAGACTGGGGAGCCATCAGCCGTGTCTTGCAAGCTCCACAGGCTCAGGCGGATCTGGGTGGAGAGGAGGAATGAGGATAGTTGAGGAGCCAGATGGAGCGCATTAGTCAATCCAGGAAATCGGGTGGAGCACGTGATTGAGGGAGACGTGGGCCAGGGCCCAGCACAGTACCTTTCTGTGCATTAAGCAAAGGGGCTGCTCTGGGTGGATGGTTAGGAAGTGAGGTCTCCTCACAGGTATTGGTGGTGGCCTGCTGGGGACAGGGAAAGATCAGCCAAACCCAGGGACGAGTCAAGGGCCTGGCGTAACCCTGTCAGGACACTGAGACTGGATTCTGGCCCCTCAGGGAATGGTGTCCCAGGCGAGGAGCCCAGCTGAACCCCGTCACAGGGTAACATGTGACAGAGTCCTGACTGGTGGGAAGTGACCAAGTCCCAAGCACGTGGGCCTGGAGAATAACTCAAGGGTTACAACAGAGCTCAGGCCCCAGCCTGCAGCCAGATGCCCTGAGGATGAGATGCCTTGGGAGCTGCAGGCCGGCAGGTGTTCACTGGCCCCAGCTTCTTCCCTGAGACACACATCTGTGTGGCCCAGTGACCCCAAGGGTGACCTAGGAGCTAGCAAAGGCTTTTCATCTGGGAACTTACTAGAAAAGCAGATTCTTAGGTCTGCACCAAGCTTCTGAATTGGAGATTCTGGGATGGGGCCCAGAAATTTGTGTGCTTTAATAAGCTTTCTAGGGAGTTCTTGTCCACTAATGAGCCTGAGGACCCTGCAGCTGAGCTGCCCTAGCTCTCGTTTTAGAGGCTGCCTTGGGGTCAGGAGCTGGAGCAGTGCCTATGCTGGTACAAGACACAAAGAGTGGATGTTTACGGAAAATGTCTACCCCGAAAAGCCAAAGCAAAGGCTCTGGATTGAAGCTTGGGGTGAGGATTTCTGGCCCATGTTTATTCCAGTCTCACTCATCATAGGGGAGGGTTTTCCTCAGCCCTGTTACCATCTAGGTAGCTTTTCTTACAGCCAGAGGGAGACACTGGTATTAGCGGATGGCAGTCAATTGCTGCCCATTCTTTTAGACATAGTATTGGCATAGTGGTTGTATATGAAATATCTACTTTTTTTTGGAGATATATATTGAAACATGAACTAAAATGACATATCTTGGATTTGCTTTAAATAAATTTCAGTAAAGATAGGAAAAGGACACAGTAAATGTGACCAAAGCTTGGTAACTGTTGAATCTGTGTAAGTGTATATGGGAAACTCACTCTACTATTCCCTCTGCTTTTTTTTGTATGTTTGGTATTTCTTATTTTTATTTTTAAAAAAGCAAAACAAAAAAGGATAGAAATAATACAAAATTTCAAAAAAAGCATAAGAAATAAACACTAGTTAATATATTGCATATTGTTATCTTAGAAGTAGTTGTTCAGGTTTCAAGATCTAGGCATAAAAAATGATCAAACAATGACAGCACAAACTGTTCCTTTTGATGACCTAATAGAATTAGTAGTAATCTATCTTGCACACACACACACATATATACAGTTATCATGTCACAGCAATATAGGTGCACCCATGTTTATAGCAGCACAATTTGTAATAGCTAAATCTTGGAAACAACTAAAATACCCATCAACCGCAGAGTGGGTGAAAAAGATGTGGTATTTTTATACAATGGAATATTACTCAGCTATATAAAAGGATGATCTTGAGGCTTTTATAGGTAAATGGAGGCAACTTGAGATTATACTCATAAGTGAAATAAAAGATTCACATTTTTAAATATCATATTGTCTCCCTAGTGTAAAAAATAATAAAAACTGAATGAGTAATAAGATCCAAAACGTACAATAGATATTACAATAATGAAAGGGAAAGAAAGTGCTCAAAAGGAAATATTTATTTTTAAAAAGTTAGCATGAAACAAGCTGAGAAGTAAACAAACGCTAAATGCTCAGCTAAAACCAAGTTCCATTTTGTGCAGTTGGACACTCCTTAGGAAGAGCTGCGGAGGGCACCACCTCCTGGGCTGCAGTGGGGGAGACACTGTCCCCTCAGCCTCAACTGCTGCCCCTCCTGTGCCCAGAAGCCCCACCACCCTCCTTCCCAGCCTGCCCTGCAGCTGGTGGCCCAGGCCTGTGAGCTGGTGGAAACCAGAAGTGGCCCAGCTTGGTCTCCAGCTTAGGGGGAGGGAAGTGCTACATCATTAAACCATACGGGCCCAGGGCAGGGATCCGATGTCAGCCGAAAGGCAGGAAGGGGGCCCTCATCTGCAGGCACCTTCCTCCCCAGCACGGGCCCTGCTTTCCTCGGGCTTTCTCTCGGATGCCTGAGAACTGCTTGGTTGTGCGCACGCGGGCCGCCAGCTTTAAGTGATCACTTCTAGGCCCGAGGTCCATGATGCACCTCTGCCTCCTGGGTGCTCAGCAACTTTTCATGGAGCATTACCGCCCTGCTGGCTTGAAGAAGAAAAAGTAAAAATCAGGGATCTTCTTTTGTTACAGAGGTCAGGGGCCCGATGCGGTGATACCCGCTATGCTTTCCCGTTCTCTGTGCTTTAGGTCCCCGCTGCTAATTGTCCATGACATTTTAGTGGGATAGGCCACGAGTTCATCCCTTCATCCTAAAAGGGGAAAAAGGAACCCAGATCATTCAGCAGACCAAGGGCAGGGAGTCCCGGGGCGGGGAGGCTGCCGTTCTCGTCCCCTCACACACCAAGTGGTCACGCTGTTGAGTGTCCGCACGTGTTAGGCTGGGCGCCAGCTCCTGGAGGTGCACAGATGGGAGGATGTAGACTCTGTCCTCCAGTTAGTCTGTGAGGACAGAGACCCAGCAAACGCGCCGTGCTGGGCGCCACCGCACAGGGGCTGTGTGTGCAGCAGGTGGGGGCGTGTGCTCCCTCCTTGTGTGTGTCTCAGAGATAGCAAAGGTGTCAAGACCCCCTGGGACATGAGCCATGGACATCTTTCTTGATCCTTTTTATCTATAAATTGGAGATCAAATAATGTCCCCGGGATGGACTTGGTGTGCAGGAGGGTCACATTTTGCAGTAAGGTGACTGCACATAATTACTTGCTATTTGCTTGCTAGTTGGCGTCTTGGTAAGTGTGCATGACACGAAGTGGGCTGTCCATCAGCTCCCGCAGGACCACTGCTCTGTCCACAGCCATCAGCCCAGAGCACACGTACCGCGACTCCCTACTGCCTTTCCAGTGGAGGACAAACGCCTCCCGTAAGCCTCTCAAATCTGATCACAGTAACATTCACAGAGCACTCTCAGAGAACCAGGTACTTTCTAAGCGCTGTCTACCTGCTTACTTTCTCCTCTTTCTCCTCACTTCTGATCTGAAGTCTTAAATTCCCAACACACACCACAGAGGGCTGGAGGAAGTTTCAGACTCACTTCGTGGGTCCTGAACGTCATTGTTTTCCTCTATCCTGTCTGTTTTTAATGGAAGAACTCAGCCCCAGGGGCTGCTTGCTTCAGGCTCAGGTAAGAGATTATAATTATTTTGGGGCCAGCTCAGGGTCCAGATGGGGACAAGGTAAATCCTTCCTATTTACCAAGAAGCCAGAGTTCTTTGGAGATGAATTGAAAGAGGAGGGAAGGCAGCAGGGGAGAAGGGAGACCTGCTTTATTTTTGAGAGAACAATCATTTTAATGATTTGCCCTTTAATTTATAAAACAAACACAGCTGCAGCTTGACGCCTTTATCCGATTTCAAAGGTGGCGAGTCTTCCAGTTCTGGGCTCCTGAGGGCCAGCCCAAAGCGAGTAATGGAGTTCAGGTCCACTCAGCCCCACTGCAGAGCGAGGACCCTGGGCTGGGGCTCCAATGCCACAGGCACCAGCTTGTGTCTAGCTGGTGACCCACTGGAGAGTCCTAAGCTGGCGCATTTGTTTGCAAATTGCTTTAGACCCAGGGATGCATTCTTGATAATGGGCTGTAGTGCGTGTGGCCCAAAGCAGGTACCGCCATGCCATGCAGCACCACCCGGTGCCATCGGAAGCCCAGGACCTGCAGGTCTCACTGGCTCTTTTACGATGCGGTGGTCACCTGCCTTGGAGGCCTCATGAAAGGTTCTCAAGGTTAATCAAGAAGTTAGTGCAGTGTGGAACCCCAGACGGATTCTGAGAGGGTGACAGGACGCTGGTGGGAAGACAGGTGGCCCTTGAGTCTGGCGTGTAGCTGATGGGAATGGCTGGTGTTAGCGCTGCCAGCTCTGACAGGCTGCACAAGCTGTGGGGTGGAGCCCGCATGGAGGACATTTCCAAAATGTTCAGATATTAAAAGGTTTGTCATTAAGAAAATGTGGAAGTTAGAAAAAGTTACAGAGGCAGATGGAGAAGTGAAACATAAAATATGGCACAGTCCCCATGAAACTTTGTTAAAAAAAAACCCCACATATATCAAAGTGTTGTGAGAATTCAGTAAGAGCCCTGCGCGTCTCAAGCGTTTTGGGGTACGTAAATATCCCACATAGTTGAGGGGGGGACTAGAAATTTATCCCGGTGAGGAGGAGTCTTAAAAATCTCTTTAAAGATTTTATCTTTAAAATGGATAAATATTTTCATTCTTAAGTGTCTTTTATAGAAACTAATGATTCCGACAGGCATGATGGCACACGCTATGAATCACAGCTACTTGAGAGGCTGAGACAGGAGGATTGCAAGTTTGAAATCAGGCTGGGCAATTTTGTAAGACCCTTTCTCAAAATAAAAAGTTCTTTTTTTAAAGGACTGGGGACATGGCTCAGGGCACAGTGCTGATCTAACATGCATGAGGCCCTGGGTTCAATCCCCAGCACCATACACACACACACACACACACACACACACACACACACTATTTTGCTTCCCATAATTTCAAGTAAAATATATGGGGCTGGGCATGGTGGCACAGGCCTGTAAACCCAGGATTTAGGAGCTAAGGAGCTTGAAGGCAAGCTGGGTATATAGCAAAACACCGCTCTCCACCAAAAAAGCTGGGGGAAGACATTTCCATGTTTATTTTTTATTTAATTTATTTTGTTTTGTCTCTTTGGCTTTTGAGACAGGGTCTCATGTGGTAGTTCAGCAGATGTTGAGCTCACTATGTGGTCCAGTCTGGCCTCACTCTCCTGGTAGTTCTCCTGCCTCAGCCTCCTGAATGCTGCTGGGATTACAGGCATGAGCCACCATACCTATTTGTTTGTGTACCATGGTAGGGGTGGTCTGTGTTTCTTGTAACCATGTTGAACTTCCCCCATGCCATGTGTCCCTAAAAGATGGTGGCAGCTCAGAAGTCTCCATTCCCTGCCCATTAGTGTCCTGGTTTGAGTATGTCCCCTGATGCTTGTGTGTTGAAAACTCAGTCTCCAAATCCTCATGTTAGTGGTGGTGGTGGGGGCTTTGGGAGGCGAGGTCATGAGGCCAGGGGACCCCTGATGGCATTGGCGGCTTTATCAGAGCGAGAGCCCCGACAGCCCCGAGAGCCCTGAGCTGGAGGGTGTGTCTGCTCTGCCGTGTGGCACCCTCTGTGCTGTCACAGTGCAGAAGGAAGGGGCTCCTGAGAGGCCGGTGCCCTGCTCTTGGTCTTCTATCCTCCAGGACTATGAGCAAAATAAACCACTTTATAAATTACCTGGTCTAAAGTATTTTATTATAGCAGCAACAACAACAATAACAAAGAGTTCTGAGAACTTAAGACAGATCAACAAGATGAAAACATACCAATCTATACTAGCTTGTGAGGGGAGGCTTAAAGATAAGAGCTAGATATTTTTGTTTTGTTTTGTTAATAGAAATTGAACCCAAGGCCTTCACATGGAGCTGTGTCCCCAGCCCACTTGTGTCTGTATATGTGTATGTGTGTATGTGTTTGTAGATGTGTATGTGTATACGTGTATGTGTATGTGTACGTATGTGTATGTGTGTATATGTGTATGTGTATATGTATATGTGTATATATGTGTATTTAGAGCATCTTACTAAGTTTCAAAGCTAATTCAGGTTGGGCTGGAATTTGGGGTTCTCTGGCTTCAGCCTCCCAAATGGCTGGGATTACAGGTGTGCACCTCTGTGCCTCCTGTTTGAAAATTAGTGGTGACCGACCGATGCGATCTCAGAGTCTGGATGTTAGTGAAAACATGCCTGGTGACAGGTGTTGGAGTCAGAGGTGTTGTTCCTACATTGTCCCCTCCCCTACAAGGTAGAAGCAGAGATTCAGAGGATATAAGTAAAGCCATGTGCCCAGCTAATGGAGGGCTGAGACTGCAGCTCACTCTTTTCCATGTCTTTGGTAAGGTGAGTTTTCCTCTCTCTCTTCATGTGACAGGGACCACTAAGTCTGAGTTACATCATCTTTAGAATCCAGAAAAATGTGTTTTGAATGAACAATTGAACATTCTCTGACACCTTGCCCCGCTGAATCAGGTCAAGAGACTCTGTTTCCAGGAGGAAAGGAACATCTTTATCTCTGAAGACTGCTCACAGTCTGAATAAGCAGGCCCAGCTTGTTACTGTGAGATACTTCCTTTCTCTTCCAATCACATCTTCCCTAGACTGTCCACCTTTTCTAACCTAAACATGGAAATACACAAGTTTACCCGTTTCACATGGCACACAAAACTTCCATACATTTGTAATTCAGCCTTGTAGTTCTGTCCTTTGTTAATAGAGGTCTCAGTCATGAATCTTGTGCTTGGCAAGGCTATTCCGCTTTCTCTTCTACACTATAAAAGACACACTAGTTGATTGAAAAAACAATTGTATCAGTGTTATATTCAATAAAGTTGATAATAAAGTATAAAGTATAACCTTGCATTTAGTTACTTTTCTTGTTGCTGAGACAAAATACCTGACACTGAAGTGAAAGGAGGAAGGGCTTATTGTAGCTCACAGTGGGAAAGCTTCCAATTCATAGTTGTCTGGCTCCAAACCAGGGTGACACAGCAGAGGGGCATCGCAGAGGAGAAACAGTTCCTGGCAGAGCAGGCAGGAAGCAGCACTCTTTTATGCCTTCCAGGCTTCCCACCCTTTGGGTCGTGCTAACCACATGCAGGGAGGGCCTTCCCACTATCCACAGGGTTTCATTATGTAGCTCAGGTTGGCCTTGAACTCACTATGTAGCCCAGGCTGGACTCAAACTCATGGCAATCCTTCTGCCTCAGCCTTCCAAGTGCGAGGATTACAGCTGTGCACCACTGAATCCCCAGAATAATGCATCCTAGGTTTTGAAAAGCTCCACCCATGACCTCGTGAGGCTTTGGGGAAACATCTAGACACAGCCATAACATGATGTAAGAGAATAGTCTTACTATGTTTCTGTGGGTAAAGGAATAATGTACATTTGAAGGACCATATGTACAGAAAAACATGTACATCTATATGAATTTATATCTACACATATGCATTTATGTGTATAAAAGAAAATGAAAGAAAACAGTGAAATAAATGGGGAAAATATGAATTTAGGCAAAAAGTAGATGGGTATTCTTTATCCCAAATATATTCTTCCATCTTTTCTGAATGTTTGAAAATATTTTCAAATAAAAAGTAAAAAATTGCTCTTTGTTAACTTGTTGAGCCTTGTTAGTACATAAACATTACATTGACTTTCATCCCCATTGTTCTAACACATGCCATCCTAAGAGAGAGGCCAGGGCTCCCGCTACCATTTCCTGGCCTTCAGCTCACCCCTCTGAGCCTGGCGCTGCCTTTTCCCTGTGTCTTGGCAGCAGCCAGTCGGCTCCCACTGTCCACTCGGCCAACAGCAGTCCACGCCCTGTGGCTGTGCACAAGGTCTAGCTGGCCGTCCTCTTCTCCTTGGAAATGTTCCCACTGCTTCCGCACCTCTGCACTTGGATGGTGACATCTCAATCCGTCCCAGACTCACGCTCCGCTAAACGGAAGCTGTCCCGATACTCTGGCTTAGATTCTCTTCTTTTTTTACTTTCTCCCTTTCTTTTCCAGCACCCAAACCAGAAGGGTGAAGTTGACAGTGACAATGACTCCCAGAGTTGCATCTTTAGTCGGATCATTCTCCAAGATCCTGGAATTGCATGTCCATGCTTCTCAATCCGTACCCTTCTCCTTCTGCTTGATTCTGGTCTGAGGTCAGCAGATCATTCAGCGTCATAAACCATGGCCTTCTCTTCATTCATTTGCCCTACATCCAGTCTCTTAAGAAGTTTTAAGCACATACATTCCTTGTGGGGAGTTGGTACCTATACATAATACACGTTGATTCTTTCCATGTCTGCTTCCCTCTCTCTCCCCTCCCCTCCCCTCACCTCTCTCTCTCCCTCTTCCCTCCTCCTCTGATACTGGGAATTGAATTCGGGACCTGGCACTTGCCAGGCAGGTGCTATGCTGCTGAACTGTATCCCCAGCCTTCCCTTCATCTCTTGATCCTTTTCCCATTTGCAAAAGATTTGTCTGCCTATTTCCTATTATCTGTTTTTTGTTTTGCTCTTTAATTAAATTTTGGGTTTCTCATATAAGAGAAACCATGTGATGTTTAAACCTGGGTGTCTTCACTTAAAAATTATAGTCTCCAGCTGCATCCATTTTTCTAAAATAACTCAACTTTATCCTTCATAATGGCAGCATAGTACTCCATTGTGTACAAATAACACATTATCTTTATCCATTCATCTGCTGATGGAAATATACTCTGCTCCCAAGATTCAGCTGTTATCAACTGTGATGCTACAAACATGGGTAAGCATGTATTACTGTAATATGACATCTTTAATGCTTTCAGGAAGACACCTGGGTCTTCCTGACCCATTTGGGTCAAGTGGAATTTCTATTTTTAGGTTTTTGAGGACCCCCCCTACTTATTTCCATAGTAGTTGTACTAGTTTACGTCCTCCCCTAAATGTAGAAGTGTTCATTCTCCCCACAGTCTCACCAGCATTTGTTATTATTTGATATCTTTCCTGAGTCAGGTGAAAGCTCAGTGCTGTTTTAATCTGCATGTCTCTGACATGTCTCAGTGATGCTGAGCATCTGAAGAAGGTGCTCACTGGCCATTTGTACTTCAGTGAAGCATCTGTTCATTTCAGTTGCCAATTTTTTCATTGGGCCTTTTCTTTCAAGGGGTCTAATTTTTTTGAGTTCTTTATGTATTTTAGATATTAGGCCTCTGAGGAATAGCTAGCAATATTTTTCCCATTCTATCAGTTGTCTCATTACTCTGTTGGTTGTGTCCTTTGCGGTCCAGGTTTTTAATTTGATGTGATCCCATTTGTTGATTTTTGGTATTATTTCTTATGTCACTGAGATTCTGTTCAGAAAGTCCTTGTCTATGGCTATGACTTCAACAGTTTTACCTATTTTATTTTCTAGCAGATTCTTTTTCCCACTTAGGCCTTTGCTCTATTTTAATTTTAGTTCAGTACATGGTTAGAGAGATGGGTCTAGACCCAGTTTTCTGCTTGTGGATAGAGCCAGTTCTCCCACCAACATTTACGAGTGAGGCCGCTCACCATCTTTCTGCCAGTGTATGTTTTTGACCCCTTTGTGAATGTTCCTGGAGATTTTTCTTTCTCTCTTTTTTGTACCTTCTATTTTGTTCTATTGTGTCACATGTCTGTTTTTTTCCCCGATACCTTGCTGTTTTTATCACTGTAGCTTCATAGTATTATGAGGCCTGGGACTGAGATGCCCCCTCCCTTGCCCCTGTTGCCAGGGTTTGCTTTGCTATTCTATGAATGCTTCTGCATTTCTGATTGTTTTCTCTAGTTCCATGAAGAGAGCTGTTGATGTTTTGATTGGGACTGAATGAAGTCTGTGTGTGAGTTTTGGAAGTGTGACTATTTTGACAACATTGGTTCTGCCTATCCAGAAGGGGATATTTTTTCATTTTCTCTTGGAGGGGAGTACCAGGAATTGAACTCAGGACCTCATGCTTGCAAGGCACATGCTGCACCACTGAGCTAAATCCCCAGCCTTTTCTTTCCTTTTTTTTTGGTACCAGGGATCGAACTCATGACTTCACCCTTAGTAGGCATGTGCTTACACTGCTGAGCTAAATCTCTGGGCCTATCTTTCCATTTTCTGATATCCTCTTCTATCTCCTTTTTTTAGAGGACTGTAGTTTTCACTGTAGAGGTCTTTCACTTCCTTGGTTAGATTATTTCCTAAATATTTAATTTTTCTTAATGCTACGGTGAATTTTTTCTAGTTACTTTACTGATACATAGAAATGCTATCAATTTTTGTCTGGGACAATGTCTCCCTTGTTGACCTGGACTTTGTATCCTGTTCCGCTGCTGAGTTTCCCTTTTCTGGGGAGTAACAATAATTTGACTTCTTCCTTTCCTGTGCCTCTTCTTTCTTATTTCTGCCCCTGGCCTGACTGCTCTGGCTCCTGCTCTGAGAACTGCCCTACAGGAATGCTGAGCTTGTGCACCTCACGGGTCCTCCTCTCCTGCATTGCAGCAGGTCTCGACCCTCTGGTGTTTCTTCTGCCCTGCTCAGGCCTTGCCTTCGCTGCTGAATAACTGTCAAGAGCACCTCGCTGACCCCCGTCCCTGGGCCGAGCCGTTCACAGCGCCTGCCGGGGCGCCCGCTGGTCCTGGGCCAGCAGAGTCCAGCTCAGCGCCCAGCCACTCAGGCTTAGGACGATGTGAGTGCCCTGTGGTTTTCACTTTATTTTCAAAGCACACTGTAGCCCGTGCACGCCCAGTCTGCTGCAGTCTCCTGGCCTCGAACATCCGCCTTCGTCCTTGGCACCCAAGGTAAGGAGGCCGATGGTGCAGGCCCTGCAGGTTTCTCCCGCAGGCGCTGAGCCCACCCCGCCAGCCCCCTGTTCACTGTGTTTCTCGGGGGCTTCCTGTCTCCGTGTCTGGACCTCTAACCTCCCCAGAGGCTGTCTGTGTGAAGGCTGTCTGTACGAAGACTGTGTCTGTCTGTCTGTCCAAAGGCTGGTTGTCTGTCTGTCCATGGCTGTCTGTCCGAAGGCTCTGTCCAAAGAATCTCTGTCTGTGGGAAGGCTGGCTGTCTGTCTCTCCCAAGGCAGGCTCCTCCAGCCTACCTAGGGCTCCTCCCTCACCTCTCCCGGGACTCCTGTGGCCAGCCCTGTGTGAGGCAGCTGCAGACCCAGAGTCTCAGCTCTGAAAGGGGAAGCCTGGGAGGCGTCTCCCTTGTTGACTTGGATGGCCATTTGTAACTGGATCGCATGGCCTCCTGGTGTGGATATGAAAAGATTTCTTTCCCCATCCAATGCCAGATTCCTGGCTGGGACCCTTGTGACAAAAGACAGACAAACGAGAAAAACACACATTTACTTAACCTACATCTTCTGTGACTTGGAATACTTGGGGGTGAGAGGAGAGCTGGAGGACGAGGTAAACCTGTGCACTTGTGTGTGTGCTCCGCTTCAACCAGGCTGGTTTATGGGGGACACTGGCTCATGGAAGGGCGCAGGCTTTTAGCAAGGCCTGCTCATCAGATTCTTCTCCGACCTGAGTGTTTGGAGGTAAGGATGCTGCTTTCCTGCCATGACCCAATTGTGTCCCCACCCAGTGCATGGGGCTTGGAGCACATTCTCCATAGCTGCAAGCCAGAACACTGGGCAAGGATGATGGACGAGGGGCAGCGGGAGGCAGAGGCAGCAGGCCCAGGAGCAGCACAGGCAACACCCCCTCAGCCTCCAGAGTTGGCACTGCCCACTGCGGGGCACGGCCAGCGTGGGTGGGGGTCCCCCACAGGAGGTGGTCTGGCAGGACCTGAGGGCTCCTCAGCAGGTGGCTGGCAGCTCTCTGCAGCCCCACAGCTGGAGGCACAGGGCCTGGAGGAGGGTGGCATGTTGTGCCCATGTAGGGGCAGGGAGATTGGTCTGTCTTCCTGGACTCAGAGACAGCCCGGTCTGTCTGCTCCTGAGCCCTCTCCAACCCCACCTTACCAGGTGATTCAACACTCCACTGACCAAGACCAGGCAGGGAACCCAGGGCCCTGAGCGTCCAGGGCCATGTGGCAGGGAGTGTGGGGCCCAGGTCCAGGGCAGTCTGTACTGTGCTGGGTGTGGGTCCTTGGCCCCACAGCCTGGCCCCCGAGGCTCAGGCCTGCTTAGAGTCTGCTGCTCACTCGCCCAGGCCTTGTGCCTTTGCCGGCTGAGCTCCAGGCCTCCAGCTGCCCTCTGCCCAGGGCCACAGTGAGGAGCGCTGGAAATCACTGCCCTGGGAATCTTTGGGGTCACTGTGCCCTTAAGCAACAGAGACACGGCCACCCTTGCCCTCTCCTCGTCCTTCCTTTTCTTCCTCCCAAACCCAGATTGGTGAGAAACTGCTGAGAAGCGATATTCACAGTTAAGGATGAGGTCATATTTAGTTCAGCACCATCGGCTGTTTAACTGGCTGATTCTGTTGCTGTGCTATCTACTGACGCAGCCTCTAATGCACTGCTCGGGCGGTTAATCCTCAGGTTCCAGCCCCAGCTCACCCACTGCATTATCCAAGAACAGCTCAGGTGTGAGGGGCAGAGTCCGTCCTGGAGATCCTGGGCCTGGAGAACACGACAGGCTCCAGGATCCAGGAGGAGGCCCTGGCCTCTGGACAGGGTCAGAAGGGCCAGCAGCCTGTCCTCTGGGGCCTCCTGGGCAAGGGGGAAGGAGAAGCAGTAACGCTCAGTGGTTAGCAGCCAGGTGCTTCTTGGCTGTTTTGAAACTCTGGCCTGGTTCCATGTGGTCACCTTGGAAAGTTGTCGTTCCCCAACTTTTCTGGGTTTCGGTATCTTTGCATGTAAAAATGGAGTATTATGAACCACAGCTATTATTCTATTATCACCTAAAATAAGAACCGCACGACCCGTATGTGAAGCGCTCAGCACAGTGCCTAGTGGGCAACACTGGGACTGGGGAGGCAGATGCTGTCATGCAGTGCCTGCGGCTGTTTGCAATCTCAGGCTGGCAGAAGGTCTGATGGTGACTACGGCAGTGGCAGACACTGTGTCCTTCTGTGGAGAAGGAGACAGCTGTGAAGTCTGCCAAGTTGGAGCGGAACTGAAGCTTGAGTTTTGTGGTACCCCAGCCCTTGTGAAGCTCCGCGCCTGCAGGGAGCCCCTCAGAACGCTCCCCTCCAGCCCATCCAGGGCTCTGTGACCTTTGGAGGTGGTGGGTGATCACTGGAGTCTGGGCTGTCTCCGGCAGTCCAGGAGTAACAGCCTTGTCTGCTGGGAGGACCCGGACCCGTGAGCAGGATTTAGAGGTCTCTCGGCCGTTGGGCCGTGCCCTTAAGACGAGGGTGGGGCCCCAGGCCCTTCTCCTTCTCACTTCCAGATCATGAGGCAAGTGGTTTGGTCCCACTGTGTGACCCCTGCTTGAGGTCACACACTGAATGCATTGACTGCATTGTCACCGGCCAAAAAGCAGTGGGAGGGTCGGGGATGTAGCTCATGGCACAGCGCCTGCCCGGCAAATGCAAGGTTGTAAGTTCAATGCCTGGTACCAAAAGGAAAAAAAAAGCAATGGGATCAAAACCTCTAAAACTGTGAAAAACAAACCTTTTCTCTTTGTAAGCTGATTATTTCAGGCATTTGTTAATAGTAACAGAAGGCTGACACAGCATGCATTCAGAGATCATTATCGATATTGTCATTATTATTCTTCACAATTGGGGTGCAGTTTACAAACACATCCATATCCACATGAATTAGTGGTTTGATGCTCAGAACAACTTGTGAACATTTCTAGAAGAGAGAACTGCAGCTCTGTCACTGGCCTTGGTTGGCTGTCCGGTATGAAGGGAGATCCAGAGCCTGTTTTTCTGTTTCCAAGTCCAGTCCGGTACCACACCATCATGATGGTCATTACTAACACTGGCTATGTGATGTGTTTCTTAGACTCTTCCAGACTTTGCTGGAGAGGCTGTCAGTACTCAACTTTCTGCCCGTAAACCTGCAGGGCATTGGGGCTAAGGGTAATGGTCAGGGGAAATGCCTTGTCCCAGCCTCCTTTCTACCAAGGCAGCTTGGATCCGAAATCATTCCCAAGTGTTTCATGATGAACCAATGCCTGTAGGAGGCTCACAGGTCTCTCTTGGCTGCTCCCTCTGCTCCTCCTGCAGCTGGGACAAGGATGGTCTCTTTGGGAAGGGAAACAGCTTTTTTATTTCAGCTGTTGGGGGATAGTGCTCTTGAAAGAAAAAAAAAAAAAGATGTACTTTTCCTTTTGGAATTCTGCTAAAGGGACCCAAAACTTAGGCATTCATTATGAATTCTATTCCCTAGCCAGGGTGGATGCAGTTTGGGGTGGATCTGCTGTTTGCTGAAGGAGGCCATCAGATCATCCCTTTGCTGGGGTGGACCCCCCACCCACCAACCTCGCCCCCAGCCCCTCAGCTTTGTTTACTGATTAGCAAAGACCATTGTGCTTATCCCAGAAATAGAAAACGTGAAACTAAAGTTTGGTTATCCTTGGATTAGATCTCAAAAACAGTTGTCTTGGTTTTTTAAAAGTTTACTTGAAAGAGTTATTTGAGCCACCTCTTGAGAAAACAAGAATGGAGCCATTTGATATGTCTGGATGTCTAAGGAAATTTTCTGGATTCCTTTGAAGCCCTTAAGGGCGCCTCTTCTGGATTTAGTTATTTTCAGCATCTCTAAGGAGGCGAGGGCACAGGTGAAAGGGGTTCCGAGCAGGAGACATCAGTTTTCACAGATGATGAAACTCAGGATGATTGCAAGCCGCCCTTTCCTTTCAGCTTTCTCTTCAACTGTTACTGGGGCTGGTTGGTTGGGAGCTTTATTTCCCTTCCTCTTTCTGTTCTTTCCCCGAACCTTGGGTAGGCTTGCTAATGCGCAAGGGGATGGCTAAACAGCTGGCAGGAGTGAAAGAAAAAGGAGGAGTTGTGGTCACCCAAACTGGGTATTTGGGCTGTGGTTAATCAGGTGCAATGTGGTAGCTCTGCCTGTGTCAGGGAGCACAGAGAGGGCCCGGAGGGAGGGCGGGCACCTTGAACTCCTGAGGACTTGATGACAAGCTCCGTTTGAGGGACCGTGGTGGTGGTGGGGGTCGTGGGGTGCAATATCACAAGCACTGGAGGGAACCCTTGCAAGATTATTCACTCCCGGGGAATACTAGGAAGGATAGAAAGTTTGTTCATTTAAGATCAAAACAGGGACAACAGTAAAACCTTATCAGCTTTGTAGGCATTTATTTCTTGGTGGGCTCCCTAATATCAATCCATGTCCTTTTTTTTTTTTCCAGTACTGGGGATTGAACCGCTGCTGCACTTAGCTGTATCCCCAGGACACCCCACCGCTTTTGTGAGACAGGGTCTGGTTAAGTTGCCCAGGCAGTACCTAAATTTGCAGTCATCCTGCCTCAGTTCCCAGACTGCCAGAGTGACAGCCACGCACCACCACACCTGAGGACTCTGCCCTTCATGACTGGCTCTCAGGGCCCTTGGGTTTGGGTACCGCTAGTGGCCACTGTGGGGTCACTGGAAGAGAGCTTGATGTGGGTGAGAAGTAGAGAGGAAAACAAGACAAACAACAATCTGGTTGGCTCCCTGGCCAGTCCTCCCTGGAAACTAGATCTCCTTACAGAGTTCATGTAAACAAAGCTGATGAAAGACTTGATTTTATAAAATACCTCCCATACCTTAGGCCTATTTGTGTGGAATTCCCATTATCTGCAACTCAAAGCAGAGCATTTCTGTGAAGAAGGACACGACCTCAGTTTGCCAAGAGAGGAAGCAGGGTGACAGGTGATAGCACCTCTGATCCACCCAGAGGCATGGCCTCAGAGGTGGCAGGAGCTCTCCCCCATTTTGGTCTCTGTTGAATCTGGCATGAGGAAGGCAAAGGTCAAAATTGGCAGGACCACTCCGAGGCCCCAGGCAGCAGTGGCCCAGCCATACAGTGCTCACCCCTGGGGTGTGGAAGTGGAGGGAGACACGGGAAGGAGGGACACTTTCCCCACACACAGGAGCTGACACTCGGTGGATGCTGGCTGAGTGTTCACTGAATAAACGAATGAGTGAATTCCTTGAAACCATCACCATAGCAACTGCCCCACCCAGTGCCCTGCTTGAAGGGTGCGTCTTTGAAGGGGAAGCCACAAGCAAATTTCCCCAAGGGAACTGCTGCTGGTCTTGGGCAGGTGGCTGAAGGTCTCTGTGCTCATCACCTTTTCTGGGTATTTTCCCAGAAGAACTGAAAACATCATGCCACAGTGACATATGTGCACCTATGTTTACAGCAGCACAATTTGTAATAGCTATATATTGGAAACAGCCTAAATGCCCATTGACCTCAGAATGGATAAAATGATGTGGTATTATTATACAAAGGAGTTCTACTCAGCTATAAAGAAGGATAAACTCAAGGCTTTTCTAGGTAAATGGGTGGATCTAGAGACCATACTCATAAGTGAAATAAATCAGACTCACATGCTTAAACATCATATCGTTTCCCAATTGTAGAAAAAAAGAAAAGAGTAAATAAGATCCAAAATGTACAGTAGATACTATGAAAACAAAAAGGAAAATGCTCAAAAGGAAAGCAGATGAAAAAAACAAATAATGAAAACACATTCTAGTAGTTACCTATCTTGTGTATATTTACGTACGCACGTCTGTAATCTTTTCCCTTCTCTCTTTACCCTTGAGGTGGGGAAGGCTGTGGCTGCCTGAATCCCTTGGCTGGCAGCCTCTTCCTCCATCTTCCATCTCATCGTCCCTGTCTCTCTCTAGTCAGGTCTCCTGTGTTCCTCCTCCAAGGACACCTCGATTATAGTTAGGGTCAACTGGATGTGTCCAGGAGCAACTGCCCTCTCTGCCAGGTTGCACTGCCATCTGAAGTGAGGGTCACAGGCTCCAAGAGTGAGGCCCGGACACCTGGGGGGGGGTGCTGCGAACAGCCTCTGGCACTGCAGTCGTGGGGAGGCCTGGTTGTTTAGGCCACACTAGAAGCCTGTTTCTCTTGCCTTCCTGACGGCTGTGCCACCAGCAGAGAAGGTGTGTACTTCTCCTCAAAGGCCTCCACAGCCACTGTGTGCATTGTTTTCTTTGCTGGCAAACTGGTTCTGTTAACTGTTGTCATCTGTCAAAGGCAGCAGGCCATAAATTGTGTGGCCATGGTCTCTCGCCTGCCCTCTGTGCTGAGGGATGCAGGAACCGGTGATTGCTACTGCTGCTGGCTCTGAGGTCCCCTGGCCCCTCGGGGGACTGTGAGGACATCCGTTCATGGGGTCTGGCGCTCTCTAGGTGCTTAACAGTGTCGCCCTTGTGGGGTGGGACAGGCAGTGTTCGATGCCGGTGGTGGATGTCAGACTCTGGGACACTTTGCTCACACGGCCACACTGGGCTCCACAGAGGTGGGGAGAGAAACAACACAGCCGCAGGGCCCTGCTCGGTGGGTGCTGCTCGGCGGGATCCTTCAGGCGCACACCCTGGCCCTCCCTCCCTTCTCACTGTGCCAGGAGGGTCTCCCCCCCCACCCATCTTACTGGAGCCCAAATCTAGGGGTGCTCTGTCACTAAAAGCTACAGCCCCAGCCATTTCTTTTTGTTTTTATTTTGAAACAGTTTTGTTAACTTGCCCAGGCAGGACTCAGACTTGTGGTCTTCCCAGCTCAGCCTCCTCTCGTGCCGGGCTGACAGGTGTGCACCGCCAGCCCGTGTGCCAGGGCGTCCTCTGCGACTGCACAGGCGACACAGCTGCCTGGGAGGCTTGAGAGGTGGCTTCAGAGGGTCGGAGGAAGGCAGAGTGGGGGGTTCTCTAACCATGGAGGCGGGAGTGTATTCTGTCAGGATCAAGCTTAAGTTGAGATGTGGCTCTGGGTGCTATGTACGAGTGGCTATTTGAACTATCCTGTTAATTTTTAATACCAAGAAGGCCATACATGTCCTAACTACCTCTAGATAAAATAGAGCTAGGGAAGCATAAGGCCAGATGCTGGAAAATGGCATTTTAATGTATTTTTTATGGATGAAGATAAGTCTTAAGTGTTTTTCCAGTGCCCTCCTGTGAGCAGAAATGAGTACACTTTAGTAATTTGGACTAATTCAGTGGGAGGCCTAAGTGAGATACCTGAATTACTGTTTATTAAAGGAAATGAAGATTTACTATTTTCAAGAGCTTTGAGTAGGGTTGCTAACAAGATGTTACCTAGGAAACATATTTATGGCTTTATCCTTGAGGTGGAAAAGGCTCCAGTGTAGAATTCAGCTATTGGGAGGCCAAGATTGACAAGGTATGTTCTCACAGCAGGTGGGGACAAGTGTTTTGATTCATAAGAAACAGGAAACATTAACTCTTTTTGTGTTAATTGTCCTTGGGCTTCAGTGTTGGGGGTTCAGGTACCGACTGCCAGACGTGTGTGCACACACACAACCCAGGACATGCTTCTGCACCACGAGTAACCGACACATAAGAGCAGAAAGAGATCTCTGCAGTCATCTGCCAACTGCGCCCGCTCAGCCCCAGGAGCCTGAGGGTCGGGGGGAAGTGACTTAGCCCCAAGGGAGTGGAAGGGCAGAGATTGGATCTAACCTTCTGGCTCCCTGGTCAATTCTTCCCTCCTGTGTTTCTACTTCTTAGATGTCACAGTCAAATTAAGACAGGGTAAAAGGGTAAGAGAAAATAAGAGGTGCAGACTTTGAGAAGGCAGTGAATCACCTGCCTCTGATTCTAATTGGGTTTGGAGCCAGATGCTGGTCTTTCTGCTTTTCCCTGCCGGCCCTTGGCTCATGCAGTAGGAGAACAGCACTTGCGATTTACCCAGAGCTTGCTCTGTATGCTCTTCTGAGTGCTTGGCGTGGATTTACAACAACACCCTGACATCTTGAGGCCAGGATTTAGCGTGGCTCAGTCAGGGGCATCGTGCTCAGCCACCTCACCTCACCACTCCTCAGCCAGCTCCACTCTGACCAAGCCGTCTTGCTCTGTGCTGGGACCTTCTAATAGACGGCCAAAATGTCAGCCCCTCAGCCACTGAGTATTGAGGCAAAGCCTACAGCAACTGAAGTAACTTGATTAGTTTTTGCAAAAACTAATCTGCTTATCCAAGGGTGACTCATATTGTAGGAGGTATGATAAAAAAAATAGTGAAAATATAAATAAGTGTAAACATTTATGATAGTAAAAGGCACATTGCCATGAATTTCCATCCCAATCCTACTCCTCACTTCTAATACACTTATCCCGTCATTCTTGCCGCTTTCTGAGCCATTCTGGAAGTTCTCTTTCATCAGTGCTTTAGCTGCCCAGTTGTGGCTGCCTCAATGTTCTGAACTAATTCAAAACATTGACCTTTCATGGTCATTTTCACTTTGGGAAGAGATGGGGTCACACAAGGCCAGATCCAGTGAATAAGGTGGATGAGGACCCACCACAACATTGCACTGGACAGAAATTGCCATAAGTATTTGATCAACTAGGGGAGGAAAAAACTACAGTGAGTGTTTAAATTTAAAAAAATTGTTACAGTAGAAGACACTGTAAAACCCCTCTCAAAATACCAAAATGCTCCTCCTTGCTTCAAACATAATTATGGTATCATTCTCTACAATGTGTCATTTATCGGAAAGTATTTTTCACAGTTTCTTCCACCCCCCTTGCATTACCATTTCCTCCATGTGCCCTGACCTGTGCCCTGTGCTTGGTCTAGCAGATGTCCCAGCCACTTGCCATGGCTTTGTGTCGTTTGGCTGGCTTGGGGCGCACTGGCCACAGATCAGCCCCACAGAGATCCAGCCTCACGTGCACAGCCGTTTCTCTGGGAGCCACCTCAGAAACAAAGGAAGAGTGGGAAGGAAGGTGCCAGAAAGGCTGTCCTGAGACCAAGTTGGCACCTTCCTGCCAGCGAGGAGAAAGCGTCGAGACACAGCCCTGGGACTTGGGGCAGCTCGTCTTCAGACCTCTCTACCCGAGCTGGCACACACCTGCAATCCAGCTACTTGGAAGTCTGAGGCAGGAGGATTGCAAGCTCGAGGCCTGCCTGGGTGGCACTTTAGCAATATGTGTCTCAGAATAAAAAAGAGAGAGGGGTGGAGCCATACAGCACCCCCGAATTCAAC
This sequence comes from Hydrochoerus hydrochaeris, assembly GCA_004027455.1. Lineage (NCBI taxonomy): Eukaryota > Metazoa > Chordata > Mammalia > Rodentia > Hydrochaeridae > Hydrochoerus > Hydrochoerus hydrochaeris. Next base: position 176,839 of record PVLA01000633.1, read on the forward strand.
CCGTAGTACTGTGAGGCAGGCAGACAAACAAATACACACACATTCACACACACTTGTCTTCCTGTCTTACTGGGGCACCTGAATTTTGAGCTGACTTTTCACCTCTTCAGGGGATGTCAGTGTTAGAGGAGTCAGCAGTTATGAGCTTATGAGATAATAATAGGTGTGTTCAGAGTAATGGCAAATTATACCACAGAAAAATGTTTTTAAGATTCAGAGTGAACTATTTTCTCATATGAACTTATTGCCTCAGGAAAACTGTGGTTAAAATTATAAATTACCAGGAAACTTCGAATTTCCCTTGGAGAGTCAAAATAGGAATATAAGAATCATTGTTGAAATCATCCCAAATTGGAAGTAATAATTATTCAATTAAATATAAGCACAGTTACACTTTTGTTTACATGGTGTCTTCCAGCAGCTTTAGTGAGAAGCTCAAAGGGAATCTAGACTTCTCCTAGCCTTGAGTCTTGTCTTCATGCTGTCCTGCTTAGTAGCTGAGTTTCTTTCTGACCATCTTCAAAGACAGAGCTTCCCCCATTGCATATGAATCTCCTCTAGTTTTTATGACTTATGTGGTCAGAAAGTTCCTTCTGACATCTAACTTGAATCTTCCTGCTACATTTTTAACCTATAATCTTTTGCTCTGTCCTGGGAAAATGGCATCCACAGTTAACCTTTCACATTCTTAGAGAATATAATGAGGTTGTGTCCTGGCCAACTCTTCCCCTCCCTGTACCAAGAGAGCCCCAAGATCACACAGCTTCTCCTTGTGGAAGGATTCGCCCCAGGCTATCACCAGTCCCTCATCACGGTGCAGATCCATGGGCCACACTGGAAGGTAGTGTGGTGGTAGGCAGGGTGGTCTCTTTGGGGTCTACCAGTTACCATGAGTCAAGGTTCCATCCATGGTGTCAGGGAGTGGCCCCTGTCCAGCCTTCTGGGAGGAGCAGCTTGTGGGTTCTTCATTCACCACCAGAAGCACAGTCTGCAGGAAGGAGAGGATGTCGCTGGCCTCACGCCATGCATGTGGCTGGCGTGGCGGATATCTCCACAGAGCCTTCCAAGGCCCTTAGTGCCTCCTGTGTGTAAGGAAGATGCCAGTACCTCCTGCAGCCCCTCCAGGTGACAGCAGTATCAAGCAAGATGAAGGTCTGAGGGTGCAGCTCAGTGCTGGAGTGGCTGCCGCTTATATACGCATGCAGCTCGGGGTTCAAGCTGCAGTACTGAAGACAGACAGACAGACAAACACACGGATGCTCACCGTTTCCTCTGCTCAGCCAGGGAGGTCAGACTGGCTTCTCTCAGCCCCACCTCAGCACCTGAGCCAAGCTGGATGAGAAGTGTCCAGCTTGCTGGGCTGTACCCACCTTCAAGATTGCTGAGCACTTAACAATCCTGTGATGCTGGCTCATTGTTTCATGTGGCTATGTATGTGATAAATCCTATATGCAGCAGGAAAAGATGATTTTCCATTAAGTTAATGTGATTCCTTGCACAAGAGCTGAAATTATTGCTAAATAAAATCACAGGAAGCCGTTTTGGTCTAAGTTCTGTACCAGGCCCCAACAGACCAGGCTAAAAATCAAACTAATTCATTCTCGCTGAAGTTTCTTGTCACCAAATTGAAACTAAGCTGTTTGTGTTACCTTTTGAAAAAGAAGGATTAGTGAGATAATAGCCAGTTTCCCAAGTGGATCTGCTTTCTACTGGCATGATCATGAAGTTTCCTCTGCCTTAAGCCTTCCACAAAGGGGTAACCTGAAGTAACCTGATGGTAACTAAGCAGCTGTGTTCCTATTAGTCTGTCTTTCTGCTCTGCCTTACAAGGGAGGTAACTTAGAAACGACCAATCTGCTTGTCTCTTCTTTTTTCCAGCCTCTCTCTCCATGAAACTAGCCTCTGCTGGCTCATCAGGCCGCTTATTCTATCTCAAGGAATAAAGTGTTGTCCAAATCCAGAGGAGACAACACAGCCAACTGAGATCTTAGTTTAGCCCTTTGACCGTGCCTATTTCAGGGAGTCTTTTGCATGTGGCCCATCAAAACATAAATATCTCCCTGGAATGGGATCGCTCTGACAGTCGCTCCCACAACATTACAGATAAGCTGGTGAATTCCCTACCGGTCCCTGGGCCCCCGGGATGGCGGTTTTGGGGGAAGGAGGCAGCTGGCTTCTGCGTTTGGGTGGGCTGCTCGGCATCAGGAATTTCAGAGCGCGAGAAAGGACACCCAACTTCAGTCCCACATCTGCCGTTTGTGAATGGTTTGACTTTGGGTCCCTTGTTTATCACCTCTGATGCTTAACTTTCTCTTCTGGAACAATCGGGGCATGTCCAGGTGTTCATGCTTCATAAACCAGAAGGGAAATTCAAATGTGGGTCAGTGCCATTCCTTCAGTCTGGGCCATGTTTCCTGGACCGAGGACCAGTGGACAGAGGCAGAAATCATCAGCTGGTTACTTGACCAAGGGCACCAGGTACATGTGCACCTGCTTTGATGTGAAAAGGAATAGCCATGCCGGGCATCAGGCACTGGGCAGGTTTCACTCTGGAGCCCCTGTGGGCACTGTGTTAATGACCTGTCTGCCTTTCCAAGCTTGAGACCTCATAACCACTGGATAATAGTGATATTATTAAGGATTACTTTTTTGTTGTTGTTTTTAAATGAAGAAAGGATCTCAGAGAGGGCAAATAATTGCCCAAGGTCACACAGGAAGGAGTAGGACTGACTCAAACTCAGGCTGGGAGACTCTGGGTGCCAGGATCTTGGTACTAATTCCCCATCAGTCTCTTTTCAGGTTTTGTACCCCCAAACCTTCCTCAGAGAAGCCCTGGTTTAAACAGAAAACAAGCAGATCCCAGACTTGCTCCAACACAGCCAGTAAAGCCAGCAGCCACCTGGGAGTCCCCGGCTCCTTCCTGGGAGGGCAGGTGGATCCCAAATGGGAAGGGGCCATCGTATTTGATGTCCCAGACGCTGGTCTTCACTAGGGCATTAGGCGCTGTAAACGAGCAGCCCTATTTCAGCAGCAGTGCTGATTGCTTCGAGACACAGCCAAGTGGCAGCTGGGAGTCCCATGCATGGCCTCTGGGTCCTTTGGGCCCTTCTGGAGCCCTGGCCAGTCCTGTCCCACTTCATACGGGGCAGGCTCCGCCTGGGCCCAACTGGAAGGGCAGAGCTGTTGTGATACAAACCCAGCAAAGCCCATGAAGGCAGAGAGGAGAGCGGGCGTGTTTGGTGCCCAGACCCCAGTGGGCTCTGGGTGTGGGCAGAGTTAACCCTTCCTGCTCCAGGAGGAGCCCAGCCCGCCTCTGCCCCTGTAGGTTTGCCGGGGAGTGTGGGGGTGGGACTGGAGGGAGGCAGGGCCACCTATTTTTAAACTCGGGAGTCTCAGGGTGCCTTGGCTGTAGTCACATGCTCATTTAGCTCTCAGCCTGGGGGTGGGGGTGGGGTGGGGCAGGTGACTTGGGACGAGGAATGAGCGTGTTTTGTTGCAGTCACACCACCCTTCATCCACCGGAAGAAGCGGAAGGACTGTTGGTTCCCTCAAGGGGCCTCCCAAACCAGAAGGCCACCCTTGTGGGCGTGCGGTTTCACACCCCAGGCGTCCACCATAAGGGGCTGACGGGCAGACGGAAGGAAAACATCCCCTGCTCCGGCGGGGGCGGCCTCCTGCTCCGTGGGGGGTTGCAAACAGCAGGGCAGAGGCCCGAGCTGGGCGGGAGGGGCCTCGCTGTGCGCAGCAGCCAGGAACAAATGCGGGCCTGCGTGCGTGCGTGTGTGAGGGTCTGGCTCGCAGGCTGGAGTCAGAACTGTCTCTTCCCGGCCTCAGGTACAGACTCTGGGAAAGACGCCATCTGCACACCCTTATCTAAAGGCCCGTGCGTATTAATAACGTAACGGGACTGCTGTATTTTCTTTCAGGGCTCACATTCTTGATCTGTAAATCACTGTTTATGTTAAAAAGTTTTTGTGACACTGCCAGTTAAACACAAGATTAACAACAGTCTATTTTTTCAATTTCTCAACTCCCTTTTTCACCCACAGCTTGGATGATCGTTTCCACACTGTAGCACCTCTGCCTCCGTGGAGAAAGAGCTGGACAAATCTAGTCCTTATCAAGCCAACAGATGCTGCCACATCTCCTGTGTGTGTCAGCGCAGAAGGGACTTGCATCAGAAGGAGGCAGCTCCCCGGGCTCAGCGGCAGGGCGCTTGTGGAACACGCATGAGGCCCTGGATTCCATCCCCAGCACTGTCCAAAAAAATCTGCAACAAACCAACAAGGCAGTTCCTGTGCTTAAAGTGATCAGAGAAATAGCACAAAGGGTAAGTGCAGCGATGAGGAATGGCTGTGACCAGAAGTCACGGAAGATCTGAACTTCTCTGCTCCATGTGTTTCTGTGTCATTTTAAACCTATGTTCTTGCACTTCACATCATTAATACTAACAGTTATTATGTTATACTAATAGTGCTAACAGTTATTATGGAGTGTCTACCATGGGCCAAGCCCTGTGCTGATGACTTATATTTTCTGTTAGTGTCTTCCTGGAAACCTTCTCTCTTTATTTGGATGCAGAAACAGACTCAGAGGCACTGACTGAGGAGCTGGAAGTCACGTGGCTCTTTGTTGGTGTGGCCCATGCTTGTGGCTACATTGCACCTTGTCACCAAATCCTATCACATTTTACTGCCACTCCACTCCCTTGCCCTTCGGTAATCCTGTGAGAGTGTTCATCCTATTAGCCAGGAGGGAAAGTGAGGCCGAGAGAGTGGAAGGCATTGATTACTCAGTGTTCTTTCTACCCACAGGAAGCTGGAGCCTCAATCTGGGCCTTCTCATGCCCCCGTGGTGGTCCTGAATGGCTCCTTTAGGCCCCTGTGCCCTGCCTGTTGTCACCCAAGCTCAAATGCTTGGCCTTTGGGCTGAGTAACATGAACCACTAAAACAACTACTATCCAAAAAAAAAAAAAAAAAACTTTCCAGCGCATTTTATCTGCAATTGTCTTTACCACAGTTTGGCTGTTCCTTATTTCTCAGGGGCCTCTCCCAGTCTTTTCCCACTAAGATTCTCTTCCACAGTTCTACCTCTCCAGGTGATCTTCCTTTTCTCTTCAGCTCTAGTTTTCCTTCACTTTTTTGCCCTGAGTCATTCATGAGACTTTTTACTACACCTCAGGTGTAGGCTGCCCAGAATCCAAGATGCACCACCCTCCCTGCTAGAAGTACTCACACATCTAAGACACCCCAGAAGTAGTCACACATCCAGGGTGGGTGAATAACTCAGCAGGGCATTCTCTCTGCTCTCCGGGCCTGGCACCGACTATTCCTGCTCCCACCTTGTGTCCCCATCCTCCTGGGAAAGGCTCGAGAAGGACCTAGAATTAGCACCACCTGACTCCGGCCTGTCAGGGAGAGCCTGGCACTAGTTATCAAGCTTCCCCTTGCCAGGGGGCCTGCTCATCATCATCCGCTGCCTTGCCAATCTTGCCAATAAAATGACCCATTTAAGCCAGGCTTTTCTGATTAACAAGCCTCCTATTAAATGGCTTCAGCTGTACTGGTTGATTTACGGGGCTTAGCGAGTGCTGCCCAGCCCTGGTTCTTCCTCTGGGTCCAAGGCCTGAGTGACTCATCCTGTCCTGGTGACATGGTGGTGGGGCATGAGCCAACCTCCAGGGGGCAGCTCCAGAGGCCCTGATCTCCTCTTTTTTCTAATATTTTAATTATAGAAATGTACAAATACACAAACTTAGAGAAAATGGTATACAAGTACTCTTTGTGCCATCGCCTACTTCCCAAACTGTCCCCTCCCCTACTTCAATCTGGGGCTCGTTCACCATGAATATTGCAGTATCTTTCATCGGTGATAAAGACTATCTGGGCTTTTAACATAACCACAACACCATTATCACATCTAAAAATATTAATGATTCTTTCATATTATCTGATATCCACTCTGTTCAAATTTTCCCGATTGTCCCATAAATGTCATTTTATATGTGATTCATTTACATTAAGAACCAATCAATTCTCAATTACATTTGACTAATGTGATGACTCATATAGTTTTTTAAAAAAGTCTATACCAGCTTTTTCTTTCTCATTCACTCTCTTTCTTCCCCCAAGGGCATCTTGATAAGTTCCCCCAATACATGTTCATGGTCCCCTCACCAACAAAAGCTCTTCTGAAGACACTCTTATCAGCACTGGATCCACAGTGCTGTTCCCTTGGGCAGGGCTCTAACCCTTTGTTTACTGTCCCACAGGATGACCTAAGAAGGATATATAATTTTATCCTAATGCTGGTTGCAAAAACAGGATTCCAGAGGCTGAGCAGTAACTGACCCATTCATCCCAAATGAGAGTTGTCAGCACATCATAATGTCTGCTACACTCAGTGGATTGGTTCTTCGTAACGTTATGTAGTGGAGGAAATAGAGGACTGAAGAGTCTGTTCTGCTGGTCCTGAGCAGCAGAACTGGGCTTTGGAGTCAGGCTTTGTGCTAGATGCATCTGCATGCTTGGCCTGGAGAGACCCTGCCTCATCATGCAAGCGCTTTGTGGGGGCTTCAGGCTCCTCTCAAGAAGGACCAGAGCGAAGGAAGAGATCTCAGTGCAGTTTTAGGGGGAAAGTTAGATAAGGAGGCAGCCAGAGGTCTGGCTGACAGGCACCTGGGGGTAACTACAGACTTTCTTTGTCCATTCTGGGCTTATGCCCATCCCAGGGGAGGCAATGAACTGGTCTCCCCACCTCCTGTCTTTTACAAGTCCACACAAACCATTATTACCACACTCTTGAGCCCACACAAATACCACACCCACACGCCCTCAGGTCTGCACTATGCACTCTACCTGCTAATTGGCTCATAGGCCAGTCTCCTAGGGCTCATGCCTACAAGCACAGACTTGCTGGACACACACACACACACACACACACTCACACTCTCTATGCTTAATAAATACAGACTCTGCTGGCCAGGAGAGAGGATCAGGGAGAGAGGAGGCTGGTAGGTTTCCTTGTGGCAGCTAGAACTAAAGCTTTGTCACTTCAGGGAACAAGGCAATCTATTATCTATCTATCTATCTATCTATCTATCTATCTATCTATCATCTGTCTGTATCCATCTATCTATCATCTGTTATCTATCATTTAACCATCTGTCATCTCTCATCTGTCATCTCAGTCCATCTTTAATAGGTCTTGTGAAGGCCTGGGAAGGACAATGGCTGTGGCAGGCGTGGTCTCTGTGGCTGTGCCTGGACAGCTGTAGGGTCAGTGAGCAGGACTGCAGTCAGGAGACAAAGTGAGGTGTGGAGCAGGCAGGTTAAACAGGGCTAAATCAGATTCCTTCCATCTGAAGGAGGGGAACTCTCATCTGCAGTCCTAAGCCGTAGAAAAATACCAACTGCCAGCAAGATAATCCAATTTCCTTTCTCCACTGCTCAGAGGGGACAGCCTGGCCCTCCTGCTCCAACTTCATGCTGGGTCTCAGTTTGCTTAGAACTCTTTATCCTTTCAGCAGAATTCAAATCAAAGCCTTGCCCCCCAGGGTTCATTAGGAGGCATTTATTTCTGCATATTCTTGGAGGGCAGGAGGGAGGATAACTTGATTCGCAATGCAAATTACTTGACTGTAATTTCAACTCTCCCTTCTCACAGGGAGATTTTGCAGGTCATTAAAAATATATGATTGCCTCCGAAATAGCAGTGACAGCCAGCTCTGCTGGGCAGGGCCAGGTGCTGTGTGTTTGAAGGCCATGGAACAATGTGGGGTCATCGCCCCAGGCAGATGGAGCCCTGAGCCACTGGGACGCTGGCCTCATCTGTCTTCCACTCAGTTTGTCTCAGGCGCCGGGAAGTGTTTCTACCACTTAGCCTTGGTTTCCTCCACCACGAAGATGGGGCTCAATGAGCTGGACGCACAGCAGCCAGTCTCGGCAGGTGGGTGTTTACCCCTGCAGGTCAGACTCCCTAACCTCATGCACCCATGACAGTCTTGCCCAGCCTTGGGTACTGGGACTCAGTTGGGTAAGGACAGGTCTCCAAGACCTCTTGGTCGTGACACTATCCCAGTTGGTCCTTTGTGCTCCATGCTGTGGCAGGGACTCGAACCCCAGAGCTATCTAGGCTTTTACCCTGCAGTTGATCCTGAGATGTCAGCCAGTGCCTGGGGAGGGGCACAGGAGAGAAGGTTTGTGAACAGGGACCAAAGCCAGTAGCAAGAAGGCTGAGGCAGGAAGGAGCAGTTCCTTCATGAGTGTGAGACGCTGGGCTGGAGGCTGAGTTCCAGGACGCTGCAGTCTGAGCCACAGGAATAACATTCCGAGTTCCTAGCTATACAGGGAGCAGAGCCCTTGCGGGGGCAGATCGCTGGGTGTGAAGAGCTATAAGAGGGAAGATGGAACATTGCCTTTTAATTCAGGGTTTTTTGGTTATTGCTGCTTCTCCCGCCCCTTTCTCTGGTGCTGGGGATGGAGCTCAGGGCTTTATGTACGCCAGACCCAGTCTTTATCCCTGAGGGAAACCCCCAGTCCAGCCCTAATTCACATCTTAAAGGTGCATAAATATGGGAAAGCAGATTGGCAGTTCCTCAACATGTCCTAGTGCTGTCATCTGAGCCACCTCTGTATCTGCACCAAGCAAATGAAAACACAGAGCTCTAGAAAACTTGTACATAAATGTTTGTAGCAGTATTATTTATAATAAAACCAAGTGAAAACAGCTCAAATGTCCAGCAAAAGATGAGTGGGAAAATAACTGGTGGTATATCTGCACGATGGAATATTGTTCAGCCATGAAAAGGAATGAAGTACTCAAATGTCAGAATGATGCTCTGACAGACATTGAAAACATGAAGTAAGAGAGGCTAATCATAAAGGTCCACAGAAATGATTTCATTTGTGCAAAATTTCAGCACAGGCAAAACTATACAGATAGAAAGAAGATTAGTGGTTGCCCAGGGTCAGATATAAGAGAGTTTGGGAGAGAAGAGGAAATTACTGCTAACAGATACATAGTTTCTTTTAAAAATGAGAATGTTCTAAAATTTATCATAGTGACCATTGAAAAATTCTGTGAAATACTAAAAACTGCAGTGGACTTTATGATAAATCAACTGTATCTCAGGGAAAAAAGAACCACTGGAAAGAGAAAAGTGGGTGATATTATTGTTATTTGTGTGCATGGTCTTGTTTTCTTTCTCCTTTTCCCACTGTTGAGTACATGTTTGCAGGACATAATGATTCCATTCACTGTTTGTAGGATTTAGCTGTTATGAATTGTGCAGCTAAAAACACGGATAAGGTCTTTAATGTTTTTGGGAATATACCTAGTTGGGCAATAATTGGGTCTAATGGAATTTCTACTTTTAGGTTTTTGAGAAATCTCTATACTGATTTCCATAGCAGTTGTATCAATTTACACTCCCAGCAACCACGGAGAAGGACTCCTTTCTCTCCACAGCCTTGCCAGCATTTGTTATTGGTTGATTTCTTGATGGTAGCTACTTTTTCTGGAGATGGAATCTCAGTATTTTAATTTGTATTGCTTGAATGGCCAGTGATATTGAGCATTTTTATATGTATTTATGAGTCATTTGTACTTATTCATTTGAGAAATGTCTGTTCATTTCAGATGCCTATGCTTTAATTGGGTCTTTAAATTTGGGAGGTCTATTTCTTTTTGAGTCCATTATTCTAGATATTAGTCTTTTTTTTTTTTGTACCAGAGATCAAACTCATGACCTCACACATGCCAGCAGGTGCTTATGCTGTTGAACTAAATCCTCGGCTCTAGATATTAATCTCAGGAATAGCCAGCTAATTTTTTTTCACCAATTATGTGGGTTGTTTCTTCACTCTATTAGTAGTTTGAATATTGTTCATGGCTGAACAGTATTCCATCGTGTAGATATACCACCAGTTATTTTTCAACTCATCTTTTGCTGGACACTTGGACTGTTTTAAGTTTGGTTTTATTTTAAATAATACTGCTACAAACATTTATGTACAAGTTTTCTAGAGCTCTCTGTTTTCATTTGCTTGGTGCAGATACAGAGGTGGCTCAGATGACAGCACTAGGACATGTTGAGGAACTGCCAACCTGCTTTCCCATATAGTAGTTTGCTGTGCAGAAGTTTTTAAATTTGATGTGATTCCCATTTGTTGATCTTTGATACTATTTTTTGTGCAACCGGGGTTTTCAGAAAGACTTTGCCTACACTTATGTCTTGAAGGGTTTTACCTCTTTTGTCTTCCAGCAGTTTAAATGTTTATGTGCTAATGTTGATTTTAGTTCAGTGCACAGTGAGAGATACGGGTCTAAGTTCTACTTTTAGCATATGGACGCCAGTTTTTGCATTGTTTGTTAAAGAGGCCATCTTTCCTCCAGTGAAGGGATTTTATCCCTTTGTTAGAAATAACATAGTTGAGTGTACCTGGAGTTGTTTCTGCATCCTCTATTTTGTTCCATTGATCCGTGAGTCTGTTTTGCCAATACTATGCTGTTTTTATCACAGTAGCTTTGAGGTATAACTTGAAGTCTGGGATTATGATGCCTCCTGCCTGGCTCTTGTTGCCCAGAATTGCTTTTGCTATCCTAGGTCTCTTCTGCATCCATATGAACTTTTAGATGGTTTTCTCCATTTCCATAAGGAATGTTACTGGTATTTTGATTGGGATTGCAGTAAATGTATATAATAGTTTTAGAAGTATAGCCATTTTTACTATATTGGATCTGCCTATCCAGGAGCAATGGGTATCTTTCCATCTTCTGATATCCTCTTCAATCTCCTTTTTCAGAGTACCATAATTTTCACTGTAGAGGTTTTTTACTTCCTTGATTACATTAATTCCTAAATATTTCATTTTTTTGATGCTGTTGTGAAGGGTATTATTTCCCTAATTTCTCTCTCAGTGAGCTTGTTATTGCCATACAAAAGCACTATTGATTTTTGAGTGTTGACTTTGTATCATGCTACACTACCAAGTTTGGATATAAGTGCTAAGAGTTTTTTGATGGAACTTTTGGGGTCTTCTATGCAGAGGGTCATGTCATCAGCAAATAATGATAATTTAATTTCTTCCTTCCATAGCCATCTCTCTTTAATTTTTCTCTTATTTCTCTAGCTAATGTTTCAAGAGCTCTATTAAACAGAAGTGGTGATAGCAGACATTCTTGTCTTTTTCCTGATTTTAGAGGGAAAGCTTTCAGCTTCTCTCTTTTTTGGTATGATGTTGGCAGTTGGTTTGTCATAGATGATTTTTATCAAGTTAAGATATTCCTATTTTCTCCAGGTTTTAAAAAAAAATCAAATAAAATCCAGTGGATGTTGAATTCTGTCAAATGTGTTTTCTGCATCTGTTGAGATGATCATGTGATTTTTGTCCTTGCTTCTGCTTATATGGTAAATTGAATTTATTGATTTGTATATGTTGAATTATTCCTGCATCCCTGTGGCAAATCCTCCTTGTTCATGATGTGTGATCTTTCTGATGATTTTGCTGCATTATGTTTGCCAGTATCTTGTTTAGGATTTTTGCATCTTTGTTTATTAAAAAAGATTGACCTGTAGTTCTCTTTTTCAGTTGTGTCCTTTTCTGGTTTTGGAATCAGGGTAATGCCTGCTTGTAGGAATGACTTTGAGAATACTGTATCCCTTTCAATTTCAATAAAGAGGTCAAGGAGTAGTGACATTAGCTCTTCTCTAAATTTCTTATAGAAACCAGCATTGAACCCATGAGGACCTGGGCTTTTCTTAGTTGGTGGTTTTTGCTTTAATTACTTCTTCAATTTAACTAACTGCTATTAGATTATTCAGGATTTTTATATTTTCTTGGTTTAGCTTTGGTAGTTTATATGTTTCTAGGAATTTGTCCATACTCTATGAATTTATTTAATTAGAATAAGTAGTTATCAATAATCTTCTGGCAGAATCTGTGAGGAAGATAATATTAAGCATATAAGAAACCTATACAAGCCAGGTTTATGAGCTTGGGAGGCTGAGGCAGGAGGATTGCCATGAATTTGAGGCCAGCCTGGGCAACATAATGAGTGCAAGGTCTACATAGTGAGACCCTGTTTCAAAACAAACAAAACCAAAACAAAACGAAATAAAAAGGAAAGCCATGCTAAACACCCAGGGTCTGGTGACTCAAGGCTGTTTTCTTCCGGCCATCCTTCCTGTCACTTTTTCCACTTATGAGTTCCCAGATACTGGCCCCAGAGCCAGTGGACACTGCTGGCTGGAAGGGAAAGGTTTTGGGCAGGCAGAGAGACAGAGGTGGGCACAGCAGGTGAGAAGTCACAGACTCTCCTCATCCAGAGAAGGTGTGTTGTGAAAACATGGCGGTGACACTCATGAAAGGCTTAAACAGACTTGAGGCTGACAGAGGCAGCCCTCACCTTTGAGGCTAATGTCACAGGCTTGTCACATTAAACAAATGCTATTTCATGCTACGCAAGATCTGAAGGAAGAGTTAGACACGAATTCCAATTTTTAACAAATTTATTCATCAAAATCCTAGGTCCCTCCTTTCTACACACACACACACACACACACACACACACACATGCACACATTCACATTTTACTCTTGACAGCTTCACGAAGAAATCCAGGTGTTTTCTCCAGAGAGACCCTGCATGCAGGCTGGCTCGGGAGCCTGGGAAGAGCACTGTTCTCTTCAGCGGGATTTCCTGCTGCTGTCTCTGTGTGCCTTCCCCAATACTTGAGGTCAGCACTATCTTGAAGTTCTAGAAACTTCCATGCATATGCACATCCTTTTTCCTGCTTCTCTACCTGGTGACCCAGAGAAGAATGCCTGGGCCAGAGCATCCACCTTCCTGGGAGGCCCCTCCTGGGTAAGGCATCTCTGTTGCCTGCTCTCAGCGGTGGCATCATCTGCGGCTGCCCCTTGAGTGGGAAGCAGGCCAAGACAGACAGCGTGGTTTCAAGGCAGGGATGGTGGCTCGCTCCCTTGAGTCACAGCATGACATGGGGTGTGTGGCAGGGAAAAAGTAAAAGGAAGCTCAAGGGGCAGAAGGAAAAGGGGCATCATTTTGTGTTGTTTTTAAAACTTTTATATAATAACATTTAAAAAAGAATTCATTGTGAGAAGTCTTGGTTCTGTGTCAGTTTTTGTGTTACTGGTAAGTAGTTTCATTAGGAGAGGATCAACGCGGGCACACTTCACTTGCACTGAATTCAGATGCTCTAAGGATTTTGAAGCACGCCGCCTGGGTGAGTTGGCGTGGCCTGAGGTCCCAGCTGGTTGGGAAACCATGGGCAGGATGACTGTAAATTCAAGACCAACTGGTACCACATGGAGAGAACCCATTGCGAGGAAAAAGTTACTGATTGTGGTAAGACACACGTAACAAATTTTACCATGTTAACCACTTTTTGCTGGACAGGTCAATGTTACTGAATACATACACGATATTAGCAATCATCAAACGGCTATCTTTTGTAGTCATAATTCATTTCTACTCTATAGAAAAGCTATTTTCTCCTCCACGAGGATGCTGTTTCTGAAAAAATGTGATCTGATTCATCCGAGTGCCGCACACGGAGCCCCTGTCTGTGCACACGGGGAACACGAGGCCCTTCCCTCCCAGGGCTCCCTCCCAGGGCTTGGAGGTGCAGACCTCCCGGTGCACAAGCGCGTCGTGTTTGCGGGCTTCCGTGGGCGTGCACAGGTCTGCAGGGCTGCGTGGTGCAGCGGGTGGCAGAGGCCTCCTGGTTAGCTGGCAGTCACCGAGCCTGTGTAATCATGCACCACTTAGCCTGGCTGCGTGGGTCTCGCAGATGCTGTGCAATCGATCGTGCGCACACCGTGGGCGGGAAAGCGGCGCTCCGCTCCGGCGGCCCGGCCGGGGGTGCACTGAGCAGGCCGCGGGGAGGGATCGCGCTCCGAGGCCGGCGTGGGCCAACTCGTGAGTTCAGGTTCACCCCGGACGGCAGAGCCGGGCGCCAGAGCTGTCTCAAAGAGAAAAGCAGAGACGAAACGGACCTTGAGGAGGCCCTTCCTCACACTGTGGGCTCTGTGAAGGGAAACCCGCGGGCCGGTTCTGCAGTCCTGGGCCAGGCGCTTCCAGCCCGGCCCGCAGCGCTTCCGCTTCAGCGTCCGGCCCCGGCCGGTGCTGCCGCGGGCCTCCCGTCCTCTGCGGCGGACCCTGGGATCGGCCACGGCCGAGCTGGCAGACGAGCGGCGCCCCAGCTGCACCCCAGCTGCAGGAGGCTGCGAGCCTCGTGCGACCGGAGCCCTCGCTCTTCCACAGCCAACGCTCAGTGCTTCAAGGGTCGCAGCCCCAGTAGCCCTTATCAACCGTGCTCTGCTTTTCCAAAGATCCCAGCAACTTGTCTCCTCGGAAGACTCCTACGAAGCGAAACTGCATGGCGGCCCCGTGTTCCAGAGGCCCAAGCGGAGGTGGCTGAAGCCCAGGCCGCAGCCCAGAGGCCTAGCGCAGGTCCATGCAGAAATAACAGCAAAGGCGCCGTGAAACCGCTTCCTCACTCCTCCCTCCGGAGTGAGGCCCAAGAGCCGGCCCTCTGTCCCAGAGGGAATTCCGACAGCAGCTGCTGTGAATTTGGAATAAAATAAGTAGGTTCCTGCTGCGCTGTGGGGGAACGCAAAGAGTTAGCCCTGTTTGGAAGTCATATGGTCGTGGGGTGTGTGTGTGGATTTCCATCCTGGAGCAGAGACAACCAACCTCAGTTTGTAGATAGAAGTGAAAGCAATGCAGGGTTAAGTGTCTTGGGTGTCATTCTGAGCACTGAGAGCGCAGGTTAAAGGTGTGGCAGCATTCTGTGAGGAACCAGCACGGCTAATGGCTCGCTGTCACCCATAGTGAGAGTCTGGCACTGTGCTGACCATTGGTTCTCACGGAGTATCCCAATACAGATGCTTTTTACGTAGCAATGGTGGTAGTTGTATACGATTAAAGTTGCACCAGGATTTTATAGATGCAGTGTCCCTCTGAATTCATGGGAAATTGTTTTCAGGACCACTCTGAATTCCAAAATCTGCAGATGCTTGTCCCTTGCACTGAATGACATGGTATTTGTCTGTCACCTAGCTTGTCCTCCTTTAATCATCTCTAGATTAGTTATAATAACTAACATGAGGTTAGTGCTGAGTAAGTAGTACTGAATCCATAGAATCCAGTAGCAGACTCCAGAGAAACAGGCCTGCAGGCACAAGGGTCGTTCATAGGGCACATCGACATCTTCATACGTAACACAGATGGCCTTCGTGTGATTTTAGATTTATGTTTAACAAAAACTTATTTTCATTAATATTTATATAATACATGTAATTGAAATAATATTCATAGATACAACTTTCCCCAGCAGCTGGGTGGGCCTCACTCGGTGCTCCTCTGCCTTACTTTGGGGACTCAGTGCAGACTCTGGGAGGCAGGGCTCATTCCCTTCCGTTTAAGGGTGAGAAAACTCAGGCTCAGGGGGTTAGAGCTCCTGCTTAGAAAAACAAAATGCCTTGTCCTGTCAGTGCTCATTTAATTTTACATCATAATGCTTCTGGAGGCTGAAGCAAATCTGACTGGTTTTCCGTGTGAAAATGAAATGTAAAAAACCTTCTTGGAGTTATTCCTAAACAGAATTTATCTATAATCCTAATGGAAATGCATATGACGATCAGTGCTTAATTTTCTTTGTGTGATAAATCTGACATTTTCAATGATTGAGAATTGCTATGTTTTGTAATTGAAAGCATATCACTACCCAAAACAAAATGCTGTCAATTCAATGATGTCTTTTTGTTTCTAAAGACTCTGTAGAAATAATAATGAGAGTGAGATCTTTTGTGGCAAGCCTTGGGGTTAGGTTAGGACTGTGATGATCTGAGGTATCTTGAAGCAAAACTGCAGCCTTGAGCATTCCAGCGGTCGCAGTTTAGTGAAAGGATGGTCTTAACCCCTGCCGGTGCTGGAGGCCAGTCCCAAACCTTGGAGAGAGAGTCAAGTGCTTGTTTCTCTGCAGGGCTGCAGAGACAGAAATGGGGAGGACTTTTGAGAAACTGAAGGGCAGCTACAATAGCAATCAGTTCTCACCCTCTTTTGAAAATAATAGAAGGTGTAAGAATAAGTATTTTAGCAAAACACGTCTGCTTCCTACAGTTTCTGGACCTGAAAGCTTATCCCCAGCAACATGCAGGTCCACTGCAAACCAGCCTTGTGTATACACACAGAATAAATGATGGCCCCATAAAACATGGATTTCTTTAATCTACTGAGGGAGCGCCATGGACAAGACACCAGGAGGGCACAGCTGTGTTTACTCTAGGGTCACCTCGTGTTATTCATAATAAATGCTTTTGCTTTTGCACTTCGGATATGAAGTATGTTACCAGAGCACCAGACACTGTTAATGGGCCCACATGGCCCTGAGCACACCAGCCTCTGGGGGATTTTACAGCATCCATCACAGGATACCAGCATCCTTATTAAAGAAGAAAGCTTTTAGGGAATTTTCCAGAGCACCCTATTTTTTCAACCCAGCCTACAAGGAGGATGCTAAGGTGAATGATTGCACTGCAGGCTGTTAGACCAGTCTGAGACCACAAATATAAGGGAAGGGATCGTCAAATGGCATTCATTTGAGTGACACGGTGTTAGGGGCTGTACAAAGGAAGGGAGAGGTCATCTTGACATCTTCCCGAGGAGCTTCCATTAGGAAAGAGAACACTGACACTGAAGTAAAAGTTGTGAACCAGTTCTCCATGTACACTAGGAGGGAAAATGTAATTAACTTTGATTTACAGGGTGTGGCTAAACCTGATCTACTCAACCTTTCTGGGCCACCAGGAGCTCTGTTTCATTTCAACCCTGGTTTAAATTCTTGGTTTCAGGTCCCCTTTCTTATTTAGGAAGCAGAGTTTACCAAACACAATATCAGTCTCTCTTTGAGGACCAAGGATCCATCGTGCCACATTGACATTTGTGGGTAGTCGCTGTCTTCTGCAGGTGGCAGGCTCCATGCTCTGTGATGAGCTTGGACAGAGCAGGCCGCTGTCACTCCTGTCTCTGCTGATTCACTAGCTGGGTAGCTGCAACCAACTACCAGGCAGAGTTTCTGAGCCTTTGTGTCTTCATCTGTAAAATGGAATAACGCTTAGTAGGATAAGAGACAATAAGTGCGAAATCCTCAGAGTAGTGTCTGTCACACTAAACTGGGGCCAGAGTTGTGGCTCAGTGGTAGAGCACCGGGCTAAGTGTGCATGAGAGTCGATCCCCAGCCCCAGAAATAAAACACTGTAAATAATAGTTGTTACTATCTGTCGTACAGAGACAAAACGGAATATGCAGTGCTTAGTCTCAGAACATAGCCCAGAAATAGCAAGTGTTTTCTGCAAATGCTTAGTGCCTGCCCAGCCCTCCTGCTCAGGGTCCATCTGACCATCCCCTAGCAGCTGAGGGGACCTTACCTGCCCATGGCTCACAGTTGCCTTCAGAAGCTGGCACTGCTGTCGGTCCTGGGGAGCTGCCTTCCCAGAGTTATACCCCCTTTCGCAGTGGATGCAATAGATGCAAAGCCCAGCTCCTTTGCTTCTGTGTGGGACAACTTTGAGGACCATTCCAGCTCCAAAGTTGCCGCAGAATGAGCTAAAGCTTCGCAGCACATCTCCGGCGGGATCCAGCTTTTCTCACTTGAGACTGCTACTTCCTTGCCCCACTGTACAACTGTGATGCCCAAGTCTCTGTCAGAGTCTGCTTCCAGAGCCACAAGCTAAGATCTTGTTTCAAAGCAAATTGTTTAAACTTTTGATGAGATTAGAAAATTTTTCTCACAATCAAAATGAAGAAACATATCAGTGAATTGTATTTTTGGGTGGTTTAGGTCTTAATGGTATTTGTTTCTACTTTCTGCTATAAGAAATTACCATAGTAGTAGTTGACACACGGTAATTATCTTACAGTTCTGAGGGTCTTAACTCCTTCTGTCTTGGAGGCTCCAAGAGAAAGTCTGTTTCCTTGCCCTGTCTAGCTTCTAGAGTGGCCTAATTCCTTGGGTGATGGCCTCCTTCTTGCCTCTTCAAAGCCTACAGTTGCAGGTCCAGCAGGACCCTGTGGCCTGCCTGAGTAATCTGGGGTACTTTTCCTATTTTAAGGTTGGCTGATTACCAGCCATCACTCCTCCTTGCCATGTAAGGTAACATAGCCACAGGTTCGTAGGGTTAGGATGTGGGCATCTTGGGGGGGCCATCATCATGCTGATCATTACCTCAATACGCCAATTTCACTGGGTTAAGAAACACTTAGCACATCAGTAACACCCTTCTGGGTGTATCTGGGAGGCTTCATGGGGACAGGGTCTAAGGTTTCAAGTAAGGTCCCTGGCCTGTTCCTCTCTGGCATCATCCCCCACTCTACTCTTCAGCTGCCATAAACCGAGCTGCTTTGCTCTTCCAGGTCGTCAGGATGTTTCTGCCTGGGAACCAGCCAACCATGGACTGAATCTGGTGAAGCCATGAGCCAAATTAATTTTTTCCTTTAAACTGTGGGTGTCTGGCTTTGTGTCCAGTTATGAAAAACAATAAAATACTTATCAAATCAAATCACACTAACCAAAGTTTTCCTATTTAATCAGTAAGACAAATGTGAACCAGACCAAAGTGGGTAAAGATTGATTTACTTGGACAGTAGCGAGATTTTTTTTTGTGTGTGGTATATTTTGGGGATGTGAACATCTGGAAAGCACAGCACAGCCGGGGGCCTTTGGGAGGAAGTGGCATCAGTATAGACAAAACCAAAAGTGACAAGATTTTGAAAGAAGCTGGGTGTGGTGGCATATGCTGGTAATCTCAGCACTTGGGAAATTGAGGTAAGAGGATCTGAAATTTAAAACTAGCCTGTGAGTTTAAGGCCAGACTACACAGTGAGACCTTGTCTCAAAACAAAACAAAACCAAAAACAAAAACAAAAAAAGAGCTTGAGGAACAATATTATGGGGGATTGCAAAAAGGAAAAAAGCTGTGTTTTGGGTAAACCCATTAAGGACCCATTCTGAGTAGGGCCTGCTGCAGGGAGCAGGCCTGGGGTGAAAGCCTTCATTTGCTGCCCTGCTGTGCTGGGCCTGGAAAATCTGACTCAACAGTGGTCCCATGTGTCTGGCAATAGGTACATTATCAAACGTCAGGCTGTATTTATAACACATTGAAAACTTGACAACTTTTGTCAAGGGTTGACCATCACTGTCTGGGCTCAGATGTCACACAAGGCTTCCGGGAAGTGGAAGACATGTAGGTCAAGCTCAGGAGAGTTGCATGAAGGGGGTGGGGATGGTGTGGTTTGGCTGACTTTCTGGGAAACACTATATGCTCAGTGTTCAAATCTGTCTGTTCAGAGCCCCTGTTGGTAACCATTAACTGCCATTTATGGTGTAGGGCCCAAGAACAGAGAAAGGTCAATGCTCATGTGTGGGGTGTCCCTGAGTGGAGTCCCCTGCCTCAGGGAGGCTTTTGCTTATGTTTCTAATCCACTGAGTGAAAGTTTAAAAGTGTAGGCGAGACACAGTTCCAAAGGATTTGGTGACCTCATCAATTTCCCCTGCCCCCATGGAGCTCAGCCTCTGGGTGTCAGGGGAGTTACTTGTGAGTGGATGCAAGGAAATTTAAGGTATGTTTTAAGTAAACAGAGCAGAGTGCGTGCATCCCCCACGAGTCTCCTCTTCAAAGCAATCTCCTTGGAAGATGAATCACTTATCCTGAGGATGCTGTTAGATACCCTCTGGATCATTTCTTTTTAGACAGTGAGGTTAATACTTTGGCGTATCTTGATGAGGGAAATATTTATCTTTTAAAGGTGCATTCGATTTTTAACAACAGGCAAAATTCATTCGATCAAA
This sequence comes from Hydrochoerus hydrochaeris, assembly GCA_004027455.1. Lineage (NCBI taxonomy): Eukaryota > Metazoa > Chordata > Mammalia > Rodentia > Hydrochaeridae > Hydrochoerus > Hydrochoerus hydrochaeris. The sequence continues at coordinate 196,712 of PVLA01000633.1, forward strand.
GTCTAGGGATTAAGATGCGCAATCCAGTTTAGGTAATACCTTTTTAGATTAAAGATGAGCTGGATGGAGTGGAATGAAACCACTTTTCTTGTGAAGCTTGTGTGTGGTTCAGAGGGCTGCAGAGCAGGGATGGCAGCAGCATGGACAGGCTGATGGCTGATTTCTTTAAAACACAACATGCATTTGGAGGTGGCAACTTTTAGAGTCTACTTCTTGTTAAAAGTCAGTTACTTCAGGTGGGGCATTGTAATCACAGGGTTTAGAACCAGACTTTGGAGTCAATTCTGAATCTAATTCAGCTCCATAATTTATTAGCTGTGTGACTTCAAGCAAGTCAGTTAATCTATCTGAGCTTCATGATCTTCTCTAACGGAGAGGATTATAACATTAACCACCCCTCAGATGGCGAAGAGGAAAATGTAAGTTCATATATGTAAAAGGTAAAGTCGTATATGTGAAACACCAAATTTATTACAGGATGTGGAGTAGGTGTTTTTCTTCCTTGTTGCATTGATACCCACAAACATACATGCCTTTTACACCTAGGTTGGAGCAAATCTATAATACTGTATTTGTGATGCATATGATGATTCTAGTAACTATCATCTGTTGAACAGTTCTGTGCAGGACCCTTTCAAGTCTTCTTACAACCTCCTTTGAGGTAGGTTTGTTTTTGTTTTTAGGTACTGGTGATGGAACCCAGTACCACTGAGCTACATCTCCAGCCCTTTTAAAAATGGTTTGAGACAGGGTCTTACTAAGTTGCCCAGGCTGACCTTGGGTTTTTGACCCTCCTGCCTCGCCCAAGCAGCTGTACCCACAGGTGTGGACCACCATGCCTGTCGGAGGCAGGCATTGTTAGTAAGCCAGTTTCTACAGAAGAGGAAACTGAGACCAAAGGAAGTTAAGGAACCTGTCCAAAAGGATATGCTATGAAGCTATGGGCTCAGGCTCTGACACCCACTCTGACTTCCAAGTGGGAGCTTTATGCCTTTCCCCCTAAGCTGCTCTCCAGAAGACTGGGCCCTGCAACTGTGAGGGCTGAGGGTGAGCTCAAAAACTAGTCCCCGGGCAGTGGGCTTAGGAGGAGGAACCATAAGCTGCACCCAGCACAGAGCCACTTCTCAGGGCAGGGGCTATGATTACACTAGAAGGACCTCCCAGGACTCACCTGTGTCCATCTGGCCCGGGTGACCCTCCACCTACCCCGAGCCACACAGGGCCATAACACTGCTTTTCTGAAAGCCTTTTTGTGATAACCTAACTAGGAAAATCAGCCTCACTGATAGCGGAGAATTCTTCTGAAAGCAGGCAAAGTGCTCCTGTCAGATTATAGCCAAATTCCAGGCTGGGGTGGAGAACGAGGTGACAGACAAAGCCACTTGGTGCTCTGCACACACCCCCCCCTTTTCCTACCACACTTTCCCTGAACACAGCTTCTTATCTGCCGTGGGGCCAGGCTGCTTGCTGACCCTCAGAATACCTAGCCAGTGTCACAGTTTATTCTCTGGCAGTCTGTGGTATTCATTCATTCATTCTTATCCTACACATTCATTTTTCTTCCTTCTGTACTGATTACACTCTGTGCTAGGCTGCCCTAAAGGTGGCTTTCAGACTTTCCGGTGATACCTCAGATAGCAGGGACTGTATTGAGGTAATTCATCTTAAAAAGAGACTTTAGAACATTCTCAACAAAAACAGCAAACTGGACACAGCTAAAAACACAGAGGAAACTAGTGAGCTCAGTAGATAAGAACAAAAAAAAAAGAAAAGAAAAAAAGGATTCACCAATAGATAGAGAAGGCAGTGATAGTAAATAACCAACACATTTCAGTAGTATCTCTCCATGATAATGCATCAACTTTGCAAGACAGAATCTGGCAGACTGAATAAAAAAAACAGAAGCCAACAATTTGCTGCATATAAGAAACTCACCTAATTCAAAAAGATATTCATAGACTAAAAATTGAAGGATGGAAACTAACATTTCATGTGTCAGAACACTCATAACAAGCCATCTTAAGTACTTATAAAAGAATAGAAATTACTCCATGCATACTATCAGACCACTGTGCAATACAAATAGAAATCAATAACAGGAGAAATTTTGGAAAAGCCTTAAGTTCCTGAAAAACCAACAACCCACTCTAAATAACCATTAGGTCACAAAAGAAATTTTCAAATTTCTGGAAATTAATGACAATGATATTACATTTTACCAAAACCTTTGGGGAAATATGAGGACAGCTCTAAAAGAAAATTCATTGCAATCAGTGCTCACATTAGGAAAACAGAGCAAGCCCAAATAGTTAACCTTATGAGAAATCTCAAGATACTCCAGAAACAACAACAAACCAAACCCAGATCAAAATTAAGGAGGGAAATTTTAAAGATGAGAGAGGAAATCAATGAAATGGAAACTTAAAAAACAGTAAAAAAAAAAAAATCAAAAATGGAAGAGCTGGTTCTTTGAAAGAACAAATAAAATAGATAAGCCTCTATGCAGATTTCCCGAGAGAGTGAGAAAAGATTCGTGAGAAAAGATTCGCATCAATGCAATTAAAAATGAAAAGGTGAGATAAAGAAGATAGTAATTACTTAAAAAAACTACATTCCAACAAATCAGCAAATTTTGAAGGAATGAATAGATTCTTAGACACATACAAACTATCAAAACTAACCCAAGAAGACAAAAACATGCTTCAAAACCCAATAACAAGCAATGAAATTGATGCAGTAATAAAGAAGTTACCAACCAAATGGTTGGGTAAACTGGTTATCTGTGTGCTGAAGATTGAAACTGGACCCTTATTTCTCACCATATGCTAAACAAAAGTGAAAATGGATCAAAGATTTAAACCTTAAAACAGAAACATTAAACCTACTCGAACACTTAAAGAGATAGGTGTAGGAAAGGATGTTCTGCACAAGAAATAGCAAGAACCAACAAATGGGATTATGTCATGTATTTTGTCCTTTATGTGTTTTTAAGTCTCTCATTATTTTTCAGTTTCATTTTGTTTTGGTTTTCGATAAGGTCTTGCCACATAGTTCAGACTGGCCTCAAATTTGGTATGCAGCCCAAATTTCCAATTTCTTCTGCCTCAACCTTCAAGTACTGGAATTACAGGATGTGCCACTGTGCCTGGAAATTGTGAAAACAATACAACTACAAAACTACCAAAAAAAAAATACCACTACAATACTACCAAAAACAGTAGCATCAAGAAAAATGAAACACCTAGGAACTGACCTAATCAAGAAAGTCAGAAAGTGAAAGATGTCTACAAAGAATATGGCAGTACTCTGCAAAAAGGATTGAAGAGGACATCAGAAATGGAAAGATGTCCCCCACTCCTGAATAGGCAGAATCAGTATTTTCAGTATGGCTACACTCCCAAAACTGTTATCCAGACTCAATGCAGTTCCAATCAAAACACCAATCACATGTTTTACAGATCTAGAAAAAACAATCCTAAAATTCATATGGAACTGGAAGAGACCCAGAGTAGCAAAAGCAGTTTTGGGCAACAAGACACATAGCAGGAGGCATAGCAATATCTGACTTCAAACTACACTACAAAGCAATGGTGATACAAATGGTATGGTACTGGAATAACAGATATGGATCAGTGGAACAGAAGTGAGGTACAGACACATTCAGCTATTTGATCTTTGACAAAGGGCTAAAAGCTTATGCTGGCTAACAGCCTATTCAACAAATGGTACTGGGAAAACTGGTTATCTGTCTCAGAAGATTGAAACTGGACCCTTATCTCTCACCATATACTAAAGTGAAAATAGATCAAAGATCTAAATATTAAAACAGAAGCATGCTGGAACCCAGGAGGCTGCACAAAGAAGGAATTTGCCCACCGCCCTCTTGGTAAGCACCTTTCTCTGGTGTGAGCCAAGAAAAGATCCAGTAGTGTCTCCTGTGAGCCTACCGGTGCATGGGCTTGGAATCAAACATCCCCACCCCCACCCCCCGTTAGCAACAGGGGACAAAGGTCTGAGCACCTCTTGATTGTATGCAGTATAGCAAATATGGGGGGGGTCTCCTTTTTGAAAGCAAGTGTTGTTTTCAGTTTTGTTTCATTATGATTAATTGCTTTACTCTATTCAATATTCTCTTTTGACTGATTTTATAATGTTCTGTCTTTGGTTTGATTTTGCTATACCTAATTAACTATAGACAACTATTGTGAAGATAATGAGATATACTATGGTACCTATTACTGTTATCCCGGTAACCTGTTGTGAAGTTTTGTATTAAATTCACTGTACTGTCTCAATTGGCTTTGTTCTGTCTTGTTCTGTTGTATTTCTACTACCTTTAAAATAAAAAAAAAGAAAAACTGCATTGATACACCAGAAAAAAAAAAACCAGAAACATTAAACCTATTGGAAGCTAAAATAGGTAAAACACTTCAAGACATAGATATAGGAAAGGATTTTCTAAACAGAACTTCAACAGTGCAAGAAATAACAGCAAGAATCCAAAATGGGATTATATCAGATTAAAAAGTCTGTACAGCAAAAGAGTCAGTCAGTAGAATCAAGAGAGAGGCTGCAGAATGGAAAAACACTTTGCCAGCTACACCTCAGATAGAAGACTAATATCTAGAATATACAAAAATAAATATTAAACCACCTAAAATTAAAGATCCAGTCAAGAAATGGGGGAGATAAGTAAACAGGCACTTCAGAGAGGAAGAAATACAAATGATCAACAATGAAAAATGAAAAAATGCTCAACATTTTTTTGCTCAACATCTCTGCCCTTAGAGAGATACAAATTAAAGCAATGCTAGGATTCTACCTTACTCCAGAAAGAATGGCAGTCATTAAGAAATGAAATGCTGGTGAGGCTGTGATGGAGAAGAAACCCTCCCTCATGGTGAGAATGTAAAATAGTGCAACCACTGTGAAAATCAGTATGAGAAATCTGTCAAAGAAACTAGAAATTCCATATGATCCAGCTATCCTTTTGCTAGTATCATCCCCAAAGAGCTAAGTCACCATATTTCATGCATATGAATGCTTATGGTGGCATAATTCTTAATAGCTAAATCCTAGAATCAGCCTGTATACCCATCATTGGACAGTTGAATAAAGAAAATGTATTATCTACATATAATGGAATACTACTTGGTTATAAAGAATGACAGATTCAAGACATTTATATGTCAATGGGTGCACCTGAAAAATAGAATGTTGAATGAAATAAACCAGAACACACTAGTTTAAATACCATATGCTCTCTCTCATTTGAGGGAGGCAAAATATAAATAAAGAGAATAATACAGGATAGATAGAAGGGAACTAGAGGATGGGTCTCTTGCAATAGGGAAAAAGGACAATGGGTGAGGAGGAGGGGAGGGAAAATAAGTAGAATAAAGATGCACCCTGTATGGGAGCCTAGCAACCTAAATGAATATAAATGTTAGATGCCACAACCTGAACTAAGATTAATAATGTGAACACAAATGACAAACAGGGTAGGGGATCAGAGGAGGAGGAGGGAGGGGGGTTAAACAAAGGAAACAAGCTGTAGTATATACATGTAACCACTCCCCAAAATGACTGCAAACAGCAGGAACTGAAAAGATGTACTAATACAATAAGAAAATTAAAAAAAATAAACGAGGGCTGGTGAAAACAGGAGAACATAAAAGGCAACAAAACAGTTGTGATGAGAAAATAGAGCCAGCGCAAATAGAAGCAGGCTCCTGTTCGTCTATAATCTTAACATGAAGTCTCATTCAGCAATTTTGCCAGTTACTTTTTAAAAATGAACTGTCTTATTAACCATCTAAAAATATCGAAGTATAAAATGGTTAATGATTTTTAAAAGCCCCCTCCCCCAGCAAAGAGAGTAAATTACACGGTTACATCCGCTACATTGATTTTATCTCTCTTGCCGCTTGAGTAACATCTGTTAAATGACCCAAGTCATGCCCTGTGCCACCTTGGGAAGAGGCTCAGAAATGTGAGTTTCAATGCATAGAAGGTGCTTTATCTGCCCGGAGAGGAGGTGCTGTATCATCCGGCATGGACAATACTCAAAAGTGCCTCCAGGGAATGTTTTCTGAAATTCTTCTCCAATCCTCATTTCCTCACCACAGGAAAACCAGGCACTTCCTAGTTAAGCCACCTGCCCCCGCACCCAGCCACGCTTAGGATCAATGTTTGCAAACGTGGCCTTGCTTCTTACTTGGCCAGGATTGCTCTCTATCCCAGAAATACTTTATTCAATGCTAAAATTAAAATGGATAGCCTGGTTAGTTTGTCCCTTCACCTAGGACTGCAGATCTTCGAAGATGATCTCTTTGACTCCTTTCAGCTCCCAAGTGTATGACTCTGTTTTGTAAAGTGGGTAAATGTGTGAGTCTATCAAAGCCCCAAATATTTTCCATTTCATTCATGAAATTAGCACATAAATGCTTGTTGAATGAGAGCTGAATTAATTCATGAATGCCCACTACGTTCCACCCAGGGAAGAGGCAGATAAACGAGATGCCTTCTGCCTTTCAGGAGTTCATACCGTGAAGTGGGAGGCAGATGTGTGACTGGAAGTGTCATGTGGTTTCAATTTTTTCAGTTAGTTTTACTTATTATAATAAAAATTTAATTCAGTGCCTGTTCTGTGTCAGGCATTGCTTTGTGCTATTACACCATGAATTTTCTTACTTGTTTACAAAATAGATATTATTGATCCTAAATCTGGTTGGCTTCTTTCCATGCATATGTGATTCCTAAGTTATCTATGTAGAACATGAGCTGTACGAACTTTACTGATATTAGAAGATAGTAAAATGTCGCTATGATGTGATCTCAGTGAAAGACAGCAAATGTCCACGTGAAGGCATGGACTGATGACCACCCTTAGTTTGTAAATATGCTACTTCTGTTAATAACATTTTTCCTGATTTTTTTTCATATTGGTAAAAGACTATGTCTTTTTAGCTTCCACAAAAAAAGATAGTACATTAAACTGTTACATACACTTATGTTAAAATATTTTAACTACCTCCACCCATTTTTCTCATTGCTTTTCACACACTAATTTTGAAAGAAAACATAATCCCCCTTTGTTATGGTGATAGTTGTTATGTTTTCCTCTTACTTTTGAGAAGAGTACAGGCGTTTATCTGAGCTTTGGTTTCTAAGAAGGGGGCTGCCTGGTCCCCTTCGACTCCAGCATCATAGAACTTGCCTGTGATTCTGTACCAGTTTTGCAATAAGATCTCCAAGAGCTGGTAACACTGGAAAAGTTTCTTTGCCCACTTTAACTTTTTCAGAGTATATTTCTACAAAAAAATAGGCAGGCCCTATTGTCAGGGCTATGTCTTGAAAGTATTTCCAAACTCGTTTCTTAGTCTTCACTTGACAAGTGCTGTCACAGGGCTCCATCACTCCTAGGCTAACAGCTACCAATAAACAGAAAATTATTTCCAACCAGCTAACACGCTGTTTACTTTCTGGAGAAATTGCACTTTCCAATCTGACAGTTGATCAAGGGGTATCCCGCTGCTGTCAGCAGGGAGAAATGTTTAAACACAGAGATGGGAGTTTAAACATTTTCTCATTATCACAGAATAAGGGGGAAAAAACACAAATAAATAAATAAGTAAAAATCGCATCCAGACTCCCTAACCCCCTGCTGGGATCTTAATGAAGCCAGGTCATGTGACCAGGAGGAGTGGGCTTTTATCTCTGGCCCCCAGGATCCTACTCAAGTGACACCTGTCACATGACCCAGCCTCAGTCTTTTATCTGCCTTCCCCAACCACCCTTCTGGGGAATCGTCTTTTCCAAAGATGTGCAGCCCACTGCAACCATTGTCATGGGCTCTCTTAGTGCTGTTAGCTTGGTATTTTGTGTCTACTGCCTCAGAGCTCCTAGATCTTTCCCCAAACATTGTTTAAACATAATAAATTACAAAACAGTACAAAACCAAAAAACCACAAAAGATGTCAGAGTGGAAAAAATAATGTCAATACTATATTTTATATGTTTGTAGAAATAGTCCTTTGTCTCTAAAGAACCATGTCTATATTTTAAGCTTGGATCCTCAACTTTGAGCCTGCTCATTAAAGCAGAGGGTCAGTGAACCCTGAGGACACCACATGACAAAGCACCTGTATCCCTAACTAGCCAGGCTCCCTAGAGCTACCAAGAGGAGTTGAATCTGGTGTCAGAAACCACCCATCCCATCCCCAAACCCAACCTAACTCTGGAAACTAACTCGATCTTTTGTTGTTCTCCTGCCTTCCCTTGCCAGGAGAAACCTCAGGGTCTTTGGCACATTTAACACCTCTGTTCTGTGCTGTGTCTACTACCACTACCACATCACCATTACTACCACCACCACCATCACCACCACCACCATCACCGCCATTGCCACCACTGCCACCATCGCCATCACCACCACCACCACCACCACCACCACCACCACCACCACCACCATCACCGCCATTGCCACCACTGCCACCATCGCCATCACCATCACCACCACCACCACTGCCACCACCATCACTACTAGTTGATTTTGGAGTGCTGACTGCACACCAGGCACTGTTTAAAACACTTTCAATGCATCAATTCCTCCCATCCACACAGGCTCTGGAGGGAGCTGCTGTTATCCTCCGTGCCTCACCAAGAAGGCCGTGAAAATGAATGGGAGGAGTTTGCTTGAGGTATGTGGTTAGAAGCACAGAGCCAGAGCTGAACAAAAGCAGTCTGGCTCCTGATTCTGCATTCCTGCTTAGCAGTTTTCTGATAATTTTTTGATTTTGTCTCCCTTCTCCCTGGACGCCTCTCCTTTCCCTGGCATACATGAGCTTTTAGTCTTTTATCCTTCAATCTCTGAATCTTCACTAATTCATTCATTTCATTTTTATCCACAAAAACTCCATAAGCATGGCTGCACAATTGCAGGAGTTTGGTGTGCATTTCTGGGCACATCATAACCCTGTTCCTTTCGGGTTTACTTCTCACAGGGGAAGACAGAAAATACACAGTAGACATGAAGCACTGTCACATCACGTATAGAACAAATAGAATGTGGCTGAGGAGAAAGGGAGCGTGGGTTTGCAGCTGCTAACTGGTAAAAGGCAGTAAGTGAGGACCTACTGTGTGCAATGCCCTGTGCCTGGTGCTTGAGACACTGCAGTGACTTCAAGATTGCTGTCCTTATGGAGCTCGCTTTCTAGCAGAGAGAAAACAGTAAGTATAATAAATAAAAAGTCAGTCATACATTTCTGAGCACGAAATCGAGTGATGTGTTGCAAAGAAACAGCAGTCCAAAGAGAGCGGCGTGCAGGACTCTTGCCCATCACTCAGGGGTGGCACGAGGCTTCTCTGAAGGATGAAGCAAACTCCAGCGTCACGCGCAGGCAGTGGAGTTGCAGTGTTTGGGCAGAAGGGGCGCAGGCTAAGGGCACAAACAGATGCAAGTCTGAGAAGGGAACTTGCCTGATGTGCTTGCATAAAACTTTACAATCCTCTCCCCATGATTTATTTCCTCTCTTTTTTATTTATTTGCTCATTATTATACTTGTTGCCTGAACCCAGGTTCTTCACACTGAGCTACATCCCCAATCTTCTTTTTTTATTTTGCTGTAGGGTCTCACTAGGTTGCTAAATTGTGTGGACTGGGCTCAAATGTGTGATTCTCTTGCCTCAGCCTCTCAGAGTGTTAGGATTACAGGTGTGAGCCACCACACCTGGCCATGTAATCTCTCTTATGCTAAACAAAACAAGAAACCTGCCCTTCTACTGTCTAGGTAGTGTCCCATCTTTTCCATTCTTTCAGGAAGGAATATCTCAACTAATGCTTTATTAGCTCATTTTCTGTTGCTTTAATGAAATACTAGAGGTGAGTTACCTTATGATGAAGAGAGGTTTATTGGCTCACAGTTTTGCTGATTAGGGAATCCAAATGGCACAGCACTGGCATCCTGGGAAAAGGACCCTGGATGGATCACAACATGGCAGAGACATAGAAAGGGAGCCATCCCATGTGACCCATGCTCCAGAGCACGAAGTTCCCTGGGAGACCAGCACAGAGCCCCTGAAAGCAGCTCCCTGGCAGGCCGGTGCCAAAGCCCGGGCCCTGCCTTGCACAGGTCAACTTTGAACCCCACAGCTCAGGAACTGGGCTTTCCACACCTAACTAGGGCAGCCCCAACCCAGAATGCCCATTGCCTAAGATTAGGAAACGAAGATGTGAGAAATGCTTTGGTCTCATATATGTGCTTAATTAATCCATTAATTGGAGAAAAAAGAAGGAAATTCAAGCATAATTTATTTTTCATTATAATCAAGATAATTTTGCCAGATTAAAAAAAATCCTTTTATAAAAAATAAAACGAGCCTATCCTCGCAACAATAGAATCTTATCAAAATCCCAAGTGTAGCTTGTCCAAAAGTCACTATCAGGAAATCCTTGTGTCAGGTGAGATCTTGGAGGCTGGCTCTGCTAACCTCCGCCCCAGGAACCCCTCTGCAGCCCTTGCGTTGTGTGAGGCAGAGGACGTTGTGTGAGGCAGAGGACGTTCCCTCCGTCGTAGGGGCTCCAGCTGGGTACCTACCAATGGAGGGTGACAGCCCCCCACCTTCTGGAAAGGGGATGTGTAACCCCGAGGTTTTCCTTTCTGGGGCCCCTCTTTCCTGCATCACCTCTTCCATAATGGTCTTTGGAGCATGCAGAGCTAGCGGATGGATGGGCTGGGAAAGCAGACTTCAGGGCGAGTGTGTGAATGGAGCTGAGCGACTTAGCGGCTCCCTGAGGTTCTCTGTGACATGGAGACTCACTGCACTGATGTCTTAGTCTTGTTAAGAGGATTACAGAGGATTAGACCTGTGAACTAATAGGTACACAATAAATATTTATTTCAGCATGATGTTTCTTTTAAAATACGATATGCGGAGCTGAATATAATCATTTAAATGTGGCCTGATCAGTGAAGAGTAAACTATTCTCTTCCTCTGGGATATGATCTTAGTTCTAAATTTATGTGGCTGGAATGATCCAATCTTTTGGGGCATTATCTTTCGGGGGCAGCCAGATTCTGCTACTAATTCATATTTCACTTAAAAGTTCCGATTTCTACTAGGTAACAGCCGTACTTAAGTTGCAGATATTTTAAACTCAACTTATAAGAATTTAAATCAGTAGAATTTGATAGAAATAAATATTTTGCTGGTTTGTGGATCATTAGTTTCTAGCCAGGTCTTAATCCTCTGAATTATGATCCAATGCTAAATGTCAGTTGCCTCTTCAAGAGCTGTGTGTCCCACAAACTTGGTAGGTGTGTACAAGTTTACCCAGAAAGATTACAGGGTTATTTAACTTTGTTGAGCCTTTGTTTCCTCTTTCATAAAATGGAAATAATAAAATAATAATAATAATAGTACTTTTTAGTGAGTTGCGTGAAGTTGTGCTCCTCTCTGGTTTTATTCAAGCAATTAATACAAACACTGAATTAGAACAGGACTTAGCTGATTCCTGTGCTAAGTGGCACCTGTGGTTGTTCTCCAGGCCGCACAGCCATGGTGCCCTGAGCATACTCATCCTGCTGTGGTCCAGCCCCCTGCTCCATCTTTCAGGTGCGTCTAGATGGGCTTCGTCTCACCTTTGCCAATACTCCCAGAGGCAGGCTTCTACGTATGTGTATGTGTCCTTTCTTCCTCCAACTCAGACACTGGGTGGACACTTACTACTCTTTAATTCTCTCTTAATTGATTCCTTTGGTTCTTCCAAAGGCTATGCAGAGGTCTCTAAATTACTGCATTGCCTGCGATAATCCCTTGACAGAAGAAATATGAGTTTCCTCAGCTTCTTTTAGCAACAGTCATTGTAGACAACGGCACACATGTCAGCAAGACAGATCTCCCCTTTCAGATGAGGGTTGTTGCCGATGGTGCAACAGGGCTTGAATTCTTTGGAATTCTGTGCTCTTATCTGTCTACTTAGCATCTCCATCGTCAAGAAGAAGCTCAGGTTCCATATCCCTTTTGCAGTCTCTACCATGAGGACTCAGTAGGAGACAGCCTGAAATTCAATTCTAACTGGCAGCTCAATCCCAGCTCCTACAATCTGGATGGGATGGGGTAGAAATGTGTTCTTATAATCCAGTTACGGAAGCAAGAAGTACCCCCTAGGAAATCATAACAAACTGTCTTCCTGGAAGATTTTTCTAAACCTTAGATTAGTCTTCTCCTTGATACAGAAGTCCTTTTGTTGAGGAGAGTTGTAAATGAATGCAAGAGTGTCGGGCCTCTGTAAGGATCCACTCTTTCTCCAACTCCCTCCCACTGTCTCTCCCCGTCCTGCTGGGAAATCGATCCTGTGGAGCAGGGAGCTCTATCAAAACTGATGCAATTGTGGAGAAGGCGTCTTCAGACTGTGTCCACTATTTGAGCCAGTCACTGTTACATTCTAGGCAAGGACAACAGCAATAGCCATGCGTTGATTTTTTTTCAAGTATTAAGTACCATTGTCTTGAACATCATATTTAAAATATTCTAGGTGAGAAGTGACAGTATACAACCTCTGGTCCCAATAGCAGTGGATGTGAAGCTTCTCAGCCGAAGCAAATGAAAACTGAAGCAGCATGAATGCAGTCCTGGAAGGGAATAAGAACAAATAAAATTTAAAAAAACAGGCTTGATCATGGAATTGTACATACTGACAGAAAATGCGACAGAGCATGAGAGAGAGTATCTCACCCCTGGAAACAGGAACTGAGAAAGCATTACAAAAAAATCAAGGCTGGTAGTGTAACTCCATGGCTGAAGGTTTACCTAGCAGACACAAGGTCCTATGTTCAATGCCCAGCCTTTAATAAATAATAAATAAGTGAAATCTGTCGCCAAGTGTGCAAACTACAGCTGTAACTCACCACAAGTCTCTGTTCAAAACATACCAAGCTTGGAAATAATATGTAAAAGTGCCTATGTTCATATCTGGCACATGCTATGCAGGCAGAAGGTTCTAGTTCTTTTCTATTTCTGCTGTGGACATCAGTGTACATTTGTTCTCATGCCTGAAAATGCACTTTTTTCTTTTTTTGAGGCATGATCTTACTATGTAGTGCAGGCCAGCCTTGAATTCAGTCAGATACCCCAGCTTGGCCTCAAACTCACAGTGATCCTCCTGCCTCAGCCTCCCGAGTACTGAGAACAGAGGCATGCACCATCATGCCTGATTTGAAACTGACTTTTGAGGTTCTAGCAAGAGTCTTAATTTTGAGGAACTGCTGCCTGTTAACCAGTCCTAATATCCCATTTACATTTCTACTCTCCTGAAAGGTGAATATTTTAACATAAATTCAATTCAGTAGAAAAGATTTACAGGCCCCTAATGTCTCTGTGGTTACAATTTTTAGTCCCTTTAACTATAGCACTATCAAGTTTTTTGTGGATCTCGAGCTTACTAAAGTTTAATTACTGAGTGATTTCCTTTTTGTGGTTAGTCCCCTACTGGCTTCATCTCCCTGTTAGTATCGAGGCACTGGGACATCACTTGATTACTCCAGGAGGCTAACACTGTCTCCTGCCTCCTCCTCCGCACAGGCACCAAGCTTGGCACGCTTCATTTGATTGTCCTTTTATGACCAATATGTCTATAGGTAACAATTCTTTGTGAGAGCTCACTGTAGACCAGAAAGACAAGGTTCTCCTTACTTCCTGGCTGCTAAGTAGGAACAAAACAGAACAAAACAAAACACCCAGCAACCATAGAAATAACACTTCTGAATCACCATTACCCAAGACCAATGTTGTTAGGAACCTTGATAATTGTATGAAGGTCAAACCTTTATATTTATAGACTGTAGCTAAAGGTCATTCTTAAAAGTAGCTGGATTGAAATGGTAATAATTACACAGCAAAAATTCTGCTCTAGAAAATGTTTTGCTTAGAGAATATCATATTCTTGTGTTGGACCAATTGTGTATTGTCAAAATATAAACTTAGATATTTCATAAAATATTCTGGGAATATTCTGGGGAATAGCTGTAATTCTACAGTTCCTTATTTCTTTGAAGTCACTATCACTGTTGATGACAAGGGGAAGAGCAAGAGAAATCCACAGAGCTGGCTCCTGCCATGTGAGCCATACCGGAAGTGTGTGCAACGAGTTTGCCATGAGCACGGCCTGAAGGCTCCGTGAGGAAGCACAGCCACACCATGGTTACCAGACAGGCGGACAAGTCAGAGAAGCACAGCTGCGGTCTGGGATACAGCGAGGGTCACCTCAGCTGGCCCTGCACGTGGATGCCAGCTTGATTCCTCTACTCGGGCTGCTGCCTTTCACCTATGACTGAAGGCCCTGCACGGGTAGGGTTCATGTGCCATCTAAGGTTGCCTGTACCACAGTGGCTTTGGGCATTGTTCTACCTGGTTTCTCACACCTGCCAGCACCAATTCTTCTTTTTGGGTATAGTAGCTTTGGGAAACTCCTCTATAGCAGCTCTTCCTCCTCAAGATTACCCTGGAAGGTAATTTGTACTACTAAGGTAACCAAATATCTTGGTTTATTGGAGGCAGTGCCGATTTTAGCAATGAATGTTTTGGGTTCTAGAATCCCCACTGCCACCCCCAACTTGAGCAAGCCAGGACTGCCGTTCATTCTGAGACTGATTTTGTCTTGTCAGAAGAACAATCCATTTGAGGGAAGACAGTGACAGCTGGCCCACTGTTTCACCTATGTATACTGACGGCCTCACGATGACCTGGAAGTGCTGTCCTGGAGTCCCACCACTCCTCTGCAAGTGGCAGAGACAAGGGAGGCACATTATTTTCCTGCTCCTCAACCCAGGAAATGGAGGTCTCAGAAACTAGGCCTCTTGTACCCAGCACTGGAGAGAAGAGCAAGACCTAGAACAGAGGTGCTCTGAGCTGGAAAAGTGTGCTCCCACTGGCAGCAAGAGCCCTTCTACCCTGTCTGCAAGGAGCTCACTTTGGGGACCACCTACCTGAGGTTGCTTGGTGACTTCGCCCCTTCTTTTCACCAGCATTTGGTAAACTGGGCTTCGCCCCTTCTTTTCACCAGCATTTGGTGACTCTTGCGGTAGGGAGCCAGAAGGTCACACATTTCTGGTTTTAGCCTCACTCCTGAAACTGTAAACAGAGACTCTTCTGCAGGGAGGAAAAAGAGAAAAGCACTGACATATGACCTGGGACCTTCCACAGGATATTATTTATGTCAATCATAATATCTGTCACCCCAAAAGACATCAAACTGTGAGCCAGATTTATTTACTAGTAATTCATACTGACTCATAAGTGACCACCTTGCTGAACTACTAATAGTGCTCAGATGCTTGCTATTTAGCTCAGTTCGGCACATATTTGCCAAATGAATACTTAAGCTCAGCACTGTGCTAGGTGTTGATATGGTAAAAACAGTAACAGAACTGGGGCACACACACATGCAAAGGCCAAAAGTGAGGTGCAAACAAAGAATTATGATTTCCCCTCTCCTCGAGTCCTCTGCAGAGCACAGAGAAGGCAGGCAAGGTGCTGTGTGGGTGCTGGAGAATGCGTTGGCAAAGGACATCTGGGGGTGAACAGAGGCATGGAGGAGGGAAGCCTCTGAGAGAGCCACGAGTAACTGTGCAAGACCAGAGCTGGGCGAATGAGAAGATAAAGCTGGAATAAGGCTGGAGCTGACGCTGATGGGAGTGTAGTCCCCACAGGCGAGGTAATGTGCCTCGTACTGGGCTGGATGTGATTTGGAAAGTTTTAAAAACCCATTTGATGCATTAGGCAATCTATTTAGACAGACTCTAAAGTAACTTTTGTAAATTAAAAAATAACGTATAAAAAAGTATACATGTGTACATGTAAATACCACTTTCCATTCATGTACAGATGCTCCTACACTTAGCATGGGGTTAACCCCATTAAAAGTTGAAAAAAGTGTAAGTCTCTAGGCAAAATCTTTACCTCTGGAAGAGGAAGAAAGAAAAGGAAAGAAGAGTCTAATTTTTTAAATGCGTGTAGGGCAGCTAACCCAGCAAACATGAGAGCACAGCAACACAGTCCAGAGCATACTGTGGAACATCATCTGCTTCCCCTCAGGACTGCGAGGGCACTCGGAGTGCAGGCTCTCTGTGCCGGCCCAGCATGGACAGAGAGTATCATCAGCTTGAGGTTGGATCAAAATTCAAATTCAAAGGACAATCATCCTTTGGTTCCAGGAGGCCTGCAGCTACCCAAATCCAAGTATGCTCAAGTCCTTTAAATGAAGTCACAGAGTATCTGTACATATTCCACACATATCCCCTGCCCTCCTGCCTTATTTATTTATCTATCTATTTATTTATTTTGAGAGAGGGCTTCGCTATGTGGTCTAAACTGGTCTAAGCTGGTCTCAAGCTTGCAGCTATCTGCCTGTACCAACCTCCCCAGTGCTGGAATTACAGGTGTGTACACCACACCCAACGCCTCCTGTATACTTTAAATCATCTCTAGTTATCATCTCTGTAATATCTAATATAATTCAGGAGCTATGTAAATAGCTGTTGTATTGTTTAGGGAATAATGGTACAAAAACCAGTCAGTATATGTTTAGTCCGAATGCATTTTTTTCTGAATATTTTTGTTCTGTTTGATTGGTGAAAAACTCACAGCTGAGGAATCTTGTGGGGAGTGGCTGAAGCTGGAGATCAATCACATGTGTGGGGCAGGAGCCAGGCTGTCTGAGAAACAGCAGTGCCCAAAGTGAGCCACATAGACAAGCGGCTCCAGCTCCAAGAATGCGAGATGCCCTGAGGCTGCCATGCAAACAGGTTGCTAGGCAGAGGGTGCTATGTGATATCAACCTGCTGAATGTATAAATAAATGTGATATAGTAGTTGATCAGTTCATTCCCTCTCTCAGACCTCAGCTTTCAGTATTTTGACTCTCATCTTTATTTCTCCATCCTCCCACCATCCTTCCTCCCAGGAACTTTGAGAGCTGCTTTGGATGTGGCATACTGGCATCCAAACAGGACTGGGGTACAAAGAAACATCAATTAAAAGGACATTTCTCATTGTGTGCACAGAAAGGGAAGAAGTGAATTGATAGAATCAACACTGATCATAGAGGTGTATTGATACAAACAGGTTCTCAAGAACCACAGAAATGCTTGTTGTATTCTTGATTCCTTTATTTACTTTCTTTTTGTGGATTTGGTTTAGCGAGTATCTTAATGGTCCCATGCTTGTTGAGATGACCACAAAAGATTTGGCTCAGAGAACTATTTTAAAATCAAGTCCTGAGTAGGGAAAAGATGGTGGAACAACAGCCACTCTCACAGTTTAAGTTCTCTAGTTTTGCTCAATTAGTTAAGGAATGAGCAGTGGGGGTCAAAAAAAGACCCTTTCCCACTAGAGGAATGTTTCACTGCAAATTCCATTTCACAATGCCTGAGAACCTTAACTGAACCATAAGTGGCAATTTCTGCCTTTTCAGTTTTGGGAAATTTTGCTGCATCCCAGGCTGATTCTCACTCTTCATAAAATAGAGTCATCCTTTAAGTTAACTGTTCAACAATTGACCTTGCAAAATGCAAATAAATGCTACACTGGCCCCACATGTGTATGGGGGCTACCTTGGCAACAACTATCACTCAGGCTATTCATTTACAGCCAAGAGAAAAGAGAAGGAAGGAACAAGGTTACTTGTTTTAGCTGCAGGGGTGGGGGCCATTTTCTCTGAGATTTCTCTGCTGCACCTGTAAAGAACAGCACAACCACTATCTGTCCCTTCAACAAAACCCTTGAGTATCTGTACAAAGTGTTGATGAGGGTGTCATTGGGAAAATGAGTGTAAGTCCAAAATTGGTGTGGAAAGTCGACCTGTTCCAGGAAACTTCCAGCAGGGCCGGCTTCAGTCTCACCAAACAGTGGGGGTGCTATGGTGCAGAGAGCTTCCTTGAGGCAGCACAGCCCATCCCAGCTCAGCCTGGGGGGCTTGCAGGAATCTGCACCGTGCAGTTGATCACTGCACCACTGTGGGCTGAGATGGGTGGGTGGAGGGACAATAGCGCAGCTGGCCCTGACTCCGTGTGCTGCAGTGTGAACTCTGCTAGGGCCCCACTGAGCCTTTAAACTGCCAGCCTGTCCACACCATAGCACTTGCCTCACGCTTAGCTCAGGGCTGTGGGAGCCACAACAGCCCAAATTAGGGGAGAAATAAAAGGCAGCCTTGGCTGCTTAGGCAGCAACTGCTACATCCCCTGGGGAACGGGTGCTATAGATGGAGCTCATCCCCAGAGGTAAGCAGGAGTCCCAGGTGCCTGACACAGGTAACAGATTATAGGATACAGGTTACAGATACAGTATATAGGTTTCTTTTCTGCACAAAGGACCAAATTGCAGGCTGCTATATGGACCTTGCAAGATTATTCATTCGCCCTAATTAACCTCTTTTCAGATAGTACTTATGTACAGGTCTTCCAAAATGTAAAACAGGGATTATTTATGGTGACAGATTCTTCAGATTCAGATATCTGCCTTTAACAAAAACTTATGAGATGTATATCCTACTAAAGGTCAGCAAATTAGGTAAAAGCTTCTTATGTACTAGATCAGTATGATTAACCAAGAGGGCTATTTATGTCAATGTGAAAATTCAGGTGTGTTACAGAAATGTCATTATGATTGTCATACTACAATATTATGTATGGCTGCTGATTTCTAATTTTCTGTGTAAAAAATATAACTTTTGTTGGTTAAAATTCCACAGTCATTCAAATGCTAAAACATCCATGGTTGGTAGAAAATAACAATTTTATTTTGTATAACATTAAGCTCACTGCTCTCAGTATAGTATAATGTCATTAACCTTTTCTCCTGGATGTTCAACAGCTGAAGCTAGAGTCCAAAAACTAGAAAGATAGATGGGCTAGGACGACAGCCAATATTTTGGTCCTGGCTTGCTGAGGTCAGTGAGGGCTCAGGACATAAGAGAACCTCTGCTGTGACATCCTATAACTCAGTGAGTCCCCAGCCTTCTGACCAAGGAGATTGTGGGACCACCGAGCAAAGTGTTCAATGTTGTGTGGTGTGCCTAAGGAGAGTCACTAATAGAGAAAAGTCTCCCAGGCTTTCACAGAAAGCAACTTGGTCAAGCAATGGCTGTCACTTATCCAGACAGCTGACACTGACAGAAGAGCCAAGAGATGCTATGCATGGTTCCAAGGAAAATCCTGAGGAGACTTAACTGACCTTGATAGATAGCAAGAAATTAAGTCCAATTGATACAGGTCTTACTTTAGCTTGGTCTTGAACATCCTGCAAAAAAGTATAACTACAAGATGTATAAAACAATGCCATAGTAATATGCTAGCTATAAAAGAAACTCAGACCACTAACACCTGATAATTTCCAGCCATACCAGTAACTGACTACTGCTGTATAGGGCTAAATTACTGAATGCAGGCACTTAAAATCCTTGGACTAGAAATCTTTAGCCTAAACAACTAAGGTCACACATAATAAAAAGGGTTCAAGAATGAGAAAGACTCTGCAGAGCCCTCCAAACACAGCTCCTCCAACCTCGCTGACTACCCGTCACTTCCAACTACAAAGCAGACAACAGGGAGCTGTAGGAAGCAGCTGAATTTGGAGATCAATCACATGTGCAGGGGGCCAGAGTGAGGCCGGTCCTGAGAACAAAGAGAGCCCCAGGTGAGCCACTCCAAAACATGAGGCGCCCCAAGGCTACCAAGCAGGCAGGTTGCTAGGCAGAGAGGCATCACATGACATCAACCTGTCACAACACTGAGGTTGAGCAGTTCCTTTCCTCCCATCCGGAGAAGGCTCCATCCTGCCTCAGCTTTCAGTATTCTGACTATTTCTCCATCCTGCCACTGTTCCTTCCCCTGGCAACTTTGAGGGCTGTGCTGGGCGTGGCAATATTTGGGCATGGGAGTCTATTACAAGGTTTCTACTGAATGTGTACTTGCTTTTCATACCATCAAAAAGTATTAAAAAAAACACATAAGTTAAATCACTGTCAGTTGAGCACGCTGGCAGCGTGCATCTATAAAGCACCTCCTGCTCCTGAGCACTTACAAGCTGGAGCTATAGGCCAAGGCCTCCACAAAGTAACATGTTTAGCATCTGCAAATGGGACAAAGGAAACTTCCTGGTGGATTGTAAGTTTAAAGCAAAAATACCCTGTGTAGCTCCTGACACACTGTATGTTCTTAATAAACAGTAGCCATTGTTATAAGCTTTCACACCAGAGCCTCTAGAAAGCAGTGAGAGCAGAGCAAAACGCACCCATGAGGCGTGGCCGGCAGCTTGCACCCAGACCTTTCTTTTGTAAGGCTGCAATCTGCACAGACCTGAGTTGCTCAAAATATCTCACAGTTTCACAGAAAGACATTGCTATGTTTAGCTCATCCAAAGCATAAAATGCCTTAATGATATTGTTTGCTGGAAGCTGCTTACACTTACAGAAATAAGCCTGCAAGGGGCTTGGCCTGGGCTTCTTAGGTACTGTGGGTAACTTGTGCCCTCAACTTCCTTGGTTTGGAATTCCATCTCTGCAAGGCTGGAAGAGGGAGACACTGGTGTGCATAAAATGACTTCACAGGACGTTAAGCTGTGTGCTTCTGCAGCCTACTTCCTTTTTACTCATACCTCATATCTCAGCGCAGTTAAACAGCTAAAGTAAACAGTGTGCACATTTTACAGATGACTTTCAAATCAACTCAAACCCAAATCACCTTGGGGATGTCTCTAAGGGAAAAGACTCCACTTGCCTTGGGGACAGTGACACAAAAAGCTGGGATTTCTCTTCTGATTTCCTTGCCCTGCCCAAGCAGCAAATAGTTTGAGAGAGGGAAAGGTAGAAAGAAGGAAGAGAGGGACAGGGAAGGAGGGAGATGGGGAGAGGGAGACAGAGAGAGGGATGGGGTGGGGGAGACAGAGAGACAGAGGGAGAGAGACTGAAAGAGACAGAGGGAGAGAGGGAAGGAAGGAGGGAGGAAGGGAGGGAGAGAATACAAATGAGTGAATTTGGCCAAGGACTGGATGACTCTCCTTCCCAATTTAGAAAAAGAAAAAAGAGGGAAGAAAACGAAAGAAAGAGCTGTAGAGGGCTTCCCTTCAGCAACCTCACAAATGCAAGAAACCTTCCACACTGGTGACTCCTCATTAGCTTACTGAATCTGACAGCATAATTACTGCAGCTGCTTTGTGCTCCGAATAAATAAATACGAAAGTGGGTGTTTAAAAAATTTTTGAGAAGGGAAATTCAGTCATCTAGACAGTCAATAGGACAAGTTTATTTCAAACTTTTAGATTCTCGTGTATTTAGATCATCTCAGAATGAGATAATGAGATAGTTGTCTTTCAGTCTAATTGAGTTCCTGAGCTCAGGCCTGCTGGCTGTTACCCCTTTCAAACTTCGCT
Organism: Hydrochoerus hydrochaeris; assembly: GCA_004027455.1. NCBI lineage: Eukaryota > Metazoa > Chordata > Mammalia > Rodentia > Hydrochaeridae > Hydrochoerus > Hydrochoerus hydrochaeris. The sequence continues at coordinate 218,137 of PVLA01000633.1, forward strand.
CTAACTCTCCTTCCTTTAGAAATCTGATCCTGGGGTCTCCATTTGTTCTTCCTGACTGATAACTTGGGAAGGCTCTGTGCACTGGAGTGCAGAAAGCGACTTAATGAGATTGCAGGCCAAATAACCTTTCACAGGAAACGAGTTAATCACAGCTCGTATATGTGCCTGTGATGGCTAAAAGAGAAAGCACAGGTCACAAAGAAAGCTTGGGAATGAACCTGTCCTTTCCAATGTCTTGCCATTCCCTCTGTCAGGCAGGTTTTGCAAAACTCTCCCACGCGATTTCCTGGCTGGAGCTGCTGTGTTTGTAATTATGGAGTGAACACTTCCATGGATAGAGGTGATTTTAGCTCGTGTGTGTGTAGAGAGGCCTCCGCTCCTCAAAGCCCAAGGCTCGCACAGTGCCTTAAACTAAAGCTGCTGAGTGAGGCGCAGCGAAAGCGGCCCGCGTGCGTTCCACTGAAGTGCGTGACCTTCGCCTCTCTCCCTTCTCCTCTTTTCCTTTCCTCCTCTCCCAGGACCACGCTGACAGAGAGCCCTGCATTCAGCGGTGTTTCTAAAATAAACATTCTGTGCAGATGGAACAATCGAGGCCTAATGAGGGCCAAGAGTATCATGACTGTTGGCAAAGTAGAGACGAAATCACAGATTCTGTAAGTCTCAGACCACCTGTATCATTGTAACTTATTCTTTTAAACAATAAAAATAACACAAGTATTAAAGAAAATTCTGAAAAACAGAAAACAAGAACATTTTCATTTTGTGTACTACCTTTCACTTTTGTTTGTATGCTTAATAATCTCCATAGGTACATGTGCATAACGTGTAAGTTTGTATTCTAGTTTCTCATAGCTCATGTCCTCACAGAAACATTTCTGTAACATCTCACCCTCCTGTTAGTTACTTTAAATGGTTGTATAGTACTGTATGCTGATTTAATGGACCCACATTTATCCAATAGGTTCTTTAGTGTTTAATATTTAAATTACTTGTTTTATAATTTTAAATAAATACCAGTGTAACAGACATTTTCATTAGCCTCATTTTTCCTTGTTCAATTTTTAAAAATAATTTCCAGGAATAAATGTTCAGAATTGAAGTTTGTGCATTGATCAGTGAGGTACAGATAAAGTTTCCCATCACGGCATCCCGATGCCATCATCAAAGTTGCCTCCATTTACACTCCCATCAGTGGTGAATTTTACCACAGCCTCACTAGCACTGGGAGTCAGTAGGTTAAAAGGAAAAAATAACTAATGTAACAGCTACCTGTAGCTGTTGAACCCTGGTAAGGCTGTTTATTCCATATGTGGATATGCTCTTCCGTTTCCTCTTGCACAAATTGCTATTTTATGCCCATGCTCCATTTTCCATTTGATTCCTTATGTTTTGCTTATGAAACTGAATGAGTTATAGGGAGAAACAAAGACAATATCTACTATGGAACAAGAAATCTTAAAACTCCAGGGTGATTCTGTGTATTATTTAAAAAAAAAAAAAACAGAAAAAGAAACTGGGATCAGATGGCATTAGGAAAAAGGTCAGTAGTACTGGGGTGTGAATCTCTATTAAATAAAAAAGTGATCTCCTAGTTGTGAGGTTAAACGTTACCTGGGTTTTGTGGAATCTTTCCCAGGAAGGCTTTATTTAAACACACAGCCTGTGATGTTGGAAGAAGCAGGGTCTGGGACTCATGATCTTGGTTCTAATCCCAGGTTTGCTCTGACATTTCTGTGAGGTCTTTTTTAAAGACTTCTTTGAGAGTTGTGAGCAGTGGGAAGAGGGTCTGATGCGAAGTCAAGTCCCAGGTCTATCACTTACTAGTGTGTGGCAACTGGCATCGCTCAGTACCAGTTTTCACCAGTTTTCTAATCTGTAGTATGAGGATAATGATTTCATCCTTACCAATAAGTACACGGTTTGAATGAGAAGTTTTGCTTTCTTTTGCAGTCTCGGAGATTGAACCCAGAGTCTTGTACATGCTAGGCAAGAGCTCTCCCACAGAGCTACAACCCAGGCCAGCTGAACGAGCATTTATGTAAGCACACAGATGCCCAATAAATACAGCTGCTACGATTCTTCCTCAGGGGCCAGTGACACACCTGTATTACAGAGCAATGCTTTAAGCAGTCTCCTGAATCCTCTCCCTCTCTAAGGATTTCTCTGAGAATCTCTAACTCCTTTCTGAATGGTTTATCTTTACTTGAAGACTCTTTCAACCCACACTATTAACACAGTTAAATAACTTAAAGGTGTGGATGGGCTGAAGGATGTGAATCACCCCAACGTCTCCTAGCAACAGCACTCTGTGCAACACCATAAAGATGTCTGAATCCAAGATTTCCCCTCCTGTACTCGGATATGGGTTGAGGACAATTCTGGGTGTAAAATCCAATTCCTAATTTGCTTCTTAGTATCTGGTTTCTCAAGTCCCGGTGAGTAGAAGATAATAAAAGTGCAGAGGGTTGTAAAAGAATGTTTCAAACTCCTAGAGTCAAGAGACCTGGCTCAGAATCATCCTTCCCTCTTCTCCACCATCACTACTCTGCTTAGACTTAAGGTAAACCACATAATGAAAGCAGTAAACAGAATATCTGTTTGCAGAAACATACAAAGAGCTAAACTGAGATTTACTAGTACTTATTTAGGAACATTTAAGTTGTTGCGAAAAGATATGCAGTGATAAGGAAAAACTATGGTGTGTATGAGTTAAGGCTGTGCTTCTCTTATTAAAAAGCAGATGGTGGACCAGGGATTTAACTCAGTGGCATAAGCACCTGCCTGGCAAGCGCTAGGTTGTGAGTTTGATCCCCGGTACCAAAAAAACAAAAACAAAAACAAAAAAATCCAAAACAAAAGCAGATGGCTTTAAGAGTGATATCAAATGTATGAAGGGGAACATGACCTTCCTGTCCCTGGAGGTTCTTCCTCCCCAGCTACTCAGAACCATCACCCTTCAGCACTCACTCATAACGTCATCCTGAATCCCCACCACCAATGTTAATCCCGCCTCCCGCACACACTCAGAATACTTCATGTGTTCCATGACCTGTAACTATTCCCATACTCTTTTTCCTTCAGGACTGCAAGCTCATAGAGGACAAGATCCATGACTAAGGCATTTTTTGGGCCTTTCAACATCATACCTAATGGACACTCAGTAAATCTCTGATGAATGAACTGCAACACGATTTCTCCATTATGTTAAGTCTATGCTGGATCCAAGGTCTTGGAAACAAGCAAAGTTAACTGGAACAGATTCAGAATAGAACAATGAACCAAAAAGACTAAAGAAGTGGGACAAACAGAATCTGTATGTGGAAACAACAATAAAAAGCAGTTCAAGGAATTCAGCCTGGGGAGGTGACCACTGGGAAATGATATCATAGGCATCCTCAAATATATTAAAGAGATAATGTTAAAAGAGCACCCAAAGTTCTTTTATTGGAGTGAAATCAGATCCAGCTCAGGTTTTAGCAAGGCAATGTGAGTCGGGGGTGGTGCCTACCCTAAGCCATCGGAGCACAGCTATCAGGCCAGTGTGACAGAAGGCAGGGTGAATGCTGTGCCTTCCCTGTCCTGTGTGAGTTACAGTGACAGGACAGGCTGAGGCACATCATGCATGCAAACTTACTTATGAAACAACTGCAAGCTTTTAAGTTTAACCTTTTTTTTCTCTAAGACACTAAAACATGTTTTAAAGGAGAAGGAGGATTTAGTCCAGGAAAGAATGGTAGAGAATGAAGCCTGGGATTTGGAGAGAAAATGGAACTAACCCACAGAGAAAGAGAGACAGCCTTTGAAGTCTTGACGATCAAGGACCATGGCTTAAGGACCAGACTCTTAAATCACGTGGCATTTACTGCCCAAGATAAAAAAAATTCTTTTCTGGATCAGTGTGTGTACTTCAAAATGGCTAGGTTCCAAAATCAGCCTTAACTTTCCAAGGGCAACATTTGGAAGGCTTCCTGTAAGAACAGAGCAGAGCCAGTTTCTAGAAGGGGCAGCTTAATGATTTTTCTCCCCTTTCTACCCCAACTCATTAAACACTGTTTCTTTCCCAGGCTGAGGTTCATGCTGAGGGCAAAGGGAATTAAATGGAGAGGCTAAACCTGAAACTGAGATTAGAGCACTGCCAAGTGCCTAATTTTAGGTCCTTGCTGCCCCAGCTGACGTCCTGCACCGCTGGCTTGGCCATGAGGGCCACGGGTGCGTGCCTGAGTGGGGTGAGCCACTCCCTGGCCATCTGCAAAAGCAATTAGCTTGCTGTTGGGGGTGTTTGGAGAGGGACTACCAATAATTTCTCCTTCAACGAATGTTTCTTCAGGTGTTCAAGAATCAATGAGGAAAATGTCAGAACTTGGCAGACATTCCCACATGCTTGCCATTCTCAGTGTTCACGCTTTCCCACTTAAGAGCAACCTCCACAAGGGAACTAATCCTGGAATTCCTGTTTTTTCATGGCAAATAACCCCCTGATAAATTTCCTCTGGCTCTAAGTGTACTATTACAACCTAGAGAAAGTGTTGTTCAGGATTTAACTTGATGAAAATTGACATAGATGGACAGGGGGATCCTTTCATTCTGCAGGGAATTTCTACACCACTTTTCTCCTTGGATGTAGGCTGTGCCCTGCTCTCCACATACTTCCCAAGCACAAGTCTCATGTTTTAATTGTCTTCTTCAGAGGGCAGACAATAAGAGCTGGCATCTTTGAGATCAAAGGGGAAACAGAATATATTTTAAAGTGACAACTCTGTTATCCTGCAACCAGAATAATAAACTGATATAAATATAAGCTCTAAATGATTCCATACTGAAATGCTACGAGAGACCAAGATTTTTGCATAATTATGGCAGGGAAACTCTCCTTACACAGTATGTCTTTTTTTTTTTTTTTTTTTGCACAATTCCCATGCCTGAGGTGGCCCACCTTGGGAACGGAGACTTCCTGTCCCTGCTGGTTGGGGACCATGATTGCCCACTGATGCTCTCTGCGAAGGAGGCTCCTAACATAGGGTCTTTGCCAGGGGCAAGGAGGAACCAGGCTGCACCTCAGGCTCAGGGGAGCTACCATGTTTGGATAAAGTGCCCCTGGCCAGGTACTGCTGGGACGATGCACAGACCAATGCCAGCTGCTTGTCTCCATTTCTCTATTTTCCTTTCCAATTTTCCTGGCTGCTTTGCTTTTCCTGCCTACTTGTCCCACATCCTAACGTTGATCTCTCTACATCTATTCCTACACCCACCCTCCAACATACATGCACACACGCGCACACACACATGCTTATGTGCACACACATGCGCGCGCGTGCGCGCACACACACACACACACACACACCATTGCACCCCTGTCTCTTGGTGCCAGCCCTTTCATCTTCTCCCTCAGGGATTTGAGATGTCGCTGCAGGAAGTGCTTGTCCGCAGAGGCAGCAGCAGCAGAGCCCTGTGGCTTTGACAAACCTCATTTAATTGGGAGGAAGCCAGGAGAATTTGAAAGAACTGAAACATCCACGAAACTCCTTTTATCAGGCATAATTTAAACTCTGCATGGAAAAACCCCTATATGTATAAAGAAAAGTCAACTTCCCTCCTGCTGCGAGCACTCCTCATCTCCCCCAGCACAGGCAGGCTCCTGCAAGATTCCATCTTTTCATTTTTCTAAAAGTGTCAAAGTAGATTTGGGCTCTGTGGCTGGGTGAACAGAGAAGGAATACAGATTATTCTATCTCTGTCACTGGAGTACGCACAGACACACATACACAAACACATGTACACATGCACAGACACACGGACATGGACACACACACGCACACACACAGACACACACGCCCTTGAGGCATGCATGCACCACAGCCCCTCTGTTGGTGGTTTTTACTTTGAATCATTCAGGAATAATCAAAAGCCACGTTTCTTATAACACATCAGCCTGGACAGTGATTGTCCCTTCCTAATTACCCTTCGACAGGCAAAAGCTGGTGCCCAGAAAACTCTGAAGATCCTCAATAGTCCTCAGTGTGCAGATTAATAGACCCTGGAGGAGGGCGAGTGGGGATTTTTTTTTTAAGAGAAAGAATGAATGTGTGTGTGTGTGTGTGTGTGTACACCCAAGCATCTATACTTGTATGATATCGTACAGTTAGAAATTCCAACCCCAAAGAAGAAAGCCAAGAAGGATCTTTGGGTTCAGGCTAGAAAACAAGGGATCAGGGTGGGAGGAGGTGGGGCTGGAATGGGGCAGAGGTGCCAGGGAGGGAGCACACTAGGTCTGCCTGCAAGGTTTGCTCTTCCACCCAGTCACCAAACCCTGTCCCTCCCTTCCTTCCAAATTCCACTTCAGGTTCGCCTTCAGCCTAACCCATATCACTCGAATTGTTTTCCTTTCTCCAAAGAATCGCCTTTAGCACACATGGCCTCTGAACATCTGCAGCTGATTATGCACAGATTTGGGCTGTTTAGATATGATTTGTGCTAATATGTGTATGAGAATGCCTTGTTTCCTCTTCCTCACCCTCTTTTCCTCCCACTCTGAGATCCATGAGGCCAAGGACAAGCCTCTTGTTTCCCCCAACGTTTTATAGCACTTCATATGTTCTTGACACTTAATGGCAACTTAATAAATTCTAATGGCTGACTCTTCTTCTAGGGTTAAGTAAGACGTTAACCTCGGTTGTACTATTATGGTTATTTTTGGACGTTTTAAAGGGCTCACTTTAATAATAAAATTCCTCAGCGAATCTCAAACTAAGAGTTTGGCTATTGCAGGGCATTGTCTTAGATAAGGTCACACGGCATGGTAAACACAGCGGGGGGGGGGCAGCCTGCAGCATGAGCTCCCCTTTCCCCCTGCTCTTCCCCGCTTCCCGCCGAGCTGCTCCTGAACCTGCCAGCGTGGCTTGCTTTTCTCTAATTGAGGATCCTGAAAACTTCGTTTGAATGTGGATATTTTCAAAGAAAGGCTACCTATAGACGGTCCCCTCAGATTGGCTCAGGCCTGGCCTGCGTGGCCATCTTCAGAGTCCCTCGTGGCTGCACCCTGGGACACACAGGGGGCTCCCACTACCTGGCACCAGCGCCAGGGCTTGGAGGCTGACTTCAGAGTGACCTGTGGGCCCCGTCGCAGCCACTCCATGGGGCTCCCCTCCGACTCTGCCTCTCCCTTCCTCTCCAGCATGGCGTTTCCACCCTGGAGAGGCCCTGCAGCACAGCCTGTCCTCTTACCCCACAGAAGGGAGAAGGGGCTTGTTAGAAACTTTGATTTGCTTCTTCTGGCAGAGGCCAGCTTCCTCTGACCCCGTTCCCAAGTGGATGTGGGCACTGGGTCTGAGGCACCTCTTCCCAGCAGTGCTTCCCAGTCTGAGGGGCTCTCACGTGAACCTCAGGCAACACAAGGTCCCCTCTTGCTTCTCATAGACACAGGAACCTCGAACTTCACTTCTGGGTGCACAGTCTGATTCTTCAGCACTGAGAAAAGCCACTGACAGCTGCAACATGTATGCACACATCCACGCGCAAATTCACACAGGTAGGCACGGCACACACCCCACTCACCGTCCAGGAGCTGGAACAGCTGGGGCGGCAGGGCCTGGAAATACTCGTGGTCCAGTGCAGCTCGGGCAGACATGCGGGCTCGGGGAAAGCCTTTCAGCATTTGGGAGGCCAAGTCCTCTGCCCCGGGAACCTCACCCAGCCTGGAAAAGTGAGAGAGAAAAAGTTTATCCAGAGGACTCCATTCTTAAAAACAAAGGCAGGAAAAGCAAAGGCCAGAAAATGGCTAGACTGAGAATGGTGTTTCAAATAGAACCTTCCCAGGACTACAAAAATTGACAGCAAGTAGGAAAATAATCCCAACACCAAAATTCTTACCTGTCCCCTTCCTAAAATGAGGGAGAAAGTCTCCATGTTGGATTACCCAGCTCCCCTGCCTTCTGTGTGTCTCTGGGTACCATGTGCATGTAAGGGATGTGGGACTGCAATCAGGGAAACAGAATTGTGTAACTAAGAGTTCTTCGTGGAAGGGACACAGCAGCCCAAAGTCCAACTGACCACATGGCCCACGACCACATGCCAGAGGCAGCGGCGATGAAAGACTGTGAGGAGTGGGGAGAGAGAGGCGACTCTGGAGGGGAAACTTCATAGAGAATATTCTTATTTTTAGCATTTCTAAAGCTCAGCCCCAGGGTTAATAGGCACTTCTCTTGGTTCCCTTTGGGAGGAGAGCAAAAGAGATAATTAAGCACTCAAGTTCCAGTGAGGATGAGTCCTCAAGTAGACCTTATGTCAAATTACACATTTGGAGATGAACAAATCATTTATTGAGCAACTGTTATGTGCTAGTCAGTGGTTGGCTCTGGAAGGTACAGGGTGATCTTTCCTGGTAGCTTAATCTAGTAAAAGTCTAACATTTACTCAGTTACATAAATGCATATGTACAATTATAAAGAAAAGGCCTTTGCTCTGGTCTGAATACTTCATACTTCCAAAATTCATAAGATCATATTAAAGGAGGGGCCTTTGGAGCTGCTTAGTTTGTGAGGGTGACGCCTTCGTGAATGGGATTAGTATCTTTCCAGAAGAGGTTACCTGGTGCAACTTGTAAAGGGACCCCTAGAAGGTACTCTCTCAGAAGCACAGAGTCCCCAACCCCACACAGATCTGCATTTGCTGGCACCCCCATCTTAGCCATCCTAGCCTACAGAACTGAGCAGTAAATTACTGTGGATTACAAATCATCCAGTCTAAGGTATCTTGTTATGGCAGCCCAAGCCTAGAATGAGAGGCGTTGCAGGGAAGATTTTCTAGAGGAAGCCATCTTTGAGCTGAGAGCAGAAAACTGGGGCCAGCGAGGGGCAGGCATTGCCCATAGAGGGTGCTGGTGTTGAGCTCAAGGTGGAAGGGAGAAAAGGAGCTTAAGGTAGGGAATTGAAGCTTCTTGGCTGGCTGGTGTGAGACAAGGAGAGGGGGGGAGAGAGAGAGAGAGAGACACCTGATAAGAACCTGGGGAGACTGTTTGTGTAGGGAGAGTCAGCAGGACTTGAGGGTCTTCATGTTTACTTACAGTGCTTGAAAGTCTTTGGTAACCTAGCGCCAGTCAGTCCTGTACCCCAACCTCTACAACTCACAGATAGCTTTAGAACTAGAAAGCCACAGAGGGAAAAATACACAAATCTTGCAGGACAATTAAGCACAGACTGACATTCAGAAGTTAAATTGGATGGCCATGAAACAATCAAATCAAAAATAGAGGGGTTACTAAAAGTCCACGGAGGCAGGAACAGTGTAGGCCATGGCCCAGTGTTGTGATCTGTCTAATTTTTGCATAACATTTGAATAAGAAACTTTCAGGTATCTGATTCCCGGGACATGAAATTGTTTCTGAAAACAGATTGCTACTCTTCAAGCCAGGAGTCATTTCACAGACGGAGAGGAAATTTGCGCGCAAGTTTTCAGGTCAGTCAGGACAGAAAGGAGCCCATGGTGAACGACTGCTCTTCTTGACATCCTGAAGGAGAATTTCTGTTGTAATCAAGGGTTGTGAGGAGAACAATTAGAATCAGAACATAGACTTTATATTACTTTATGATGGTCACCCAGAGTTAACACAAGAAAATGCAAGAAATCTGTCCACAACACTAAAGACAGAATATTTAGCCAAGGACCTGAATCTCACAGCAATGTCCTACATGAGTCCAGATGAAAATCTAGAACCCATGACAATGTCTCCCACAAGTCCAACTGGAGGACAAAAAGGACTCACACCTGTCTGCTTTACAGATCCGTGCTGGGAAGGCCCAAAGGTCAGCAGTGGAAGCTAGGAAGTCTATGCCAGCCGGGTGAAGGAGCTGTGCTGTTAGGTTCTACGCTGGAGCTGAGAAATCACATTCAAAACAAAGACCAGGGCTGTCCTGAAAAGCACCACAGCCATCCTCAGCAACACAGAGGCCCCGAGCTCCTCTGACGATGAGCACAGTCAAGTACGTGCCAGGAAGCCAGCATGACGAGTTCATCCTGGAGACTAAGTGGCACACACCTTCCTCTCTGGAGCCAGGAAGCAGTGCTCGATGTGAGGACCAGAGCTTCTCCAGGAGAACCTAAGAGCTCAGACAGTAACACATAGGAGAACCCACAATGCCTCAATACCCCTTTTCTCCTTCTTCACGTCTCTATTTATGCTGGCAATTTTCTTTAAGTGGAACATCTACACTCAGCACCCTGCTGATTTAATTCAGGTGGCGTTAAGTTGACCACCAGTTCTTAATCCATAGCTACTGCCCAGGTCTTGGAGTGCTGGACACATGTGAAATCCAGTTGTTCTCAGAGAAACAGGACAGTGATTTTAATTTCTTGGCCCATCCTGACTCTGAGTATAAAAATCTCCCACTCCATCACAGCTGCTGGCCTTCACTGCATAGGATGAGGCTGGTACTATAAGCTTGACTGGCTCTTTGCCTTTTCCCTTTCTTTCATAGAAAGCGTAAGGGTTTAGCATGGAGCAGATGGCCACAGCAAGAGATATCCAGCAAGCCAGGTGTGGTGACACATTTCTATAATCCTAGCACTTGGGAGGCTGAGGCAGAAGGATTGCTGGGAGTTGAGGCCAGCCTGGGGTACAGAGTGAGTTCAAGGCCAACCTGAACTACATAGTGAGACCCTGTCTCAAAAACAAGCAAATATACAAACAAAAAACAACAAGGAAACACCCAACAGTAGAAAGAAATGATATTAGGGAAGTTGTCCTATAATTTTCCATCCAGCCTAAAAAACATGAGTGTGCTTACTAGGACTGGTTTAAGAAGTCACCGTGGAACCCAAGCAAAGCGCCCATCTGATGCACAGGCATGTGCTCAGCTCCACGGTGCTGCTGAGGGAGCAGAGGGGAGAAGCTGGTGACACCTCAGTTGCTCTTGAGTACACACTTGCAGCTGGATTCAGCTGACAGCTGTGTACCAGATGCATCCCCAGCTCCACCTCAGCTGGATGACCCTGGCCAGACTGTCAAGCTTCTCTGAGCCTCAGTTTCCTCTGCTTTGACCCAGGAGTGAGGTTTTTTTTTTTGGTTTTTTTTTTTGTCTTTTTGAGACAAGGTCTCACTATGCAGTTCAGGCTGGCCTTGGACTCACTTTGTAGCCCTGGCTGGTCTGGAACTTGCTGGCCTCCTACCTCAGCCTCTCCAGTGCTAGGATGACAGGCATGTGCCACCACATCCAGCAGGAATGACATTTGTAGGGACTGAAAGTAATACTATATGCTGCACCTTTCTGGGCACATAATACACATCCCTGCTAACATTGGTGCTCTTTGCAGAGCCCTTCCCAGGGCCAAGAATTTCCTGACATGATAATCTAGGCTGCTACTGTCCTACAGAGCTCTTTCTGATGAAGGAAATCGTCCATTTCCATTCTGTAAACGGTGGCTGTGGAACCCTGGGATTAGAGTAACGGAAGCGGAAGTGGCTGTGTGTGGCCAGCGGCCGCCGTATTAGTGCAGGCCCAGACATCACCCCTCTGGGGGTCTGAGCAGACAGGAGGACACATCTGGGCAAAGGTGTAGGTTGATGTTCCCCGAGGTGCTAAGTGCTGCGCAGTCAGAAAACCCAGAGTGATGCTGAGGGGGCCAAGAGCTGCTCAGCAGGGAAGGAAGGCCTCATGGGCAGATAACGGAGGCTGGTGGCAGCAGCGCAGAGTATTAGATACTCTGCAGAGTCAGAGTCACTGTTTATTTTGGAAGCCAATTGTAAAATGAAAGAAAGCAACAGGGCAGAGTGAAAATTCAAATATCTCTAATTAGGGCTTAGGGAGCCTGACTTTGCTGCCGGGAGAAAGCTGAGCAGCCCAAGTAAAACGAGGACAGCAGTTTCCAAGATGGGGGGAGGGTCAGGGTGTACAGTGCTCTGGGAGCAAGAGCCTGGGCACACCCCAGAGAGCCCGGTCCCTCTGGCCAAAGGGCCCTTGGCCATGGTTCTGTTTCCGGCATATCTGACACCAAGTTGCAGCCTTTCAAATTACCCGGACAGCATGCACAGGGAAATCAGAGGACGTTAGGTTAAACTGTTCCACATTTTCAGTCAGGATCTTGGCTGGAGAGACTTTTCCTCACCTGGGAGATTGTGCTTTTTTTTTGACATCTGAGCTCGTTTCCCCTGTCTCAGATGTTTACCTCACTGCCCTTTTTATCTCCTCACCGAAGCAAAAAGAACAGAGTTTTGGCTAATTACTCTTAGATCAAATAATTTTGCTTATTGTAATTGGTCATTGTCCGAAAACACTGGCTTCTTCTTAGCCCCGAGGTTGCCTGGCACAGCTTAGTTAGCTAACTATTCCCGGAATGTCTCTATTATCTGTTTTACTTTGCAAAAGAAACCAGGGATTTGTTGAAGGCTGGTAATAAAAGTCTGCCCTGGTCTGAGCCCGGCTGCGTGGAGAGGGCCTGGGAAAGCATGACCTCCATGAATCAATCCCATCCAACGGCAACTCAATGATGCTATTTGGTTTCCATGTGTCAGAGAATAATAAGCCCACTACCGTTTTCTCGGGCCAGCACTCCTGCGTTCTCAGGGCCTAGGGCATGGCTCAGGGGCACAAAGCGATTTTAATGGCCAAACTCACTGAAAGTAAAATGGTTCATAGAAAAACTATCACCACAGAGGGGGAGGGGCACACTCTCCCAGAGGCCAGGTCCCGAATGCGGCTCCCAGACGGGTGTAGGGGCTGTCATGAAGCACAAGAGGGTGATAGAGGACCCTTTCTCCCTGTCTGGAGACAGCTCCAGTGTGGTGCTCACCTGTTCCATGTGATCCGAAGTCTTTGTGGCTTAGGTATCAGGAACCATTCTGGAAAGCACATGGACAAACATTAAAAACACAAAAGCAACCCTTCAGTCTGTGGCCAGGAATATCATGAAAATCCTAAATGCTCCCCTTGACTTGGGGTGAGAGAATCCAAGCACCCAGGGCATTAATTAATGATTCTTAGGCCTCTTTTCACTCAGAATTTTTATGATTCAGTGGAAGGGAGGTCACGACTGTGGGTTGAATTGTGAGGTCCTCACATTCTTATGTTGAGGTCCTGACTCCAAACATGTCAGAAGATAATGCTACATGGAAAAAAATCGTGACAGAAATAATTAGTTACAATATAGTCCCTGGGGTCTGCCCAAATACAATTTGACTGGCATATGTATAAAAAGGGAAAATTTAAGGCTGGGGATTTCGCTCAGTGGCATAAGTGCCTGCCTAGCAAGCGCAAGGTCATGAGTTCACTCCTTGTTACAAAAAAAAAAAAAAAAGAATCAAAAAGGGAAAATTCAGATATAGAAGTAGAGAGGTTATCTGAGACTATGACAGTTGGAGATGCCAGAAGAAGAAGGCCACATATGTGCTAGGAGGTGGCACCTGAAACAGCTGGGTCCCCTCATCCCTTCAGAAGATGCCCCCCTCATCCCTTCAGAAGATGCCCCCTCATCCCGTCAGAACAAGTCTCCTTATCTCGCCAGAGGCCCTTAGACACCCCTGCTTCAGACTTCTCAACCTAAAACTATGAGGTGAAACCTTTCTTTTGTTTGAATCACTGATTTGTACTTTGTTACCTCATTATGGCATCTGTTACCAACTAAAAGCCCCAATATTCACTCAGGTCAATGAACGTTTGTTTAACATGAGGTGTGTGCAGAGCGTGTATCGAGTGCTGAGAGAAGACAAAGAAATCAGAAGGAACTCTCCCGCCCTTGCAGAGCTTACAGTTCATTTGGGAGAACAAAACACACACACACACACACACACATATATGTAAAAAGTCACATGACAAATCACAGGGCAAAGTCTCTCAGTCTCTAAAGTGGTCCAAAGGAAGGGGCAAGTTTCACATGCTCCTGATTAAAGACGGAGCTGAATTTTGGCTTGAATAATCCAAAATAGGTGATAGAAAGTGTAATTTAATTTGGAACATTTCATCAAGTTTATATTGAGCTATATGTGTTATTACTTTTGGTATCGACACTAACCCAATTAGAATCACAGTGAGAGGTAAAATTTTTCATTCTGGAAACAGTAAATGAATATCTACTGTCTGTAAGAGCCACAAGAAGGACTACAAAGGAAGCTAGCTGATGCTTATCAAATTCCCACTTCATCATCCAAACTGAGAAAAGAGTACTTCAACTCTCATTTAAAATGGTATGTCTGACTTATACTTTTCTTAGGCCTGAAATGTAGTTGTTTGGGTTTTAAAAGTCTATTTTTCCAAGTTTTATATGAATGGAACAAACCAAGATTGTGCATTGTAATTAAGAATTTAACTGTATTTGGGCAAAAAAATCATTGCATGGAGATATTAACATGTTTATGCTGGTATGTGCACAGAAGGACCTAGAAGACTATCTAGGAGATGGTGGTCATGGCTAGGTCTTACCCTTTATGCTTCTATGCCTAGTTTCTCCAAAATACATTTAGTAAAAAGCATGCACAGTTGGCTTTCTATGCCTGTATGTTGCTCATTCCCAGGTTCCCCATCCAAGGATTCAACTAACCATGACTTGAAAATAAGTTTATAAAAAACTCGCTATAGGGCAATTATAATGAACAAGATTTATCCTTTCATTATTGTCGAAACAATAAAGTGTAAGAACCACACAATAGCATTTACACTGCAACAGCAAGTTATCTCGAGGTGATTAAAAGGTCCACATAGGGAAGGCTGTGCAGAGGTTACATGCAAGTAACACCCCACGTAATAGAAGTGAGCTGGGCATCTGCAGGGTTTGGTATCTGAGGGGTTCCTGAAGTTGATCTCTATGGGAATGGAAGGATGGTGACACCCCACTGCACAGCAGGGAGTAGCCATCAGTAAGTCTGATGTACTTTGCTTCTCTCAGGTATTTCTGCTTTTTGTGCCCTTTGTGTTGTTTTGTTCTTTTTGAGACAGCGTCTGCCCTTGAACTCACTATATACCCCAGGCTGGTCTTGAACTCACAGTGATTTGCCTCAGCCTCTCGAGTTTTGGGATTACAGGTGTGCACCACCACACCCAGCTTGTGCTCTTTGGAAAGCTTCTGTAATGTTTCCTGCTGATGAAATTCTAACTTGCTCCAATCTCCTGTTCTGATAAGCCTGACTTGAATTCCTTCAGGTCCTTAGCATAAGCCAGAGGTGTGTTTCTTAGGTGTGTGGCGTAGTAACATGACATGAACCCAGGCTGAAATCACCTTTCTGTAGCTTAGGATCTCTGGGACTATGGGAGGAAATCACTTAACCTCTCTCCTTAAGGAACTGAGAAAGTTTTCAAATCTATGAAATGGGCATTATTTCCAACATAGAAAAGAATAAGCAAGGTCAAGGTATGTAGTAGGGGCTCAAACAACATTGAGTCTGAGTTCTTCTCCTCAGCCCTTGTCTTGCAGCACAGTCCAGCATAGTGGCGCTCAAGCAGGGGCATATTGGCTTCACCTGTGGAGCTTTTAAAAGCCAGGCAGCCCTGACTGCACCCCCTTGAGTCTGACCTAACTAGTCTGGGAGGGTTCAGGCGCTGGTGAGTTGCTGTTATTATGGTTTTAATGATCTCCAGATGTTTCTGTGAGGGCCAGGTCTAGCACTCACCAGCAACTCGACATGCTCCCCTGAACCTCATTTCCTCATCTGTGACAACTGCAGTTGCGAGAATTCCATTAATCAATGTAGATAAAAATTGCGGAGCCCAGTATCTAATACTTAATCGGATATTCTGGGATGTGAAAGAGGAAGTGTGACAAGGGAGAAATCAGCTTTCATAAATTCTACCAGAAAAGGAGGATTACAAGAGTTACCCCAGGACCCAGGAGTGACAGTGTCTCCAACTTGCTGTGTGGACTGGCAGCACTGACTTTCCTGACGTCTTTTTTGTAGCTACATTTAGCTGAGATGGAGCCATGTATGTAGTCAGTCCAGAGCTGCTAGGAAGCCAGCCAAAGCCCAGTGCCTATTTATGGCCTATCCTCCTACTCTTATGCAGATAACCTGATTCTCAGTGACCTTGCCTCTCCTCCATTGATTTTTCCCAGCAGTTAAGCTACAAACGGATCAATGAGAGAATGATCCCCCAGCAGATAGGAATTTCACATAGCACCATTTCAAGAACAGTCTGTTTCTTTGGCTTCAATAGCCTCTAAAAATAATAGGTCTGGAGGTAGCTTGTTTCCCTTCTCCTTCCAAAGATGTTAGTAAATCATTAGACCAGATTTTCTTCTGTCTCCTCCCGCTGCAGTTCTCTTTGAAACAGTTTTCATTTGAGTTCAATTGAAATTCCAGGCAGAAAAAGCAAAGTAAGTTGCAAAAGGAAACTAAGAAAGCAGACTATTTAAATTTCCGAACTAAATGTAGTAAAATTAAAATGAGGGCAAAGCTAAAGCTTCCACAGTAAAAATGGTCCATTTTTCATAAATGTTTAATGGTGCTCTTTCACGACTGACAAGTATGGAAACCTCAGTCAGGGGAGATATGCTGATTGATCCATAGCACATGAACAGAACATTTGGAGTCTCAGCTCAAGTAAAGTGTTTTCAAGTTACACAGCCCTGCCACAATCACCCTGAGGTTATCTTATAGTTTGGTCTACTCAACTACACTTCTGGAATTTCCTAAATACAATGCATTCTTGAGATATCATATTTAAATAGTTGATACTGTTGTCTGCCTTATTTTGCTATCTCAAACAGTAACTTTAAAAGTGCATTGCAAAAATCTCTAGCTCTTTTCCTCTGACCTGTGTTTACTTTTCTCCCACCACAGATGCACACTCGCACCCTCCTTACACACGGCGCTGCCTTCATCTTCCTCACAGCTGGCTTGGAAGCTGCCCAACTCTTTGGCTCCAGGAGCCTTACTGGCTTTGGAACCCTCCTTGAGCACCTTCTGGGCCCTGCAAAGTGGTGTTCTCATGGACAGTCGCCTTGCTGTTGAGACTGGCCTGCCAACTCACACATGCAGCTTGTTTTTTTCCTGACCCTGCATCAAAACCTTCTGTGATTCTGAGATCACCAAACCCCATCCTTTGAAGCCCTATCCTAAGGTCTTGGTAGAGGACCCCCACTTCTGGTGAATGGAAAGATGGAGAGAGGAGGTGGTCAGGACTCTTCTCTCAAGGCAGTGCAGTAGTCAACACCTACCACTGTGCCTATAGGTTTTGAGCTTGAGCACTGTCTTCAGTGGATATTGAATATTACATCTTTTTCTTCTTTTCTTTTTTGTGCTGCTAGAAACTGAACCCAGGGCTCTTCACATGCTAGGCAAGTGCTCCACTACCGAGCTACACCCTGGCCCATGATGCATCATTTGACACCTGTTGATCCCCTGCAGTCTCCGTAAGTATCTCAGGGCCACCGCATGTAGGCAGAGCTTAGCACTGAGAACACACAGTACCTGGCCTTCCCTACAAGCCCAAGACCACAGGATTTCCCCCTTGCTATTATTATCTCCTGGTTGTCTGCAGCCCCTCTAGCGGTTTCTTCTTTGCTTCCAGATGCTCCTTTTCCTCTACCCTAGAACATTTACTGGTTCCACACACAGGATTCCATCCTGGTCTTCTCTCTCCTCACCCTCTCTGTGGGGAGAACTGAATTTGCATTCAGGGCTTTAGTATACTGTATACAAATGATCTCCAGTTCTGTATTTCTTTATAGATCTCTTGTAATCACAGGCTTGCACTCCTGATTGCTTTTTATGTATCTCCCATTTGGTTCAAAATGATGAAATCTTTATTTTTTTCGTGATGGTACTGGGGATCGAACTCAGGGCCTTGTGCATGCTAGGCAAGCACTCTACCACTGAACTACATCTCCAGCCCAAGACGTTCAAATCTTATACTCATTACTTCCCCCTTTATTTCTTGCTCCAGTGAATGGTGCTATCTTTCTCTCACCTGTGGGATAGTTTTTTTTTTTCCTTTCACAAACTCAAATGTGATCCGTTGCAACTTTCCATTCACACTACCTCCTGAATGCCTTTTAGATTTGTTCCCTCTTCTACTTACTCATTGTCACTGCCGTGGTAGAAAGACACTGTATTTGTCTTCTAGAATCTAGAATATGTCCACATTATTTCTGGTCTGGCTTATCATCAATTCAATTCTACTATAGTCTTCCAACAAATTTTTCTGAAAGCCTGACCTCAGCCTCTCATTTCTCTGCTACAAATCATTAGATGCCTTCTCTTTGCGGCTCCATCAAAGTCCAAATCCTTAGGACAATTACCAGGCCTTGGAGACAGGGTCCTTGTCTACCCATCCAGTTTAATGGCCAGGGTTAAGCTTCCACAGAGCCAGCATTCTAGCACCTGAGTAGCTGACCTGCTTGGTACCAGACCAAATACATCTGCTTTCCTGTCCTCTGTGTCTGATCCCACTGTCTGGATCATCCTTCTCCTTTTGCTCACCTAGAGAAGCCCATCTCTCTCCACTCCCCTTTTTGTGTCTCCATGGAGGCCCATTTCATGTTCCTTTCTCTCAAAATGATCCACCAATTCCCCAGGTGAAGGGGCCTTTCCCCAGCTTCCTCAAGGTCCCAGGGGATGCTGCTGTGACATTCTTTCCGAGTTGTCTGATTGGTTCATTTCTCAGTCATACTTGAAGGCAGGAATTCATGCTATGTTTCTTTTCATCTTCCAGTCTAGCACCCAGTATTTCATTAAAATTTGCTGAATGAATGAGAGAAGCTGATGCTTGGATAAAAAACAGAAATGTAGTTATTAAATGCTCCTCGTAAGAGCCCATTTGTGTAGCAAGCTGTGTGTCTCAGGGGGACTAGAGGTATAAGGTACCACCCTGAGAGGCAAAGGAGCCTTGGTTTAAGCCAGTTCAGTGATGTTTGGCGTTGTCAGCCTCTTATGTCCTGGAATTAGGGAGGAACACTACAAGGTTTGACTTTGCTTTTCATTTTTTAACATTTAGTCATATTTAATTATCTATCTTAATTGACAAATAAGAATGTATATATGAATGAGAAATATTGTTACCTGCTTTGACTTGCAATTTTTTATAATATTAATTCCTTTAAGATCATCTACTCCCCTACCATAAAAACTAATAACTGCCACCTACTAAAGATGAGAAAACTAAAAATAAATGTAGATGCTAGAAGAAACTATTAATGAAGATCAAAGTGGTCTGTGTATCTAAATTAATTTCCCTGACTGATGCCAGGAACAGGGCACACAGATGTTAACAGGAACTCCCCAGGAGCTTTCAGCAGTGCTCATGAGCACAGGCCTAATGAGCCCAGCTCCGTGCCCAGGCGCAGGAGGCTGCCAGAGTCCTGGGCTAGGACTGCACTTGTACTACTTTCCAGAACAGGCAGCCAGGCTCGCAGTTCACAGATCAGGCTGGGAAAGATACATTTGTCCGGAAGCAGACTTGGAAAACTATCTTACCTGGTCCCTAGAGCAGGGCCTTGTTTCAATTACCAAATCTTTACACTGCCATTTGGTAGTGAAGATAACATGGAATCCTACAACATCATTTGGGGTCTAATGGGTCTGGAAACTCTGGGTCCCTTGCTGACCAGGTGACCCTGGGCAAGATACACGTCACGTCTCAAAGCCTCTGCTCTAATTCATAAAGTACAGGTGATTACAGCGTCTCTTTCAGATAGGGCAACTGTGAATCAAAATAAAATAATGCATGCCACCAAAGTGCCTCTCATAGTTAGTGCTCAGGACAGTAGTTAGTGCTACTGAGTAG
This sequence comes from Hydrochoerus hydrochaeris, assembly GCA_004027455.1. Taxonomy (NCBI): domain Eukaryota; kingdom Metazoa; phylum Chordata; class Mammalia; order Rodentia; family Hydrochaeridae; genus Hydrochoerus; species Hydrochoerus hydrochaeris. The sequence continues at coordinate 237,837 of PVLA01000633.1, forward strand.
TAATTATAACTTATATTTTCTTTCTTGGCAAAGCAGAGAGAACAAGAATTATTATATCCTACAGAGTATAGCTGGAACTTGCACCCAAGTTTTCTAACTTCATGTCATCGATTTCACTTCCTTTTTCATATCTACTAACCACCTACTCCCTGCCATTTAGGGGGATGCATAAAGTTCTGGAAGTTCTGGAGGTCAGGCGTGCTCTGCTGGAGACTCTAGCACCGTCCACTGTACCATATGTGGGTGAAATAAACAACGAAAATGCTAATGCTGCCAGCGATCTCATGGCCCTTCCTAGATACTCATTATATGGTGGGAAGATAGCAAGGGTTCTCCGGGGAAAGACCTGAGAGAAGAGTGGATGGAGAGCTCAGAAGCTGCAGGGCGCAGAGCAAACGTGGAGCAAGCCAGGGTCTCCTCCTCGGTCCTCACGCCTGCCTTCATTCACTAAGTGTTTGAAAACCGAGAGTCGGTTCTTACAACATAGGAATTCAGGCAAAGTAAGCAAAACCAGAAGCCAACTCTAGTGCTAGAAAGTCTGCTTGACATCTAGGAGGAGGTGAATGTTTCTAGGGAATTAATAAAGAAACAGAAACTGAAGCAGAACCAGTTCTGACACAACCATCAGGGGTTCTACACCATGGGCTTTGCCAAGTGGACGAACCTCCACACTGGAATAAACCAAATGGCAGCCCACATACTTGGCACCTGCTAACATTAGGCACCCCAGCAGGCAGCTCAGAAAGGTAGCTGATATCCCGAGCATCACCTTGTCAGAAGAAAGAGAACCAGGTTTGGATGCACACGTAGCCCATTTCCTAACAGAAAATGTCTCTCTGTGAGCCTGGGAGGAAAACCTCTGTCTCCTCAGAAAAGTAGAACTACCCATTGCAGCACTGGCTTTGGCAAGCAGGAGTAGAGATACACATTCTATGTGTATTGTGACATATATACATAGTTATGTAGACTGCCTGGCACATAGAGAATTCCCTTTTGTTTTGTTTGAGGTGAGGTCTCACTATGTGTTCCAGGCTGGTCTTGAACTCACGGCAATCCTGCCTCAGTCTCCTGCTGCTTGAACTCACGGCAATCCTGCCTCAGGTGCTGGGATTAACACATGTACACCATCATGCCTGGCTTTGAGACCACTTTTAAATGACAGAGTTTCTCCCTTTTCGCAGTTTAGAAAGTTGGAAACAAGTGACTTCCTCGAGTTCTTCTGGGCAGTAAAGTTTGCCACTCCACATGAGAGCTGATGTCCTCAGTTACCGCTCGGTGGTGTCCTGCCTTCTCATTCGAGCTACCAGATGACTCCCTGGGCTAATAATCAATGTGACCACACAGCAAACACAGGGCGGACTGCTCAGACACCTCTTAACCCAAAGCATAGCACTTCCTTATTGTCCAGTGGGGTCCAAGATGATTTTAGATTTTAATCTTTGTCTCTCCCATTGTGGTGTCAAATGCAGTGAAACTTACACCCTGGATTTCAAGTCAAAATAAATTACGGTGAGAGCGTGGCCCCACTGTGGCGTGACGTCGGAATTGCGACCCTGTTATTTCTTGGTTCCATCTGGTGGACAAAAGTTGAAAAAGCAAGGGTTCTGAAAAACAATGGAGTGTGGGCAGGACCTGCAGCCCCGCTGCCTCAGCACCTCTGATTCTGGTCCCTGCCCGGGCTTGGGCTTTTTGTACTGCCTTCCTGGCTTTTGATTTTCACTATGATGCTCCACTGGAAACACTTCTCATGTGAGACAGGCTTTCCTGGGACCCAAGATCAGGATAATCCTGGATGCCTCCCTGCAGCTGAGCTTATGTCACAAATCAGGCATGATTTTCAGCAGATATTTCTTTAAAAGTCTGAAGGCCTCCATGGACTCTTATTTCCTTCTCTATGGGAACAAGCATCAAAGAGACAGGAGTAAAATGCTTTGCACGCACATCGGGAACTAATTGCCAATTTGGCAAATGCATTGACTAATATCATACGCTGTTATTTCTAAATCCTCTCCTGTCCTTGACCCCCAGGATCTAGATGTAAACTTGGAACCATTAGTGGAGAAGGATAAAGTCTTCTGGTGCCTCAAATGGAATTGAGAGGGATTTAAACTCAATGCTTTTGAGTGTGGTGAAATGAACTCAGCGGTACATTAATGCTAGGATTTGCGCTCACACAGCATGAGTGCTTTCAAAAACCGTGTTTAAGGAAGCAAACAGAGCCACCACAGACCCTTTCAGGCAAGCACAAGGAGTTGGATGAAACAATCAATGACACATTACAAACCATAACTGGGCTGCAATCATGTGGGCAGAAGAAAGTTTCTCTTTATCGCAGGATCTTTGCATCTAATGAGATGGCAACTGGACAGCCTCCAGAGGAGTACGGGCTCTGTTTATGTTAGCCAAGACATGTCTAAATATTTAGCTGATTCTCCGAAAGCCCTATGCAATTCCATAGCTGATTGGTCTCAAGGTAAAATCTTATCAGCTCTCAATTGCCATCGGAAAATCTATTTAAAGGGTATTTGGAAAAGAAAAATCAGGACATATTATGGTTAAAAGCACAGAGGTTTAATATTTTCCCTCTGATAATGAACAATTTCTTACGTTCTTCGAATACTTAGACCAGCATATTGCCAGTTTGTCTTTACTGGTGCTAAACAGTTCTCTGCATCTTGTGTTGGCTGTATTCCTGTTTGTCCTAGGAGTAAACCCAAACAATATGGTTTTATGCAACCTCTGTTCAGATGATCCCCAAACTGCTTGAGACTGAGAGGGGAGGGACTCCTGCAGAAACTTTGTAAAAATGTCTAGAGAGACCTGCAGTTTAAATTCACACTTCAGTCTGTGTTTGCAGCTTTTAGCCAAAGTGAGCATCTGGTTTGTTCTAAGCTTCTGTGATCTTCTGAGCCACAAACCCAGTACATCTGAGAGGGCACCAAGCCGGGCTGTAACTGATGGAGGACTCCCCCAACACACCGGTCTTTGTTGTTGCTTCCTGCGGACGGACGGATGGACGCTTGTGAAGGCTCACCAAACTCTCTCCCCTCTCCACCGCGGGAGGCCAGCAGAGCTCCAGCTCCCCGCCAGTTTGATTAATGGGTCTTGGTGAATTGTGTGAAAGATGGCAGTCATTTAGCAAGTGTGACCAGTTTATTGTTCACCAATCAAGGCACCTTGGTTGGCCTGTGAAAAAGGGGTGTGTTACGGGGGAGGGGGAGTTTTCTGGCAGCTGAGTCAAAGGAGGAGTATTTTGGGGGGTCACAGAACAACACCCACTTCTTTGAGGGGATGTTACAAATGCTCTACTAAACCTGTAAACCTCATACTCAAAGCACTTTTTTCCTACTCCCTCTTTTTCCAAGATCTTTTTTTCCCATGGTGCAAGCAGGCAAGACACTGGCTACTCTGCAGATGGAGTTCACGTTCCAGGGTTTTTAATATTTCACTTTTATATTTCTGTTCGAGAATGATCCTGCTGAGAGTCTGGGCTCGTCAGAACCCCCTCACTGACACGTGGGTATATTGCTCTGAAAGCTATCCCAGGAGAAAAGATTAAACAAAAAAAGACCTACTTTTCAAAGCCTACTTCTCAATCTGCCCACATCAAAATAAGACAACTGGCCCTTTGAAGTGGAGGACAGAGTTCTCAGTCAGCTTGCTTTAAGTGGGGAGAAGGGGCGAAAGGAAGGGAAGAAGGAAGGAAGACCAGAAGAATGAAGAAGCCAGTTTTTAAATTGATACCCCTCTCACCTCGCCAGACTAGATCAGGCACAAGAGTTTGCACTGCTGGCTGGAACAGCTATCACCCCGACAAAAGCCTGAGAGAGTGGCAGGGAAGGCTTACAGCTGAGTCAGTGCCTGGGCAAGTTTTGAAAACCTGCATATAAACTGAACAGATACTATCTTGTCCTCCTAGACAGAACCTAGACAAGGTACAGAAATGGTAGAGTGCATATGGATGAACCCTGGATGGGTTTCCCAAGTTCAGAGCAACTGAGCACCCCCAAAATTGTACTGGTTGAAGAATATATGAGGGACTCAAAACTCAGCCGCACAAAAACAAATCATCTAATTATTAACGAAGGAGCCAACTCTCAAAAGAGGACATTTTTCAAAAGAAGACACAGACAACAAGCACGTGAAACACGCTCTACATCTCTGAACATCAGGAAAATGCAAATCAAAGCCACAATGAGATACTCCCTAACTCCAGTTAGAATGATTATTACAAAGAAGAAAAGCAAAAATCCCCACAAAATCTGGATAGGCTGTAGAGAAAGGAGAACTCTCACATACCATTGATGGGAATTGTAATGTGTAAATTAGTATAGCCATTATAGAAACAAGTATGGAAGTTTGTCAAAAAAGTAGAAATAGAATTACCAAATGATCCCATAATCTCACAGCTGGGTACACAGCCAAAGGAACTGAAATCATTGTGTCAAAGGCATCTGCTCTTGCATGTTTATTGTTGTACTGTTCACAGCAGCAAGATGTGGAATCCATTGAGGTGTCCATTGACAGATGAATGGATAAAGAAAAGGTAGTATACACTATGGAATACCATTTAGTCATGAAGAAGAATGAGATCTTGTTATGTGCAGCAACATGGATGAAATTAGAGGGTGATATGTTAAGTGAAATAAGTGAGGTACAAAAAGACAAACGGCAAGCTTACAAGTTTTCACTTATATGTGAAACCTAAAGCATTGATCTCATAGAAATAGAGAATAGAATAGTCATTATCAGAGCCTGGGAATGGCATGGGGGAGGACTGGGGTGAGAATGGTTAGTGGGTGCAGGGGTGCAACTGCATAGGAAGACTAAGTTCTGACGTTCTACAGTGTAGCACAAAAACTATGGTCGGCAATATTCCATTGAGTATTTTAGAATAGCCAAGAGGATTTTTAATGTTTTAACACAAAGGAACAAAAATGTTTGAGGTGATCAGTATGCTAATTACTCTGGTTACACAGTGCATACATGTATTGAAATGTCATACATAGCCCATAAATATAAGCGATTATTATGTGTTAATTAAGAATAAAAAATACATTCAAAAAATTGAACTAGTGACTTCAAAGCTGAAGAGCTCTCACCACTATTTGAAACAAAAAGCAAGCAGTGGAAATCTTGCTCTGAACGGCGTTAACACAGTTTTATCTGTGGCTACATATTTCTGGCTCCCATCTCCTCTTCAGTTCCCCTTAGATTGGGGACGGCTGGGTGGGGACTTCAGAGGGACTTACAAGTTCATAAGGGGATGTTTGTGGACAGATCTCGATGGCTCTTTAAACCATAGACCTTGTGATGGGGTCATTAATAGTACTGAGCCCACGCCCAAGACACGATGCAGTCCTAAGGCTGACAAGGCCTGTCAGATATCTTGGCTGAAGCTAAGGCCACCACTCCCTTCCTTCCACAAACTCAACCCAGCCCATAGCCACAGGCTTCCCAAGCCCATGGGAGCAAAGCTCAAAAGGAACACCACGGTTAAGCTGAACCAGTGAAGGAGAGTGGACCAGTGAATCAAGCCCAAACTCTGGAGATTCAAGAACACACCGTATCCCTCTGGGTAATATGGCACTCTGCATAGTGATTAGCAGACAGTAGGTGCTTAAAATTTTTTGACTGATCTGAATTAAATTGAGCCTTTACTAGAAAAACTATGCAAAGTGTGAGCCCTACTGATAAAGCCTGGAGAATTTTTTTTTTCATAAGTAAAAAATTGCATGTTACTTTGACATGACAACAAAATGAAAAATGTAACATTTTTTTCTCTGCTTTATTAGGGTCTAGTTCTTTTATTTAGTGCAGAATCTGGCAGGGAAGCATTTTGGCCACATTTCTACCATCATTGCTCTCATCAAGACATTGTGTATTAAGGATCCACATTTATTACTTGGACCAACCTGAAACCAGAATGTGTGAAGTTTGGGGGAAGGAATATCATAGCTGACCATGACAACTTCACACTAACATCATCCAAAATGTTTTCTGTGACTCTAAACTCATTTATATCCATGACAGGAAGCCTAGGGAAGGAAAAGGGCCCCATTTTCACCATAATGGAGAAAAGAGTGCACAGAAAGAACAGGCAGGAAGTCTTGGTAACTTGAGCAGGAGTTCCTACAGACGAGACTGCGGGCTCCACAAAAAGCTGTTACTTTTTGTCACACCTCACAGGAAAGGGAAAAACGCACTTCTAAGTTCTACGGCCAGAGTGGCATTTGTATTAGGTATTGAACTCTAGCAAAATAGAAATCATAAGCACCTGTAAATGAATCTAAGGCAATTTAACAGCAGAGATGATCATTTATGATGCAGTTGAAAGGACTCTGCAGTTCATCTTGTAGCTCTTTGTTGGGGTTTCTATAAACCTGGTCAGTTCAAGATGCCCAATCCCTATGTCTAGTATTGTGAGTAAAAGTATTATACCCTGAACTAAAAGAGGGGTCCCCTCAGGCTATGTCCTTCATTTTTTTCCTTAATTATATTTTTAATCTTACAATTTCTTGTTTTCATGAAATCCTTGCAGGATGATATCATGCTAAATACTGCAGTGGCAACAATTTGGGAAGATTTGGGGTTTTAGGATGATGTAAAGATACAAAGACTGGAAAATCTGACCTAGAGCACATTCATCCTGCCCTTGTCCTCAGCTGTACATACCTGCCTCCTCTTTACTCCTGCCAGTGAGTGACCTGGTTTGGCATGGTCCTTACTTGCTTCTCTGGCTTCTGACATGGTTCTTTAGCCTCAGGCTCATTACATGTCTCCTCCCTTTGTTGCAATGTCCTCAAGGTGACTGTTGGGTAATTTGACTGTTGGTAAGGCCTTCAGCTCACTTCTCAAAGGTTTTACCCATGGACATCATTGGTAATACTTCCAAATCTATCCCCACCAGATGGTTTTGGAAGATGAACTATGTAAAAGATATGAAAAAATGCCCAGTCTAGTGTCAATGTGTGAATTCTTGATAGGTACAATCTAGAGACACCTTATCTGGCTTGTGGTAGGGCTAGCAAACCTCTAACTTCCTTGTGATGCTTTAGCTTTCTCTCTATACTTTATGAGGCTCAATATTCCATAAATATTGATACTCATGATGCACAAAAACAGACCACCTTTTTTGTTTTAGTTTTTTTTTTTTTTTTTTGAGCTATTGTGTATTTGGAATTGAATGTGGAATTCACAGTAACAGGCATTTCAAATTATTTTTCATCTTACTGTTTTGAGTTGGAGAACTAACCTTAACTACTATTTCAATGTCTTTCTCATAAAAAGATTAGTCAGGAAATACAGGAGTCTCAAAATCCATCTCGACTGTTAAGATCACAACACAAGATGCACTCTCTGAGTGGTAATGCTTTCCTGACAATGCTAATTCTCAGATCGTTCAGAAGCATGAGTCAGTATTACCTGGGTTGTAATTAGGTAGCTTGGAGACTCCAGGCCAGGTATCCTCAGTAGGGACTCCTAACACCTACGTAAAACCAGAGCAAGACAAAGAAAGGTTAGGCGGCAGACTAGGTTGGTGGAGCAGAGCAGAAAGGAATGTGGAAGAAATTTGATATAGCACATTATATATTTTTAGTCTATTGGACAAACTTTAGTGTATCCCTATGGTTCTAAACCTGTCTTTATCAATGCACTTGTTATTCTGATGTGGATGATAAAGGCTGGGTTAAATTCATTCTCATGCACAAATATTTATTGCATGATTGCTCTGCACAAGGATGTCATGCTGGCAATCAGGGATATAAAGAAACAGAAGTAACCATCCCTTTGCTTTACATTGCATTACCATCAGCAGATTGATAGGAGACCTTGTCAGCTTCAATTATGCTGGGGCCTGCGTGTTCAGCTGTCCCCAGATGTGCTTGAATTAAAAGGGCTCAGATTACCAACTTCCAGGCAGTGGAGCACTGGCCCACATGCCTGTGCTTAACCTCATCCCTTCTACCACATCCACTGCATATTGCTTTCTCTGCATTCAGCAGCTTAAAATGTGGTATTTGGGTTTTCTCTGGTGGAGTATCATGGTAACATCATTTGCAAAAAAACTGGTATACCTTAGATGAATAAATCCAAGTTCTAATTTTTAATTAAGACGTTGTACAAAGTAAGTCTTTTGGTAAACTGTTTGCCTGGAGGAGTCACTGTCTGTTCCCCTACAGGCATCACCTTACCATTTTTTAAAGATAATAATAAAAGCCCATGCCCAGTTATATCTGGGAGTTTGAATAACACTATTTTTATGAAATACTGTAGCTTTTGTTACACCACCACAGTATAACTCTTTTAGAAGCACATCTCAGTATAACTCCCGAGAAACCTCTCTTGTGGAAAGGATCAGTGGATCCATCTGTAACATGATGAGTACAAATGCTTACCCAGTTTTCACAGCAGGATATTACCTGTCCAGCAATGACCATATACAGCCAACAAAGAGCCCAGAATCTTAAATTCATCAACGTGTTGACTAGGTCTCTGGATGACGTTAGGGGGTCTGTTAAACTTGTCCTCAAACAAAAGACACTGAAGTGCTGTTTTCCCTTTTATAATACATATTTTAAAAATCATGCCACCCAGTAAAATCTCCTGCTTTGATCCATTTTCTAAGCAAACTAAAAAGCAACTGAGAGGATTATAGGGTTTTCTATCAACTACCCTGAGCCTGAGGGAAGACTAAGAGTCCTGGAATGCATTTTGAAAAACCAACTGGACTAATTCTTCTTTTGTGAATGAAGGCCAGAGGACAGAAGCTAATTCTTCTTTCTTAACCTAGCATCTTCTGTATTTGCACAGATGCATGTGTAAACAAGTGGGTGTGATTCATGGGTACCCATTCATCTTTTGTGACTGGCCAAGCATAAGGAAAAGAAAGCAAAGATAATGAAGAGAAAACAATGCAGGAAATAAATAATAATCACATTCATATTTTCTTTAAGGTGAACATCAACAGACTTGTTGAAAATTCTGTTTGATGTCTAATGGCAGCAGAATAGATATAAAACTTTTTGAAAAATTTTACGTCAAAAGTTTTAAAGTCAGATTTTAGAGGTTGAGACAAAAACCTAACATAGTTTTATTTAGAAACTTGATACTCAGTTTCTATTTGAAAACTGAAGAATTCTTTTTCACTTGAGAAAATGCTAACTCTTCCCTTCTTCCTTCTGGGAAACTGAAAACAAAGAATTGCTGTTTATCCCTCCCTGGAGGCTCGAACAAGGCAGCCAGTGAGTTCTGTGTTTTGGACCACAGTGGCAGGAGGGCTGTTGATCTGCTTTTGTTGGAATGGAAACGAAAGGCATTTTGATTAATGGACTTTAAAGTCTGCATAGTTTATTCTGACTTTAGAACCAAATCCAGGATTATTTGCAAAAACACTTATTGAAAGAATTAGATTTAAAAAAACTGGTTAGGAACTGTTGAGAGTTATTATTTAGGTGTAAACACATAAATGTGTATAACATACACTTCCACAGACCAGAAAAATTGTAAAATAAAGACCTAAGACTTCTCATTTTGTTTTTGTTCCTAAGAATGAGATTTCAGGGTAACTAGAGAAAAAAAATATGGCTATAGGTTGGGGAATTTAGGATAGGCCCACTGATCTCAAAGATTCTTATATCAAATGTCACAGAACTTCAAATAGCTTTCCTATTTTTACCTATGCAAACCACATTTAGTAAAACACGAATTCAGGAACTATCTGTAATCTGTTTGATTTTCTAACCTATTGAACAGGTAACAATATGAAAAGAGACAAATGAGATGGCACAAATCTAAAAACAAAACAAAAGCTAAAAAATTAAAAAGGAAACAATAAAGAGACAAGCTATGGAAAGAATATTTTCAAACCACATGTCTAATAAGGGGTTAATATCTAAAGTATATAAGAGACTCACTTAACTCAATAGTCTGATTAAAAACCTAAACAAATAATCTGATTACAAAAATGGATAAAGAATCTCAATAAAGATTTCTCCAAAAAAGACACACAAATGGTCAACAGATAAATAAAAAATGTTCAACACCACTAACCATCAAAGAAATGCTGGTTAGGACCACAGAACATAGAAATATCACTTCATGACTGTTGGAATGGCTTCTATAAAAAAAAAAAAAGATGGTGGACTATGGAAAAAAGGTCACCTTTGCATTCTGTTGGTGGAACGTTAATTAGCATGCCACTGTGAAATGTAGTATGAAGGTTCTACAACAAATTAGAAAATGGAACTACCATATGATCCAATAATCCCAGTACTGGGTGTGTATCCAAAGAAAATGAAATTAATACGTAGAAAACACATTTATACTCCCATGTTTATTGTAGCACTATTGATAATAACCAAGATATGAAATTAAGTGTCCATCAACAAATGAATTGATAAAGAAATATACATGAAGACAACAAAGTATTATTCAGCCTTAAAAAAAGAAGGAAATCCTGTTAGCGGTGGCAACATGGATAAAGCCTGTAAGATATGTTCAGTAACACAGGCCAGGGAGAAAAAGAAAAATGCCTCATGATCTCACTTATAGATGGAATCTAAAGAAGTTGAACTTAGAGAAATTAAAGACGAAAGTTGGTTACTTAGAACTGCAGGGTGGATGGTGAGAAGTTATTGCTTGAAGGATAAAAATTTCAATTAGATCAGAGGAGTAAGCCCGGGAGACCCATCGTACAACATGACGACTCCAGTTAATAATAAGGTATTGTGTTCTTGAAAGTCCCTGAGGTTTTAAGTGTCTTCATCACAGAGAATGCCAAGTGTGAGGCGTGATGTGGCTCAACCTGACCACCGCGCAGTGTGTGCCTGTGTGCATCCCCCGGGAGCTGTGGTGCCACTCAGTGGGGCAGCCCTTGCCTACCACATGCAAAGCCCTGGTCCCACCCTGTGCTGTACAGATAAATCATGTGCATGATGAAGGCATGCAGGTTTAACCTGTCAATTACATAAGAAAGAAACCAGTTCAGACCCGAAGCTCAGAACCACTGACACTCAGAAGTGTAACACAGCCACAAGGAAAGCTTTGCGTGACACTGTGATGTCATCAAATGTAACATTAGTGGCTTTGTTCCACAGCCCGCCAAGCTTTTCTTTTCTGTAGAATTTTTTCCTGTAACTTCATCTGTGTGACCTTGGGTATGTTGAAACTACTCTGGGACATTATTTCCTCACCTGTAAAAACAAAAATCTTGAATACACAGTTAAATAGTCTCTTCTTGGCTGTTCTTTCCCTATGTAACCTCTAAAGTTCCTTCATGGCCTGAATTTTGGTACTATGTATCAGTTACTATTATATTTTACATATAGAGAACAAAGTGCAATACAGTCATAATTGTTATTATTTTATTATTTAGCACCTATTATAGGCCAGTCACTGTACTAGGAAAAATAAATTCTACCTTACTTGAGATGCAGTAGTATAGAAGATAGTGGGGCAGCAGAATGGGGTGATTTTCTTGTTTTTTCCTCAGAGTGTGGAACTACAGATATAATGACAGCTGCTTGGATAGAACCATGAGAAAATGAGATTTAAGGAAACTGACCTGACCTCCTGGTGCTCATAACACCCAGCCAATAAACGTAGCACTATCTCTTTGAAGCACAGGCTGAAAGTTAACATGAACTAGGCAACTGTATAAATTTGAGAAATAACTAAGGGGGAAGACAGAATGGATAAAGAAAACACCATGGTTACAGATGACTGGAGCGCCTGTGTTCTTCTTGCACTTTTTTTTTTTTTAATAGAAATCACAGCTTCTCAGAGCCAGGGAATCAAATACAATTGAAGATGCTGTAACCCAGGAAGGCTGGATTCAGACTTGCTCTACCTCACACCTAAAGTGAGAGCTGTGTTCAGAATTCATGATTCCTGCCTCTGGGCCAGTATTACTTCTAATGCATTTAGCTGTTCTAATTTGTAACAAGTTGCCATAAATGTCAAAATCAAATCCTTATGGTTTACTGCATGTGATAAAGACAGTGGTAAACATGAACGTGGCTTCCTGGGCAAAACCTGTTGGACTAATGTGTTAAAACATGTTTGCTTTTGCCATATCACCCATTTTTTGGTACTTTAGACAGGTTCATGTCTAACATCTTTTATCACTGAATTACCTAATATATCCTTCAGGTGGCCAGCACCACTCACCGGATCAGCTCTGCAAAGCTGCACTAAGAACTAGAGGGCCATGAGGTCCCAGGGAGCATTTGATACTCTTTCTGTCCTATGATTTCTAAGTGCTATGCCAGATGCAAATTGCAAAAAAAAAAAAAAAAAAAAAAATTGCTTTCTAAATGTGTGGTCATTGAAATAGTACACAAGATTTAAAAAATCAGTTATACACAACTCTTCAAACACTAGTAACACATACATTCTTCTCAAATATACTACTTCCCAAATATACTAATGGCATATCTTATTTTGGTATTACAGTTTACATTAGCTATCTATGCATGTGTCTTTTAACATATATGTACAGTCTATGTTTGTTCCACATATATTTATATGTAACCCTACCAGGATTGAATAACACTTGAAAACACAGATCCTGCATTTTTTTTTACTTTTTTTCCCCATGACTTGCTTGTTCTTTTCTTTTTTCTTTTCCTTTCCCTTCCCTTCCCTTCTTTCCTTCCTTCCTTCTTCCCTCCTCCTCCTATTTCTTTTTTTCTTTTCTTTTCTTTTCTTTTCTTTTCTTTTCTTTTCTTTTCTTTTACAGGCTCTCCCTATGTAGTTTAGGCTGATCTTGAACTCACTATTAGCTCCAGGCTGGCCTCAAACCACTGGTGATCCTCTTGTCTCAGCCTCCTGAGTGCTTAGGTTAAAGGCATGCACCACCACACCTGGCTACTTACTGGTTCTTATAAGTCCTTGAAAGTACTTATATATGGTGGATGTCTGATAAGTATTAAATAAAACTGGAAACCTTTTAAAATATGTAAAGAGCCACTGCAGTGTGAGGTCTAGGGGATACTAGTTACACTTCCTCTACTATGGACAAGACGTAATTTCACTCAATGGAAGAAGGGAACAGTCAGGTTAAATGTCAGCTAATGCTTCTTAGCAATTGAGTTATTTAAACATCCTTAAAACAACTTATATGAAAAAGGAAGAAAGCAAATATTTATGGAGCACTTCAGGTGCGTGGTGTTTGGTGGACATTTGAGCTTGTGAAATTCTCACAGCAAGGTTTGAAAGTCACTGATGAAGAAACTAAAGCTCAGATTTGCTACTTAACTTGCCCAAACACACAGTTAGGAAGTGGCTAGCATTTCAACCCAGGATTTCTGACTGCAGAGTTGTTACATTAAGCTGCTCCCAGCTTGGAAGATGCTACAGCATAATGCTATGTTGAAAGGTATGATTCATCTGTCTTGCTTAAAAATAGTCCTAAGAAGAGTTGAAGAAATGTTTTAATCCATGAATGCTTCTCAGTTTGTTCTATGTTTCTTCATAACACCCCATGTTTCCAAAAGAACATTTACACCAGTGATTAATCTCTACACAATGTCTTCATTTCGCAAAGTACTTTTTTTCTTCCTTAGGCAGAAGCCAAGAAACAAGATTCAGAAAAGCAAATGAATAAACTCACAGCATGAAGTCCCCGACACACTCTATGCCCTGAATGAATCTCAAAAATATTACGCTGACTTAAATAAGCCAGATACACAAGACAAATGTTCTCTACTCCACTGCTGTGAGCACCTAGAACAGGCACCTCTGTGGAGACGGGAGTAGATTAGGGGTCAGATTAGGCTGAAAGGAAGGGGGGTAGACAGGGCGTCATTGCTCAACAGTTGCAGAGCTCCGTGTGGGATACGGTGGAGGCCCTTGAGAGGAGGACAGTGACGGCACAGCAGTGTTAACGGACTTCAGGCAACGAATTTAAGAATGGTTACAGTGAGCAAGGAACAAGGCTGAGTGCTTGTAATCCCAGCACTCCGGAAGCCTGAGGCAGAAGGACCTCAAGTTTGACACCAGGTTGGGCAAATTTGCAAGATCCTGTCTCCAAATAAAAAAAAAATTTTTTAAAGTGTTGGGTAAGTAGCTTGGTCTCAATCCTCAGTTACACACACACACTACAATGGTAAAATTATCTCATTTAATTTTAACAGGCACATAAAAATTACATATTTATGGGTACTACATGGTGTATCAATACATGTATACACTGTATATTGTTAATGTCAGGGTAAGCATAGCTCCTTAAACATTTGCTATTTTTTACTTTGTTGGTGATGAAAATTTCCAGAACCCTTTCTCCTAGCCTTTTAGAAATATGTACAACACTACAGTCATCAACAATCACTCCAGCATGCAGCAGGATACTGAAACTTATTTATCCTAAGGGTGAGTTAGTAACTACTGACCAACCTGGAAAACTTTATGTTACGTATATTTTACACAATAAAAAAGTCACCACAAAAAACAAACATACAGATGACCGCAGTATGACTGTCACAGTACTATGTAAGGGACATAAAAACAAGTACATCCTAGGAAAAATGAGGTAGAGATGAATAATAATGAAAAACAGAATTGCATGTATGCGCCGTTACACAGGCGTTTGGCTACGAGTGGCATGATAAATACTATACTTCTCTTCAATCAACACGATGTCTCTGTTTAATCAGGGAGTCTAAGACAATTGGGTGTCTCATTCAGTTGATGAAAATCCAGAGCCAAATATAGGATAGGGTTAAGGATGGGGTGATAAGGCAGGATGGCCTAAATAGTAGGCAGAATCTGCCCCAAGAAGCTGAGACAGTGATGGTTACAGGATGCAGGAGACCCGGGTCAGATCAGTGGCCTCGTGGGCTGTGACGGGGCTGCAGTCATCTCCCTCACCATCCCCGAGGCAAAAACCACAGCTTCTCCGGGTTTAAGCTACACTTCCATGTCTTGAAGCACATGGACTGTTTCACTTGGGCCTAAGGCAAATTTGGTTCAAAGTTTGACAAGTAGTTATTTCTTTTTTTCTTAAGAAGATTTTTTCCCTCTTACCTCCCAGATCCTCTCCAGCTGTTCAAGGATGTTGGAAACCCCAGGAAATAAAGGTTGACCCTGGAACATTTCAATAAAGATGCAGCCTGCACCCCTAGAAGAGGAAACAAGATAGTGTCAAGGAAATGGTACATGCAAAACCAAGCCACTGGAAACCTCCTGCTGAGAAATATCTTGGGGACTTTCAAAAGGCGGTCACATGCTACTAAAAGTCTTGGGAAGCGAGGTACAGTGGTACAAGCTTGTAATCCTAGCTACTCAGGAGGACCGAGGCAAGAGGATTGCAGTTTAAGGCCCATCTGGACAACTTAGTGAGACTGTCTCAAAAAAAAAACAAAAAACATTGACAAGGGTGGGAATATAGCTCAGCACTCCATGAGTTCAAGCCCCAGCACCACAAAAGGTCTTATGAAAAAGTTTATATGTGAAATAAAAATAATCGCTTGTCGCTTTTTGTTAAAGTGAAATAAAACCAGCAGTAGTTATAACCATTATAGTTGTCAAATGTATTAAATGTGAGCGGTTTATTAGCTCTTCATTTTTTAGAGAACATAGGAAACTACTAGCTCTAAATTGCAAAGCTCTGCACACTGAATCTAAAATGCTGTCATTATAAGAGGTATCATTAGTGTAGGTACAACTAAGGAAAAATTAAAGACCCTGTAAGTTACTCCCTAAGTATGTATGATTACTGTGTCAATCAAAAATTTTTAAAGAAAAATTAACAAAGATTCCTTTAAAATACACATACACAAAAGCACAGGTATATGGCACACACTTTTAATCCCAGCTACTCATGAGGCTGAGGCAGGAGAATCATAAGTTTGATCACAGTCTTGGCAAAAGTCTCGCTAATTTAGTAAATCCCTGCCTCAAAAAAATAAAAAAGAAATGTAAAGGGCTGGGGAGTAGTTCAGTGCTCCCTGGATTTAATCCCCCTATGAAAAATCAATTCCCTCCCAAAATTCTGCAATTTAAATTATGACAAGACAAGAATTTTTATCTTATACATACTGAAAGGGCTGTTATAAATTAGATATAAATTATTATATATCACATACTTGACTGTACATGCAAAAATAAAAATAGAGCATTAAACAGAATAAATTCACTTAGTTATTCCTAAAACTTTTTCACATTCAGCATTTGATTCACTCTTTGATGTGTGTGTTTACTCGTGGTATTGTCTAAATTAAGAAGCTGATGATGTAGCATTTCTTAAAATAAACCATAAATGAACTAGAGTCGCTGGGGCTGCCCTTCTAAAGTGGCTTTGGAATCACAAGGTTAGCGTGCTTTTCACTTCTGCTTAAAGAATGTTGGTCAAAGTGTGTGATTCATCTCTTCTCTAACTGTGTGGCTCCTGGGGATGGGGGAGGGTGTCTCTTTTTGCCAGGTTTTCTTCCAAAGCTCATCTCTTGTCTTGCTGACACTCACACTTGTGCCATCTGCCCCCAGCCACGGTGCAGCAGGGTGGAGTTTGACCACAGGATTCGTACTGTAATATGCAATCTAACAGAAAATGTGTACCCTCAAAGAGATTAAATAGGGTGAAATAGAAATTTTCTTTGCTACATGGTCAAACTGAGAATAATTCTTGAAGGACAGGAAGAAGTAAGATTTAGTTCACTATAACACACACATTTTTATAAAATTTTTTGTGTTTAAAATGGTTCTGAACAAATTGACAGGAAATTAACAATAGTCACTATGCTGCATGTTGTTATATCTTCAAAATAGTTGCTTAGATTACAAGACACAGGCATACAATACAGTTCAAACAGTATAAGCAACTAGTTTCTTTCCATGAACTAATAGAATTAGTAGTACAATTATCTCAATTTCCTATCAACTTGTTTTGAAATCCTATATCATTTTTACTGTTTTGTTTTCTTTTAATCTCTTTAAATTAAAAAATAAAATGTTAAAAAAGATTCTGAAAAAAATGATTATCTCTATGGTCCAATATGTCTTAATTTTTTTTAAAACTCCAAGTCCTTTTTACCATAACATATAATTTTGCAACTCCTTGAATTATTTTGACATTAATGAGGTAGAAAAGTAAAATGTTTGATTATGGATGATCACATTATTAAAGATTGATCTTTAATATTATTTGTCTATGTTTAGTACATAGGAAACATCTTTACTTCTTTCATCTATAGACACACAGTTTCATTTTCATTCATTGTGTAGGAGAAATAGACTTCCTGACAATTAAGTTTAAAGGTAATCTTTTTTTTTTGTGGTACTGGGGATTGAACCCAGGGCCTTTCCAGAGCTACAACCTGATCCCTTTTAAAATTTTTATTTTGATTGCTACATTGCTCAGGCTGTGTTCAAACTTGCAGTCCCCCTGCCTCAACCTACAAGAGTTCTGGAATTATAGGTATATGTCATGAGCAGTGAAATAATTCTTGTCCATGTTTGGTTTGGGGACAGAATATATATTAAAAGGAAAATTGAAATTTAACTATATTTACTTATGTCAACTTAGACAAAAACTCTTTTTATAACCCATCATTTGTTTTCAACTTAACTACTGGACTATTCCTATAACTTTGTGAAGGAAAGATAACAGACTGAGCTTTACAAGCTTTACAAGAATTCTTTCCTCTCTCAAAAACCAGATTGTCCACCAGTTTGTGTTTATTTTTTAAAAAGCCAATAGAATACAATGGCCACAATATTTCTTGTTACTGACTTTTGCTGCACAGATACATTTTGGGATATGTTCTACAAGAAGTTTGATCAGATAAATGTAACTTATGAATCTGGTAGAGACTGTCTTGAGGTAGATTTTTTAGAATTATTGTCATTTTAAAGATCCTTAACTTGTATTTAAATATTCTTGTTCTTTTTGCTTTCTGTCTCTAAACAATCAATATAAAACTTATAATTGAAACAATACACAGAAGAGAATAAAAGTAATGGAAACTGTCAAATGGCTAAAACCCACCCTGCATGCTAGTGAGGCTCAAGGAAGATACAAGCCAACTGAGAAGAGGTGGCCAGTGCCACCAAAAGCTCTCCAACCCCGTGATTACTCCGTAGGCACTTGAAAGGCCTAAGGCCCCTCCTTTCCTTTTGAAGTGAACTTATATGCATGCACATGCACAAACCATG
The DNA here is from genome assembly GCA_004027455.1 of Hydrochoerus hydrochaeris. Classification (NCBI taxonomy): domain Eukaryota; kingdom Metazoa; phylum Chordata; class Mammalia; order Rodentia; family Hydrochaeridae; genus Hydrochoerus; species Hydrochoerus hydrochaeris. Next base: position 255,990 of record PVLA01000633.1, read on the forward strand.
TATTACTTGGTTATAAAACCAGTGTCTCCAACCAGTTCCCAAATGCCTTCTGGAAACCCCAGGTCTCACAAACCACTAGAGAGCTGGAAAGTATTTGAAACAAAACACAAAACACATAGTTATTCCTAGGTTTAAGCATGTAGCCCCCTTGTTTTTCCTCCCCCTCAAAGGTTTTCAGTGCCTAGGAATAACTTGTTTGACACCATTTCGTGGTGTATTAGTTTGCTTTTCCAGTGCTGGAACAAACTACTCAATAACCACAGTTTAGAGGAGGAGAGATTTCATGTGGCTCACGGTTCTGGGGGCTGCAGTCTGCGGCCTGTGGGTTCCAAGGCAGGAGTGCTCTGATGGAAAGGCGTGGCTGACGAAAGCTGCTCACCCATGCTGGCCAGTGCAGGAGCAGAGCGCTGAAGAGGAACAGGCTAGGGGCACTGTGCTGTACCAAAAGTCACACTGCCATAACCCACCCAGACACACTTGGCAGCAGCTTTAGGAATCTACCAGGTGTTTCTTAAACCAATAAAATTGACAAATCAGTTGTCACAATCCACCATGTGTCAACTCACAATCAAACACATCTCCTTTAACCATACTTCATCTTCAGATTAAGCCAGTAGCCAGTTCATGATTCCACCTAACATAATACAACTATCCACTTACAAGTGGAAATGGAACAATCCCTTCCTCAAAGTTTCAAGAGTTCCAGAATTTGGGGGTTCGGGATTTAGCTCAGTGGTATAAACACTTCACTGGCAAGTGTGAGGTCCCGAGTTTGATCCCTGGTACCAAAAAAAGAAAAAGAAAACAGCTCAAGAATTTTTGAGAACTCCACATATGTTCTGAGACTTAATGTCAACTCTTAGTTGTGAATTTCTATAAAAATGAAAACACACACCATTTGCTGACTGCGAGGGAAGAGAACGAGAAGTCACCAAGAAGCAAGCCCTCCCTGCAAACTAGCACCATGCATGAGCCACTGGGGAGAGAGCCAGATGCCAGCCCCTTCCAGTGCAGGGGCTGGGAAACCAAGAGCCAACCCCTCCAAATCCCTGCTGTAAGTGACCAGCTGATCTAGAGAAACACAGGCTGTAATGATAATTATTGAGGTAAAAGACAATTTAATGGTTGTCATGTTTAGCATTTCACTGACTTTGCAGGTCTAAAGCCAGTAATCTGAACATCTATTAAGAGGATAACAATACACAATGTAGCATCTATGGGGGAGCTCCTTCTGAAGGTGGTGGCCTTTGTTGATTCCCTAGTCTTGTCTTGAAGTCCTGTATCATTTTCATTGTTTTGTTGGGTTGGGTTTTATTGTTTTGTTTTGTTTGATTTTATTATATCCCATGGCATGGGCAGCTATTTCAAAGACAGCAAGATATATTACAGTAGCCATTTTGGATTTACTACTATCTTGTTTTGAAGTCTTTTATTGTACTCATTGTTTTGTTTTTATTGGTTCTATGCTGTTCTGCCTTATTTGATTTTTACTGTGTCTGAAGGTATCTGCAGCTATTCTGAAGACAAGAAGAGGCATTATGTGTGTTTTGGGGGCGGGTACTGAGATTGAACTCACGACTGTATGCTTTCAAGGCAGCTGCTTATGCCATGGAGCTAAATCCCCAGCCCTTAAGAAGAGGCATTATGGTAACCATTGTTGATTTTGTATTGTTTTGAAGTCCTGTGTCATTTACACTGGTTTGTTTTAATTGGCTTTATTCTGTTTATTTGGCTTGGTTTTATTCTCTTTAAAATAAAAATAAAAAAAGAGTTACACAGTTCTAAGGTTCAGTGGCACAGATAAGCATTTCTATTATAAAAGGAAGTCAGAACATAGAAGGAATCAGACCAAAGCAAGACCAAAACTCAGCAGGGTAAACACAAAACCCTGCAGCTCCCGATCTGGCATCCAGGACACACAGTAGTAAAACATAAACCTACAGGGTATAGGCAGCCCTATGCCTATTGCCTTGCTGGCTGCAGCCACAGGGCCTCTCTCTTAGGCTAGTCTGTTCACAACCTGCAGCTTTCTTCAGCAGATGTTCCATTTTCATGGCATCTCTGACTTCCTGGGGTCTGCAATGCACTGCCACAGCTTCATGTACTGCACTCTCGGAGGCTCCTTGCTTGGTCTTCTAGGCCTTCATTTGAAATCTGGGTGGGAGCCTTCTTGGCCCCGCAATTCTTGCATTCTAAGTGCCAGTAAGACCAGCGTCATGTTCTCACCACACATCTGGCTAAAAGCAGTCAGCAATACCTATGCCACAGCCTGAATGGTGAGCTGTCTTGAAACTTCCTCTGCCAGATTAATCCACTGTCTTAATCTTAATCTCCTGCAGTCTCAGGACATAGGCAAAATGGAGACAAATTTCTTTGCCAGAGTTTAACACACATGGCCTCTATACCAATTGCCAGTGGAGTCACTGTTCCCAACTGAAAGCTCCTGAGCTTGGTCTGACTGTCTGCAGTCCTATCAGCATTCTGGTCTTGTGAATCACCCACCCATAAAGCTCTGTTTATAGCATTCTAGGGCTTCTCTTGCCTTTAAACCTTTCCAAATGCCTCCCACAAACCAGTTTCAAAGGCTTCTAAACCATATGGTTGGGTACAGTCACAGGAATGATCCCACTCCTCTAGTGTTAATTTTCTGTATTAGTTTGCTTTCTCTCCTATTTCTAGTAAAATACAAAATATCCACAATTTAAAGGAGGAGAGGTTTAATTTGCCTCCAGATTTTGGAATATTCAAGATCAGTTGGCTCAAAGACATATGTGACATGGTAGAAGGGCACAGCAGAGGAAACATGGTCACCTCACTGCAGCCAGGAAGCAGACAGGGGAGCAGCTCCAGAGAGGAACAGGCTAGGAACCATATATAGTACCCAAAGTCATGCCTTTGTGTCCTCTCAAACACACTCAGCATTGCACTTGGCCAATGTACTAAGAATTTCTTACTCTAGTGTAAGTTAAAAATGCAGGATTAATGATCACACATGGTTAGCTTTTTTCTTTTTTTCCACTGGTGCTGGAAATCAAACTTGGGACCTTGCACATGTGAGGCAAGCATTCTACCATTGAAGCATACCCCAGCCCTCATGGCATCTTTTCCTACAGGTAGCTGTGGAGAGTCAGAAAGGAAGTCCTCTTGTTACACAGTGTTACAGTGTTCTTTATCTTCTACATCAATAGGATGGAATAAAATATTATGTCAAATAAATTTTGGCAGAAATTGGAACATTCAGGTCATTGTGAAAGTACTACAAAAATAAGATGCTTGTATGATAGAGGTAAAATGTTAATATTTGGTTTAATTTGTTAAAATTCTCCATTTATGTTCCAAAGCAACTTGAAATTTTCTTTACCTAACAAATCTAGAGTCTAAGGTTATTCATGTGTGAGTGTGTGTGTGTGTGTGTTTATTTCAGTACCTGGAAAATCTGTAAGTACCATAAATATAAATCATTGATAAAGTAAATCTGAATTTCATGTTTTAAAGATGGAACAGTACACCCATTATTCTTTAAAAGACACACAATTCAATTCATACAATTCATCATCTTATATTAAACTTGTTTTACAGATTGTTTTAATTTTTTCCTTCTGAAGCTTAAGAATACAAGTTATGCGGCTACCATCTATTTTACCTACCTCCAAATTACCCTTAAGCAATCATTTTAAATATTCTGAATAATCAGGTCTGCATAGAGAACCAGCTCTTACTGCCTTTTAGTCTTCTGTTCTGTGTTTAAATCTTCATTCCCAAGGCTCTTCCTACCCTGCATATTTTTAGGCTTCTCAGTAGATATCTGGTTGGTGGTGATACCCTTGGGGCAGTCCATGGAGATGAAGAGAAATGTCCCATGCTGGGGGGAAAAAAGCATGAACTGGCACCAAACAGTGAATAATTCCAGACAGGAGCGATGCACTGGGCACTTGGAGCATTTCTTTGCTTCAAATGTGAACCTTCAGTCAAGTTAGAGGAAACAGTTTACATTTTTAGGCTTAGCTGGGCTATCTTCCTTTGTCTCAATTCTAAGCATGAATGAATTCTTGTATAAGAGAGTAAAAGATTCTTTCAATTCTTTAGGCAATCCCTATGGGAAAAACCCATCTCAGGAGTTTTACGCTTCTCAGAGGTGCAAAGCACATATTAAAATATTGTTGGGAAAAATGAATCAGTATTTCACATTTACTGTTGGAATTAATTCAGAATACCATAACATGTGGCAGACACATAGCATTTTCATTTGCTTTCTCTGGCCACACTTTACCTGTGAAAGTCTGTAGGGGGAAGTCTGACAGCAAAGATTCAGGCTGTGGTGAAGCTTGTAGCCAGATGTCCCCCAGAGCTTCATGCACTCACAGGTGGAATTCTTGGAGGCTGCTAGATTTAGGGTGTATTCTATAGTTTAAGGGTGTGTGATAATCAAATTAGCCCACTGACCGGCTTTGAGCAGTTCTGAGTGTGGAAGGCCCACCTTGGGTATGGTGGCACCAACCAACAGACTCACATCCTGAATGGGATAAAGGGAAGGGAGGGCTGTGGCTGCTGCTGCTGCTGCCAGCACCTGCCTCCATGCCGTGAACTGCTTATCTTCTGCCATACTACCCTTCCTTGGAGCCAGCCTACTGTGGACTAAACCTCTACAAATAAACCTTTCCTCCTTTAACTTGTGGATGTCAAGTATTTTGCCCCAGCACTGAGAAAAGTAACTAAGACAGGGAAGATTAACATTCAGTGGGCCTAAAAAAGTAGCTGCCTAAAGTCAGTACCCAATAGAAGACAGTGTACAAAAATAAATCTTGTTTAAAATCTAGTGTACTAGATGTTATTTCACTATGTTAAGTGAAATAAGCCAGACAAGGAAGGACATGTACTATGTGATTACATTTATATGAGGTACTGACAACAGTCTAGGATGGAAAACAGAAAATAAAATTGTGATTATCAGAGGCTGAGGGGATGAGGTGGGAAGTTACTGTTTAGTGGGTACGAGTTCAATCTGGGATGACGAAAAGAGCTGGAGCTGGATAGGGGTGACAGTGCACCAACAGTTTGCCAATGTACTGAATGCCACTGTGCAGCACACTTGAAAATGGCTAAGCCTGTTTAGTGTTATTTTGATAAATACGAAACTACAACAACAAGAAAAAGATAATTTTCTTAAACACTGAGTTTTTCTCACTAAAGTCCTTAATGAACTTTCCAAGGTGTGCAGAGAAAGAGGAGAGATGCCGGCAGATGGGAGAACACTGGTGGAAGGAGGGATGACCAGGAGAGCCTAGGTCTGCTTCTTCCTTTATTAACCAGGGCCCTGCTGCCGGCCTCACTGGGAATGAGAGGCGCTTGCACTGCAGACCATAGTTACCTTTGTCACAGTAAAGGCATCAATGCCCACGCTCATCTCCACGTATGACGGCACTCAGCTGGGACCCTAGAAGGACTGAAGGGCCTAGAAAAACAGGGTATATTCCCTGCTACTTTCTTCCTTTGTTAATTGGAAATCTCCATACTCACTGCCACTCCTATCACTCTGAGAAGAAAAAGAAAAACAAAATGAGGAGAAGACTCTCAATGCAAACACCCGGTTTCTAGCTGTTCCTATGAGAATCAGCAAATACAGTAAACTCAATGGAATGTATCTGTCATTCTATTTCTACAATATTTTTAGTTTTAGAAGGAAAATAACAATAATTATGTAATGAATAAGAATAAGGCCCATAATTTAACTTCCAATTGAATTTTTATTTTGTGTCATGATTACTCATGGTTAAATTCATGAGGCATATGCATGGATTAGCGTATACAGCTGTGCATACAGTTAAAAGGTTAAGAGTTACATAGTTTAAGGAAAACTTGAGGAACTGGTGGAAAGAGCTGAGGGTGTTACTTAGAATACAGCACAAAAGGTTTAGAAGTGGAAAATATGAAGCAGAGAATAAGAGATAATGGATGTCACAGTATAATGCAAGAATCTTTCTTTGGCACTCTAGAAAGAATAAAGAGAAAAAAATACCAGTGATATCTAAAACCAAGTGGCTAAAGAAAGGAATGAATTCATAAGTAGAAGAAACATTATTTATAACAAGCAGGATAAGTGAAAAGAAATCCACACTAGACATAATGAAGGCAAAGAAAATATTCTTTAAAAATCCAAAGAAAATGAGAGATCACCTAAAAAAGGAGAACTATACCCTTGGCACAAAATTCTCAGTAGCAACAGTGAAAGGAAAAAGCAGGAAATATATCCTCAAAATCCTGGGAGAAAACACCTGTCAATCTAGAATTTTATCCTAGAAAAACTACCTTTCAAGAATAAGGGTTTAGTTTCAGAAACCAAAACAGTACTCACCTCCCGCAGCCTATACTAGAAAATTCCAAACAGACTTTGAGAGAAAAAAAAGTTACTACTAACACAAAATCTAAAGTGCATGAAGGAATAATGAACAGTTCTAAATTCATTTGTAGTTAATGAAAATAGCTTCTGTGTAAAAGAAAAATGGATAGCATTGATAGGTTAACAATGTAGCAAATGTTTTCAACACACCCTTCATCAATAGCTTAGACAAAAATGATTTTAAAATATCTGTATAGTACCAATAATAACTGGATTTTGTTTCTTTGTTTTGTTTTTTTGCTATACCAAGAATCAAACTCAGGACTCTGTGTTTGCCAGTCAGGCACTTATGCCAATTTGATTATCTGGATAGGTAAAGCTCCGTACTTAAGCAGTTAGAGAACACACATCCTTCTCAAACACACAGGAAATGATTACAGACACTGAGCACATGCTACATCAGTGGTTCTCACATTACCTTTGACTGCAGACCAGGTTTTCTCAGGTTTTTGTTAACTTAATTTTGAAATAACTTTTTTCAGTGCTGAGGACTCAACACAAAGCCTCACGTATGTAAGGCAAGTACTCTGCCACTGAGCTACATCCCCACCCTGAAATAATTTCAAACATTCAGAAAGGTTGCAAAGAAAATAGAAAGAAGTCTTTATATTCTTCAAACAGAAAATAGAAAGAAGTCTTTATATTCTTCAAACAGATGCCAACCTGTGTTATTTCCATTTCTGTGTATTTATATATCAACTTTTAACTACTTGGGGAAGATGTTGCCTGCCACGTTTCTATACTATAAAGTTACTACTGTTCCTTTGCAATTAATAAGTAATTTGTGAAGAGGTATTTTGAGACCTTGCATATGTCTCATTCTTCATCAAACTTCCCTTCCTATAGCCTAGAGTGTATGATTTTTTTTTTATTAGAGATTGAATCCAGCACCATTCAATCACTGGGCTACATTCCCAACTCTTTGTCAAGAAACTAGGATCACAGGTGTGTACCACCATAGCTGGCAGCATCTGTGATTCTTGTTTGAACTTATTAGTTCTATATTGTTTATAAAATAGTGATTTTCCAAACCCATCATTTCTTTGTCAGCTATAAACTGGTATTCTAATGTAGGGAGGAGCTTCTCTTCCTGTTTCTGACTATAGTTTTATATACATATATATACATAGTTAGTTAGTTAGTTATATTCAGTATGGATTTATGTAGTCTTACTTTAGGATTTACATATTCTTATTTTAAATTACAACCCATACTCTGATTATTTACTTTGTTGCTCAAATTGTCACATATCTGTTTAATGGAAGATTCTTCAAATTGCTTCCCACTTCTGATACATTTGCATCCTTTCTGGATCACTTTGTAAGAAAATTTTCTGATCCCCATGGTTTTTCCAGGTTACTTTCATAATTTCCCTGTCTTGTCTTCAGAATCAACCATTTCTCCAAAGAGTCCTTGTAGTGTTATAAAGCAATAAAGATCTGGGTAGTAGACCAACACACAGGAAAAAATATATTAATAAATTTCTTTAAAAACATACCAGAAAATGCAAATTATCTCTTAGGGTACCCAACACATTTAAATTCTTAAAATTCCAAAGCAAGTTAATACATCACTGTCAAAAACAACCAGACACACAGGGAAAAAAGAACACCATAAGCAAGAACCAAAAGGAAAAACTAGGCTTATAAGAATTTTTGTCTGGTTTGTTTTAGATTTTGTTATATAACCACAAATCTGGCTCATGTGTCAAAGGTGGCGAAGTGGTAGTTGTCTCAGTTTGTCATTTTCTAGGCTGTGTTTAATGCTATTGTTCTTGCTGGTGGTGCTACTTTAGCCAGGGGTGGCATAATGGTTTTAACTGGCTGTTCTTCCTGGTATTTCAAGTCTGAAATTGACAGGATTGTGGAAGGTACTGTGGCACAGTGCCAAAGAACTAGGAGTTGGTCCAAGCTGGCAGCAACTTCTCATCCCCAACAAATTGAAGAGGTGCAAAACAGACTAAAATCCCTAAAACCATCTACACCTGGAGGACTCCTTGGAGAAGTACTCATTTCCTAAGAGCTTTAAATACTAGCAATAAACAATTCACTATAGGCAATCTACAAGCATCAATTCAGGAATTAAAAAAGAAAAAAAAAGAAAATGAGAAGACATTTACACAAGATGCAACCCTAGACATTCAGTTCACCAAACACAAACCCAGGGGTCACTGAGATGGGACAATCTGAGGCCACCGACCCAGCCTCTGTGAAGTGGTAATGACAAAGCAATTGAATAAGGTTTTTAAAAAAATCAAATCAGAAATAATTTTCAGATAATTGCAGAGATGGTGTCCACAATGAAAACCATACTTAGTGACACTACAGAAGATACAGATTAAAAAAATAGAGGCGCTTAAGAAAATGATGGAAGTCATGAATGATCAACATAGGAAAAAAATGCAATCCATAAGACATGTTCAAGCAGATATCCAGGATAATAAAAATTCCATTGAAAGTGTATGCAGCAGTATGAGCCAAAGTGAGAACAGAATCTCAGATACAGAAGACAGGATTTTGGTTAGTGATCATGAAAAGAAAGATTTCTTAAAAATAGCAAGAAATCATGAGAAATCAGTCCAGCAGCTGCTAGATGATGCAAAGAAAAATCACATAAGATTGACCAGAGTCAATGAGAAAGCAGGAGATAGCACAAATTAGTATATATATATATATATATATATATACTGTTTATAGACATCATGCCCAAAACTTCCCTGGTAGAGAAAAAGAAACTGACATACAGGTAAGCTATACATACAGAACTCCAACTAGCTATGTTAAAAAAAAAAAAATACAACCAGGCATACCATAGTGAGGTTCCAGAAATTCAACACAAGAATAGATTATTAAAATAGGAATAAGTTGTTTCTTAGGAAAAAGAAACAATTTATCTATAAAGGAAAGCCCACCAGAATCACAGCTGACTTCTCAGCACAAACTCTCAAGTCAAGGAGGGCCTGAAGTGAAGTACTCCAAATTCTAAAGGAAAACAACTGCCGGAGTCCAGCTGCGGCAGGGCTAGGGTTTCCCAAAGGTGGTCAGGGAGTCGGCGATTGAGAGACAGAAAACACTGCACACCAGTCTGTGAGTGAATCTGAATCCGCCTTTATTTTTTAGAAGCTGGAATATATATTTGCCAACCTTTGGCAGCCACCCCCAGCCCCAAGCAGGAAACGCCCCAGGCTTAGGGCCAGGCAGGGATAATCCTAAACAATAGGTTTTAACCTCAACCCCAAGCAGGAATCGCCCCAGGTTCAGGGCAATAGGTATCAATTAACATTTTAATCTTGACATTGAGTCAGCCCGGGAAATGTAAGCCGATGTAGTCCGCAGGAGGACCGGACGCCCATAGGAGGAAGAGATGTGTGAGATTATTAGGCCGCTCCCTACATTGCTTTTCTTATCATTTATGGGAGTGGCAGTCCCTGCAAGGACAA
>PVLA01000633.1:265925-497980 GCA_004027455.1 Hydrochoerus hydrochaeris
TCACAGGAATTTTGTAAATCCTCCTCCATGAGCTCTTTCATTTCTCTCACATTATTCACAGAAGGCAAAACCCCACAATCAGTCCTCACAAAGGGGTTATCTAGAGGGCCTCCAGCAACCCCCCTGGAGTCTCCACCCTCGACTCCATATTGAGCATTACATAAAAACATACACATGTGAACTACACAAATTACAATTAACAGTACAAAACATTTCAAGATCCCCGCGCCCAATTCCCACATGCGGTGTCCTTTTCCTGGAGAAGCGATTGTCACAAGGCGTGGATGGACTAGGACGCAGCATGGACAGAAAAGGGCGCCGCAAACAACTTTCAACCCAGATTGATGTATCCCACAAAACTATCTTTCAAAACTGATGGAGAAATAAGATACTTGCATGACAAAGAACACCTGAGGAAATTTATAACCACCAAACTAGCACTCCAAAATATTTTGAAGGACATTTTAAAAAGAGATAATAAGGACTCTATGAACCCCAAGGGAAGGAACACACCAGGAAAGGCAAACAATTACAGGGAGGGGTAAAAAAGTGGAGAGGCAACAACAGGAAAATAACAAGGATAAGTTAATATGTATCAGTTACTACCATCAAAGTTAATGGGCTCCATCCACCAATCAAAAGACACAGATGGCAGTTTATTTTACTTTTTGAGACAGAGTCTCACTAAGTTGCCCAGGCTAGCCTCTAACTTGCTATCCTTTTGCCTCAGCCTCCTGAGTAGCTAGAATTACAAGCATGCACTACTTTGCCTGACTTCAATATACTCTTTAAGAAGGAGATAGAGTAGGTGGGGAGACTTGTCCTATAAGCTATCAATTATTATTATTATATGGCTTTGGAAATTAATGCAGTGTGGTACACTGCATTTATGAAAACTTGACATGTAAGAGGTTTAGCATGGCAAATCACTGAAGAAACAGGTGTAAGACAGATGCAAAAGTCATTGTCTGTGCATTAGATTTAAAGTTAAAAGACAAAACCTCACAACTTTGAAACGATTATCTAAGACAGAGAATGAAGGTTTTTAAAACAACATACAGAGAAGGTTAACTATATAAGAAAAGATTGATAAGGTTGTCGATATTAAAATCAAGAATTTTGTTCAAAAAGACAACATCAAGATATGAAAACATAAGCCCTGAATCGGGAGAGACTACTCACAACACACACAATTGATAAAAATTACTATCCAGAATTATGAAGAATTCCTTTCAATCAATAAAAAAGCAGGGAGACAAAGAGATATGGACAGAAAATAATCAAAAGACAAACAAGTAGATCAGTAGAAAAGAACATAATCCATGAAAAGATGGGCACCTTTGTTAATAACAAGGAAAATACAAATTTAGATCACAGCATGATACCATCTGATACATTTGCTTGACAAAAACTAAGAATTCTGATGTTACAAAATTGGTGTGGATGTGGAACAGGGGCTTTAATATGCTGTGTTGTATTAACTGTATAATCACATTGGAAAACAACCTGGCATCTTTTATGAAGTTGAGCACTCTCTGGGAAGTAGCACATTTATCCCGAGCTAAGTATCTTAGAGAAATCCTCAGAAACACTGATTCTGTTCAAACATAGCAGAAACAAACAAAACAGAAAACAAAGTAAATAATCAAAATATTCATTGACAGGAGATACCGTGTGGAGACATAGATCAACATGGATGACTCTTAGAAACATACTGCATGAAGAGAAAGCAAATCACAGAAGACCAATCACCATTTTCATAGAAGGTGAAAAGCAGGTAAAACAAAATATTTATTTTAGAATATGAATAAAAGGTTAAACTATTACTTTAAAAGTGGATATGGACCAAAAAATAAAATAAAATAAAATAAAATTCAAGAAAAAGCACTCTAGTGGAGGGGCAGATTGATGGAAAACACACAAGTCAGTGTGACAGTCCTGATTGTGTTCTAGGTGTGACACTGGGTGATGGGTTCATCGGGTTCTCTGTACTATCCTCCATCTAGATCACATTTTCAGTCTCAACACCATGACATTCAGGCTGCATAAATCTTTGTGGTAGGAACTGTTTCCTGCATTGCAGGATGTTGAGTGGCACCCTGGATTCTACTCATTAGATGCCAGAGGTACCCCCCATACACAGAGCCATGACAACAGTGTCCCCAGACATGGCCCAAAGTCCCCTGCAGAGCTGGGCATGGTGGTGCACGCTTGTAATCCCAGCACTTGAGAGGCTGCAGCAGGTGGATCACTGTAAGTTCAAAACCAACCTGGGCTACAAAGTGAGCTCCAGGCCAGCCTGAAGTGCATAGGGAGACTCTGTCTCAAAAAACACAAAACAGAAGTCCCCGGGAGGCAACACTGCCCTGGGTTCAGAATCACTGACCCACATATATGTTATATATTTATTAAATGCTTTAAATGTTTATAATAAAAACTTTACAACTGAAATGAGAAGTTTCCCTCTCTGCCTATGAAACACAACAGGAAGAAAGCATTGAGTGCAGCACACCTAAGCTGGCAGACACCTTTGAAGTGACAGCAAAGCGAGGCGGCCGACAGGTTTAAGAGGACATGGAGGCAGGAGCTATTTCCAGAAATGGTACTGGGTATCAGAAACTCATGACACACTAAAGGGAGATGTCTTCAACCTTCTTTGAAAAATCTAAAAGCTTAGATTATTAGCCTTTTAGGGGAATGTTTAATTTTTTAAAAATCTGTTACTGATTTTTTAGATATAGAACCTGTCTTCTAAGACCTCAAAACTGGTCCATGTATTTTATCACCTTTGAGGAGTTGGCTATGTCTGCAAAGTCCCCACACATCCAGCTGTGGACCCCTGGATGACTGGGACAGCTCCAGGAGTAAGACCCAGGTAACACAACACTGCTATTCTAGGATGACGAGCATACCCCATTAACCTGAGAACCTCCCCAAATATGTGGCTCTATTTGATGCACCTATCTGGTTATTATACTTCCTCTAATGTCCCATCTATCCCCTGGCAGGGAGAGTTTATTACACTCATTTTTAAAATGGAGAAACACGAACATAAAGAGGATACGTGTATGCGTGTGTGTGTGTGTGTGTGTGTGTGTGTGTGTGTGTGCACGTGTGGTGCTGGGGAATGGACCCAGGGCTTCATGCATGCCAAGCAAGTAGTCTACCATTCGGCTACATCCCCAGCCCCATGACTTTTTTTCCAAGATCACAGAATCCAGGATAATCAATTAAAATAGAAGTAGCACAAAAAACAAGTCTCCCGAATCTTGGTCTTTGTCCCTTTTTCACTGGGCTTTGTGCTGCATTTAGGTGCATGTAGGTGCATGGTGTGATGCATATGCATTACGTCTGTGGCTTGGGAGTATGTGTGCATTCTGTGACAAGGTGTCAGGGAGAAGAAAAGGCAAAATGCTGAAGTGAGGAGGCAGGAAATGAGCACAGTATAAAGAGAATTGATGCAAAGATGCCTTGAGCAGGATCTCTCTGGAACTATTTCTTTAGCTGTTAAAAATTAATAGAATAATGGCAAAAATCAAATCAAATGTGCATTTGGAAGCAAATTATGTTTCTATATATAGATATGAGTGATTATCCTTATTATTAAAATCTAGTAAGATAATAAGCAACCCTTGTAGGTAGGATGATTCATGTCCTTCATTTTCTTGGCACTAGTTCTTACCATATGTCCAGTTCAGAGGAATATTCAGTGGCTCCCAGCAAAGCATCAGGGGGCCGGTACCAGAGGGTCACAACTTCCGAAGAGTATGTCTGGCTGGGAATGGACTTGGCCCGAGCAAGACCTACCCAAAGGAGAAAAGCATAGAGGCATTTTCCTAGGCCTTCCTGGAAGATACAAGGATGTACTTTACCAGGAAGTACGTAACTGGCAGAGTAACCAACATCTAAACAATATTACATCTCAAAAATATCAAATACTGTCAGTAGAACCACTTGACTATCTTAACCCTGTGTATCAGTTCATCAAGAGGATTTCTCAGATTTTTACCTACTTCATAGCCAGATGTAGCCTTCCTGGTACTAAATGTGGGTGACTAAGTTCTTGCCTGAACGATATGAATGCAGTTAAAGTGTGGCCTTCTAGGTCATGCATTAATGGAGGAGTCAAGGATTCTGCTTCTTTTGCCATGTCTTCTGAGCTGTGATGAACAGGAAGGGGAAGTTGTCTTGAAATAAAAAATTAGGAAACTATCTTGGGCAATGTGACAGATGGAGCCTATCCCAAGATGCCAGCGGGCACCATACAAGCTCTGACTATTTGGGTCAGAACTGGCGGGCAGAAAATGTTAAGTTTCTGGTGTGTTACACCTCTGTAATTAGGGGTGTCTGAAAAGCAACTGAGCAAACTCAGTGCAGGACTAACACGAGTGCTCTCCAGTTTTGCAGTTTAGGAACCTCCAGTAAATAAAGGGTGGAAACTGCCAGTCCGAATCAGTAGTAGGTTCTGAGATGGTTCTCTCCAGTCCTCCGCTGCAAAGTGACTGTGATTTGTCAGCTGGCCGCGTATCTTGCAGAGTCACAGGATTGATAGTCAGGAAAAACCATCACAGAGGAGTTCGCTGTTGTAAAGAATTGGTAAATGAGTGCCTATTAACTGCTTATGATCTCAGAATAAAGTCCTGGAGCTACAGAATCCCATTTGGCATGTGCCAAACAGGAGAGTGGTTCTTTAGTTCTTACAGAACCAGTGTATCAACAAGCATTTGTTGAACACCTACTATGCTATCAGGAACCTACTATGAAGTCAGGAATGAAAATATATGTGTGTGTATTCATATAGATGCACACACATCTATATATATGTGTATATATGTATATATATATATATATATAACATTTATGTGTGTATATATATCCTGCATATGTTTGTGTGTGCATGGATGACGAAACATGTTTGTATGTGAATGCAATTATAAACTATGATAAGTGCTAAAAGGGGAAAATAAAGTCTATGCCACTTTCATGGGAATACAGTGACATTTACATACTTAAATAAGAAAGAACAAGTGTGCATTCCTATAGTTGTCCATGCTATAGTCTGGGGTAATCTCTTTATCCTGCCATCCTGGAATAACCTTAGTTTTTTGTTTTTGTTTTTTTTTGAGACAGGGTCTCACTGCATTGTCACTGCTGGCCTGGAACTCACAGTGATTCTCCTGCCTCAGCCTCCTGTGCTGGGATTATAGGTGTGCACCATGCTCATGGCTGGAATAACCTTAATTGATTTTGATAGAACTTGTAATATCTGCTCAGATACAGGGAAACCTGCAGTCTACAAACGTCTATCAAAAATGGCTGTAGTGCAGCGGGTAGGAAGTAAGTTTTCAGTACCTGGCTAGACTGGGGCTTTAGGGAATCCCAAGAAGTGACTGCATCCTCTCCTTCTTGCCCCATGTTTCCTGTAGGGTCATTTGACGCCCTCACAAAGCATCGTGTTTCTGGCCCCCAGTTTTCAAAGGCCAAGCCTGGTCAACGCTTCACACAATGCTGCACACAAAAGCAGCATTATCACAGTCTTGACAGAGATGTAGGAGGAAACTTACCAAAATCAGCCAGCTTGAGCTCTCCGTGGTGACTGAGGAGCAAGTTCTGAGGTTTCAGGTCCCGGTGGAGAACATGCTGTTGGTGGATGTACGCCAGGCCCCGCAAAAGTTGAAACATGAAAAGCTAGAAGGGACAGACATCATATGAAGGACATTTAAGCCACTAAGTACTGATTTTACCTCTAAATCAAAAAATGGCCCTCTGAAAAAATGTGAAAGTGCATCTTAAGACCAAAAAACAAAACAAACAAAAGATTTTACATCCATTTAGAAGGAGAGAAAAAAAGACAAGTAAAATTAAGAAACTAGATTATATGCTAAACAAAAGGATTCTGGCTTTTCCTGACATCTTGTTTCTTTGATATTGAAGGAATTGCCCTTCCTTAAAAGTCTAAAGGGAAACATTGAAGTTTCCCTTGGAGCACTAGTTATTGATTTAGATGTGAAAAACATTTTCCCCACCAATGAACTTGGCATATAAGAATAAGGTTGACCTGGAAATGATATTCTAAAGTTTACAACTGTTCAAGTTTCCCAGACTCGCAGATATGAAATCCTTTTAAAAACAAAGTACGAGGAAACACAACTGGGAACTACATCCTTGGGTAGGAAATAAATTACTACCTTTTAAAATTTATTTTTAAAGTCTTAAATTCTAAGTTGAAAACATGGGAAATACACAGTACAGGTTAAGAGGGAAGAAAGATCAAATGAAATTGGCCCTGCCTCCCTCAAAAAACCAGAAGAGAAAAAGAATAAATAGCAGATAGAAGAAAGGAGCAACAGCGGTGGTTGTGGAAAGGAAGAAAGACAAATACATTCTGACCCCCAAGTTTGAAGTGTTGCATATGGTTATGAAACACAGAAGCTATACACTTTCGTCTAGGTTCTTACCAATATAGAAAAGCTAGAGGGGGAAAACGTGCTTAATATTCTAAACACAACCCGCTCTTTCAGCGCTGCTGGCAACAGAGAATTCAAACCCCAGCCAGCGCTGGTGTTCACAGAAGCCTCTCCGCCCGAGACCACGATGTGGCCGCTCAGGACCGAAGGGTCAGGCCCAGCGTTGCTGGGGACCAGGCAGAGCATAGAGGCGGAGCTGCGGGGCTGAGGCGGCTCCGTCCTGCCGGCTGGGCACTGCGGGCTGCGGGGCCAGCGCCCACCTCACCAGGCGGGACGGAAGGCAGGAGCCGGCACTGAGCGGCAGCGCGGCCCTTAGGACCCCGAGGGCTTCACCCAGCGCGGCAGCCCGGACGCGCTGGGCTGAGTCCATGCAGTGACCATGGTGGCTTCAGGGCCATCGGAGCACGCGTGTGTGCGCGTGCGCGCTTATGTGTGTACGCATGCGTGTGCGTGCGTGTGTGTGCACATGTACGTGTGCGCGCCGGGGATCAGACTTAGGTCTCTCGGCATGGGAGGCAAGTACTCTGCCGCTGAGCTGCACTCCTCCATCAAATGTTTTCCAGCCCTGAGCCTTCCCAAAACTTACTACTCTTTTTGGTGCTTCAACACACACACACTGTTCATTTTATCATGCACCAGACCACTAAGTTACCAAAACACAGATTCCCATGCGTTTCCACTTAGTCATAAATATAAATGTTCACAGAAAAGACAATATAAAGAACAATTTTAATTCCAGGCAACATACAGCAGAGCATAGTACGTGCTTAGAAATGGTTTTCAAAGAGGGGAGAGGGAGCTGAGGCAGCAAGGGACAGCACGGAGACGATGCTGTTCACTTGGGGTGCGGACTGAGGATGATGATGGCTTGTCCTCGATCTACAGATTTGAAAATCAGGGCTCATGGGAACCTTAGAAATGTGTCTAGGAAGGGTATGGAGGCTCAGGCCTACAGCCCCAGCACTCTGGGAGGCTCAAATTTATACTTGTATGATTTCACTATACTCTGTTGAGAACAGAGAAAAGACAGAAAATTTCAGGACAGGCAGAAGGCTGGCCGGGCCAGGGACAGAGCTTCCGGGGGTCAGCCTGACATACACAGGGTACACCTCCTCTGCTTACCCTGTCCTCTGCCCCGGGGTGACTGCGAGCGTCTGTGAACGGCAGTCTGCTGACTCACTAATGCACCAGTACACTTCTGGTTCTGTTGCCCTGAAATATAGGGAATATTCATTGACCAGTCTGAAAAAGCAGATTGGGAAGGTGGCTGAGAACCTCAATTATAGGAATTATGGACTTTATTCCTGAGACAATCTAGTTACTATAAGAGTTCGAGTTGAGAGAAAATGACACAAAGAAAAGGTAAGTAACTGTGGTCCGTGGGAAGGGCTAAAGAAATGAAGAGCCTGCAGCCAGGATCCCACGGAGGACTGTGGTGATGCCGTTAAGGCTCATGCTTCTCAAGTGTCAGGGACCAAGTGACCACGGGATCCCATTAAGTAAGTCTAGGATGAAACCCAAGCTGCTGCATTTCCGGCAAGATCCAAGGTGATGCCAATGCTTGGTGCGCAAACACACTTCGAGTACTAGGGAAGCGAGAAGTCACAAGGCTTAATTTGTGGAAGTGATGGTAAGAAAGGAAAGGAGCCAGGAGTGGTAGTGCATGTAATCCCAGGTTCCTGGGAAGCTGAGGCAGGGGGATCACAAGTCAGAGGCCAGCCTAGGCGGCTTAGCAAGACTGTCTCAAAACAAAATTATAAAAGAGCTGGAGATACAGCTCAGTGGCAGACCTCTCCTGGGTTGGATGATTGGTATTACAAAAACAAAACAAGGAAGGATGAGAAACAATTAAGAAGAATGCAATCAGGCTTCATGGCTGAGCATGGGAGCAGGATGAGACTGCACATGGCTGATTTTGAGTCACCAGGAAAATTCCAGCTCTGTTGACAAAACAGAAGAGGCCGACTTGAGAGAATAGTGCTGTTTGGACAGGTCCAGCCCGCTCGAGATGGGACTCTGAAGGCATAAGAGCAGTGTCTGAGAAGGAGGCCATGGTCAGGAGGGAGATGGGAGCTTGGCAGTTGCTCTGAGGGCACCTGGCAGTTTGGAGTCAAAGATAGCAAAGTAGATAACCATAGGTGTGTAAGCGGGGGAGTGATGCCGGAACGTTTGAGATGTGGGGCTCAGAGCACAGAGGGATCTATGCTGTTACTCCACATGGAGACCATTAAATGGCCTTACAATAGGAGAAATAAACTCAGATTTCTCTTCTGTGATGCTCACCCTGGTAACATATTGTGAATGTATTAAAAGGAGGAAAATCTTCTCTTTTTTTCTGAAATATTCAATTTTCTTGGCCCAATAGTCTCCTTATTCCCGTTTGTGCACACCCCCTCCCATAGAAAATGGACTTCTCCACTCACCCCCTCAGTGCTGGAGTCTAGTAGGTTCCAGTCTTGACACTGAGGTGATCACGGCAGCAGTGGTATGGATGTGAGATGATGGCACAGGAAAGCGGACTGATATGTGATCAATTACTGAACCAGAATTGATGGATAAAGGAAGAGTCAACAGGAACTTTTAAGGTGTTTGTTTGTTTGCATGTTTGAGACAGGCTCTCACTATGTAATTCAGTCTGGCCTTGAACTCACGATGTAGCCTGAATTGGCCTCGAATTCATGGCAATCCTCCTGCCTCAGCTTCTTGAGTGCTGGGATTACAAATATGTGACATCCCTTCTTTCCTTTGTTATCAGTGAATACTCTAAAGACACATCTGTGTGGTGACAATGACTGACAGAGAATAGGCTGCCCAGAAAACAGCGAAACATTACCCTAGCATTGAGGGGCAGCTCTTTCTTTTCTTTCCTTTTTTTTTTTTTTAACCAGGAATTGAATTCACAACCTCATGCTTGCCAGGCAGGTGCTTATGCCGCTGAGCTAAATCCCCAGCTGGGGGTGAGGGCAGCTCTTTTAAAAAGACTTTTCTGCAGAGTATCAGTGATATTTATCGCCTTGCTGAGCGCCAGGGGACTTTGCTCTGTGGCGGAGATGGAGGAGCCCCCGAGATACTCACCCTGACATTGTGAGGATTCAGCCCTCCCGGGTGCTGGGACATATACTGGGCCAGGTCTGTATGCTAAACCATACGCAGAAAGAGAAGACAGAAGGTGAATTCAGGGGTATGGGGACAGCGTCCCAAAGCAACAGAGGTCTGACCTCCCAGGGGTGGGAGTTAGGTTGTAGACTAAGGAATGAAAGCCCTGTACCCAGGTATCCTGAGGCCCCGCCGTGAAGGTGAAACACAATTTATCTTTCAACTGGCTGCTTGTAGACAGAAGCCTTTTTCTTGGCTCACTTATATGACAAGGACTGAATCCAACCCAGGGACTTTTCCTTCTCCAAGTGTTCTTGGAAGCAAGTCAAGTACACATACCTTACAGTTTCTTTCTACTCATTTGAATTTTTTTTGTTTAGATCTAGTCTTTGTATATAGTTTTTAAGTATTCAGTGACATATCCTTATCATCAGTGAAAACGTGCTATATTCTGCTCAAATAGTGGTTAAAAGTAGATTTGGAAAAAATAATTATTTTGTGTAGGAGGTGATGGGGGATAAGGAACAGCAAAAATAGTAAGAAGTGGATTAAAGGTAACTATAACAACCACAAGGCACTGCTGGGCATAACCAAGATTGCCATCCTCCACATCATAATGAAGGTTTTATCATGTCATAAAATATTAACAGGTTCATTAGCCTGGCACTAGACTCCTTCCTCCTGTGTTGTAAAATGCTGGAGAACTCACCATGTATTCGAAAACGAACATCAGTGTCTCTTTGGTGTGAACTATGTCATGCAGGAGCACAATATTGGCATGTTTCAAACCCTTCAGGAGCGAAGCTGGAAAGATTAAACAAAATATTAAATCAATTACTGGTAATAAAAGTGCTGCTTTGAAACTGTCAATCAGCACATGTATTTCTTTTTTAAACATTTCAAATCAAGCACTCTGGTTTTTCCCTCCTGAAAATAGACCTCGCCTCAAAGAATATTAAAATAACAAAGGACTTTCATTATTTTAAAAATGGTAAATCATTGCATTTTTTCTACATGTTGTTCCTACAAGCTAGAGTGACTGCAAAACAAAACAAAAAAATTACTTCCATTTACCTAATCAATTCCATTAGCGCACTCCCAGCACTTTGTGCATGCTCCCCCTGGGAATCCCCTCATCTCCACTCCAGAACTGTAGGATAGAGGTCCTGGAGAAACAAAAGCCACTGAGGAGCAGGAAACAAAGCATCTGTCTTCTACAATGAGACTTTGCAGCATGTAACCAGTCTCCAAAATGCAAAGTTGCACCAGAGGGCCACAGCACTGTGGATGTAACAGATATAATGATGTAATGGTGTGAGGCAGGGACCAGAGCTCGGGGCCTTAAGGGCAGCACAGCACCTCCCTGCCCACAGTGCCTGGTTCAGAACCTGGCAAACTGAAGAACCGTTGACATGTAATAAACAGAGAGTGAGGAGGCTTCCTGAAAGGGAAAGTTGCACGCCTCAGTGGAAAGGAGAAAATGCAAGCTTTGAAAGAGGAAAGAACCAAAGTTGGGGAGCCCAGGGAAGTGGGAGTGCTGACACCGTCTCTTCCTGAAAACTAGGCAAATACTCTTCTGAGCTGTACTTCAACTCCTAATGGCAACCTTTCAAAGGGGAGAATGCACCACAAAAAGCTTGGGTGGCCAGGAAAAGTTTTGAAAGGATATCTTTGGGGTTCCAGAGATAAGCAGAACTAGCTTCAGGACAGTAGAAACCAAAAAAGCAAAACAAGGAAATGATGCATCTGCTCAAGGCATCCCTGCCTGAAGTAGCAGTGTCTTTAAAATTTAAAGGAAAGGAAAAGTTAAGCATCAAAAACTCAAATCAAAGTAAACAATATGTAATGTATCAACTAGTGATTTCATGATGTTAATTTTTTTGAACTCTGTATTCTACTTTTTCTTCCTTTTTTTCTATTTTGTCTTTTTAACTTTCTTTTCTTTTTCTCTTAAAAAAAAACTCAAATCATGTTCTACAGAGTATGTCTGCATGTCTACATTTCATGAATTGCCTGTACCTACTCCAACAGAATTCCATAAACTCAAACACTCCCTTAAATTAGGGAAAGGAATTGTTTCCTTCAGGAATCTTTTCCAGTTGTAATGAGTCTCTGTTGCTTTGCCCTCTGACAGCCATTCTCTCTTCCAGTGAGGATGTTTCTGTTTCCCTCTGGAGAACTGATCATCTTCCTATTCAATCCAGGCCTTAAGGTAAGGCTGACTGCATCTCTACCCTCTACCCTCAGCATTTGGTTTGGAAACAGGCAAAACACTAAGCTAATGTGAGCCCTATTTGCCAGCGCTATTGGGGAAAAGATGCTTTCTATTCCACTGTGTAGGCTGAAATTGTGGAATTCATCCAGGAACTGCTGGGGTTTGATTACCGACACCTGCTGATAGTACACCTGGAAATGGGTGAGAGCAAGGCACAGATGGGCTGGGGTGTATAATTTAATGGTAGGGTGCTTTCCTACCACGCATGCAGCTATGAGTTACATCGTCAGTATTGGAAGAAAAAGAAGAGGTAAGGTCCAGAACCCAGCCTTGAGTGATGGAGTCATGAGCTCCCACTGGCCTTGGTTCTCAGGTCTGGGAGCCAGTGAGTTTTCTTCTTTATTCAGTGATTTGAGCTGGGAACCTCTTAGAACTGAAGCCCTCTTCCTACTGTGCTGTTTTAGTTTTTGCCCTCAGAATCCTCATGGACTAAATTTTTATTATTTCACTTTTACATGAACACTGCTTTGTAAATTCAGTGCACAGCTTCGTAGGCCTGTTTCATCTCTGTAGTCTCATGTGGAGTCCTCATGGGGATAGAGAGTGACTCTGTTGGACGCCACCACACAACTTAGTACAATGCTTAGCTAAAATTAAGCACTTAATTTATCAAGCGCATCTATTGAGTGTCTTGGTGGTCGATCCTCTTGTGGAGCCAGGAGTCCTAATAGGAAGCTTGGCCGGATCCATTTCCGTCTGAATAAGCTCTAGAGAGGATCTTAACTCGTCTCAATTCCGTCACTGTGAAGTGGAGTTGGCTTCCCTGAGTGCTTCACAGACAGCGGGGATGTGAAGGCGAGCTCAGAAGCCGTCTGCAGAATCCTGGCTGAAGGGGAGCAGCACGCAGAGGCAGAGAGAATGAGTGTCCTCGTGCCAGTTTCTCATCCCCTCTGTTGCTTTGAACCCGTTCGTTCCCATCCCAGTTATTCAAGCCCAGTTTATGGTTCATGTCCGCTGGAGTTTGCAGCACCTTCCACAGTGTTGCAGCCGTGACTCTCGACCACCAACTGCAAATGCACGAGCTTTATGTTTATTTTTGTTAGTACATTATTTCAGGGATCTCTTCCTTTCCCTTCTCCGTGCACGTGCACACACGCACCACGGCATGCAGCAGAGTTAGTTTGAGGGGTTGGGAGTGCAGCTCAGTCACTAGGAGGATTTTCAGTACAACTTTTTTTTTTTTTTCTTGGTACCAGGGATCGAACTCATGACCGCACACTTGCCAAGCAGGCGCTTATGCCACTGAGCTGAATCCCCAGCATTTGTTACAAGTCTTGTCTAACTTAAGGTCGTTACCAAAGCTCCCTGAGCACATTTTTAAATGATGGTAAAGCCCTTGCAAATCATCATGGCCTGGAACTCACATATTTGTATTATTGTTTTCTCAGGTTCACAATTTCTTTGCAGAAACATTTTTAAGCCGTTCATCCATTCTACATAGGGTCATCACGCTAGTACTTTGTAACTGCTCTCGACAATGACTTTTACTTTTTTTCTATAATTATTTTAGACCCTCACGCAATTCGCCTGCAAATCCGTGGCTGCAGATGTCTAGAACCCCCGCTTCTGGCCCGGCCCGCGGCACCCCTGGGCCAGTCCGTCCATCAGTCAGTCCACCATCATTCAGTCCAGGGAGCAGAGGCCTCCACTTAGCCCAGGCCTGGGACTCATATCTCGGTGAAATTGGGGAGCCCCAGGCCTGTCCCGCCACCGCCCTCACCGCCGGCCTGGGCCCTGGAGCCCTGCAAACGCAGCTCCCCCGTCTCCCCTGCCTCTGCGCCAGCTCTCCCTGTGCACCCCACTCCTGCAGGCCATG
The DNA here is from genome assembly GCA_004027455.1 of Hydrochoerus hydrochaeris. Taxonomy (NCBI): domain Eukaryota; kingdom Metazoa; phylum Chordata; class Mammalia; order Rodentia; family Hydrochaeridae; genus Hydrochoerus; species Hydrochoerus hydrochaeris. Next base: position 279,580 of record PVLA01000633.1, read on the forward strand.
CGCCAAGGACGCTGCCGCCCCTGCACTGCACCGCAGCGCCAGCCCGGCCTGGAGTCTTCACTGCCTTCCGCATGACTTCGCTGCAGTCACTTGTTTTGTGTCACTTGTGTGACTTGTTTTGTTTGCGTCACTTGTTTTGTTTTGTGTTTTTTGTTTGTTTGCTTATTGTTCTATCCTCAGTGCCTGGAATAATGTCTGACAATACTGCAAGCACTCAGTGAATACTAATTGTCGAATCTGTGTTTCCCGTTTCCCTAACATCCTGGTCTAGTCGGCTGGCTGCACGTTTCTGTTGGAGATTTCTTGCTTCTTTTAATCGCCATCTTCGGTAGATCACGCGCATTCTGATCCGTGGCCACATCTGCTGAAACAACTTTATGGAGACGGAATTGCACTAATTATTACAGAATTTGCATGAGAAAGCAGGCGCTGTTTAAAGCTTTAGTCTCGTGGTAGTGCTGATAGGTTTGGTCCATCTGCCAGGGCAGCTAAAATGCCTGCGTCTCTTCTGAATTTAAGGGTGTCTCGTAGTCTTTGCAGAGAAGGTGAAATTTCTTTTGTACGGATTAAAGTTTTAGAGTTACAACTGAGAAGTCGACTAAGCAAAGAAGAAATATCCTCGTTATCAGCATTCTGATACTAGTAAAATTACTGTTTTTACACGTCCCGTACTTCAAGGGCACTTATTTTTATTTTTCTTCAATGACACCAAGATACATAGAGAGATGTTTTTTGTTTTTAAGTCTGAATAGGGTTTCTTCAACTGCCTTTTGGTGGCAGGGAATGCTGTAACCAAGCTGAGGGCCGTGCACCGTAAACACACGGTCTACCGTTAGAACTAAGCAAGGTGAAAGTGTTACAGGAGTTCGACTCCCCTCGGGGGGTCCACACAGGATGAAAACACATTTCAGTTGTGGCTGAAGGCGCATCTGTTGGAGGTCAGACCCCAAGACAAAGGCGAAATGACCAGGCCTACATCCTTTCCTGACAGATAAATAATAAATTAACATCAGCCACCCCCCGATGATTAAAATCCCCTGACTCATCTCTTCCTAAAAAGGACCTTGTTCTTGCATGTACACCTGCTATGTGATCTGCTTCCCCCTTGTGTTAACATCACCGGAGAGGATAAACCTGTAATCCTATTGGCTGATCACAGTTTTGTCCCACATTACACCTGCCTCCTCATTTTGCTCCGTAAAACTTCCTCTACCAAGTGGGGTCTACGGCAACCCGTTTTTTGATTACCTTCGTGTCTCTCAGGAGTTCTCTATATATAAATAATTCCTCCTCTTAATCTCCATTGTTTCTTAGAATCTATCCATTTTGGGGAACACAAACTTGGTGTATCTGACATCTAACAGGTTGGGAGTTAAATGTATTCCCCTATATCACATCCATGATTGAGCTGTATATTGCTTCTAAAATAATTTTATAATGGTAATGATAGTAGCAACCAATCACTGAGTATTTTAAAAAACAAGGCATTGTTATATTAACTTAGTATGACTATTAAAACCCTATGAATTCAGAGGAAACATGAAGAAAACAACATACTCCCAAAGATCAGGAACAATGACTCATGACTAATATTTATTCAGCTCATAAGATACCTGATAATTTAGATATAGTATTATGAAGAGAAATATTTAATAATTTATAAAAATGAACAAAATTCGTTTCATGACATAAAAATATGTAACTTCTTGGTTTTGTTCATTTTGGTGGGATTTGGGGTTTAGTAAAGTTTAAAAAAAGGTAAGTGCTTTGCAACTGCAATGTGTCCTAGTGTCTCGATGTTGCTCTACCTCTTCCTGCGTTAGTCGTGAAGTTCTATCCCCATGCTGTCGTTACTGTGTTTTATAAAGCTGTAACTATGCGTGTGTGATAGGCTATGTCTATGACATGATGTGACTGAGTTCAACAGCAAACTTGTCAACCAGGACCACCCTAATACTCTGTGGTAACGGATGACCCGGAGGTCTTTTCGTTTTGTTTTTGTTTTTGAAACAGTCTCACTGTGTAGCCCAGGCTGGCTTTGAATTCACCATCCTCCTGACTCAACCTCCTGAGTGCTGGAATTACAGGCATATACTAGCATGTGGTCTTAGAGACTTAATCAGACTCTTCCTTTATCTTATTGTGCAACCTCAGCAAGACTATTTTTGGCTCATTACTTTGTAATGTAATTTCAATTTTCTACTAGCAAATTGATCTTAAATATTTTTAGATGAAACTGTTTCTAATTTAAACACTGCAATTACTGTTGCAGTAGGATCAAAATTGCTGAATACACAATATTATATATTTTTTCTTTAAAATATTTCTTCTAAGGAACACTGCTCCACTGTTGGTGGGAATGTAGACTGGTGCAACCATTATGGAAATCCATATGGAGAATTCTCAGAAGACTAGGATTGGAAGCCCCATTCAATCCAGCTATTACCCTCCTGGGTATTTTCCCCAAAGAACTGAAAAGTTCATATCACAGTGATATATGTGCACCCATGTTCATAGCTGCACAATTTGTGATAGCTAAATCCTGGAAACAACCAAGATGCCCATCAACTGCAGAGTGGATGAAAAAGATGTGGCATTTTTATACAATGGAATATTATTCAGCTGTAAAAAAGGATGATCTTGAGGCCTTCATAGGCAAATGGAGACAACTTAAGACTATCCTCATTAGTGAAATAAATAAGAATCATATTTATAAATATCATATTGTGTCTCTAGTATAAAAAGTAAATAAGAACTACAAGAGTAATAAAACCAAAATGTGTAATTGCTATTGTAAAAAAAGAGAGGAAAAGAAAGTGCTCTAAGGGATATAACTGCATGTATGTTTAAGTGTGTAAAATAGATGAATCTTTTTTGGATCTTTGAGCAGAACTGTTTGTAGTCTGTTTGAATATTTACTATTTACCCTTTAATTTTGTAACTTGAACAACTACATCCAAGATGACAGTACATAATTTATAAATGACTGATTTCTTAGTGGGGCTTTTTCTCATTCTCCTTTTTCTTTCTTTCTTTTAGAATTCTGTATTGTTGCTACCCTTTTTTCTGTTTTGCTTTTTTTTCCTTCTCTTTAAATAAAATTTTAAAAATGTATAATTGCTATTGCAAAAAAAGAGGAAATAGGAAGCACTATAAAACATATAGCTGCATGTATGTTTAGATGTGTGGGATTGATGACCATATTTCTAGGTTCTTGTTGTATTGTTGAACAGATCTGTTTGCACTCTCACTGCTTGAGTGTCCACTTTGTGTGCTTTAATTCTGTAACTTGAATAAATATTTCTAAAAGATGGAGTATGTCATGTGTCTACTTCTCAAAAAGGTAAATTAAATGATTGCTTCCTAAGGAAATTCCACTAATAGGTGAAAGGTCCTCAGTTAAACCAGAAGGTGACCATTTTTAGAAAGATATTTAAAATAAGGGACATTAAGATATTAATAGAATTTAATAAAACTAATAAACACTATTCTTACATAAAACATAAAATATTGGCCTGTTCAAATGAAGGTATTTTTCTCCTACTTGTGAAAATAAACATTTGAAATATAATTCTGAGCCAGTTATGAGAGATTTCCTAAATTGCTATGAAAGCTTCTGATCTCTTCAATTAGCAGAGGCACAGGGGTAGAAACGACATGTCCACTTTGTGCACTGCTGTGTATCTAGTAGCCAGCAGAGTGAGAGCCACTGTGGGTACTCAATAAATACTTGTAGAATAGATATATAGAAAGTCATGAGGTTCTGAATCAGAGAGATGTGCTTTGAATGTTGGCTACATGGTAGAGTAATAATGTATCATCTCTCAAAGTTCACTGGATTGAAAGAGGTCTGAAAAGCACCTGACATGCTTCCCTTAGTACTAACTCCATACTATTATGTGTTAAGAGCAAATGAAGACATATAGCCATCCAAATAACTTGACGTGGCTTCTACCTCCACAGAGAGGGGCACAGCAAGTCCTGCTGGGTCACTCCCAGGCTGCCATGCCCCAGAGTTGCCAGGCTCTTCGGAAATCCAACTCCTGCTTCGAGCCATTCAGAGAAGGTATATTCCTTGTTAGGTTTTTCTGCACATGGCTTTTGATTGCCTTTTTAGCTAGTGACCCTGGACTTTAAGTAATGAACTCCAGCTGTTCTTGTTTTGCTTTCCAGTCCTTCTAATTTAACCTCCCATGTCCCTCGCCTCACAGCCTCACAGCCTTAGAGCTCTTACAGGGAAAATGGGACCTCACATTGACTTGAGGAAGAGAGGACGTTTCTTACAAGGGCTCCACGTTCCTACCCTAGTGGAAAAAGAACCATTCACTGTTAGAAACTGGAAGCCTATCAACCTCCAATGTGTCAAAAATCCTTTTGTGGTTTTCAACATTGTACAAGCAAAGCTTTCCAAGAGGGAAGTCCATAAAACAAAAGGATGCAGCCCGCCGTTCAATACTAAGTGTAATTGTAAACACCTGCAAGGGAGCGGCGACTCCCTGGCAAATGTGCAGTGAAAGAAACCTTTAGCACACACAACAACACAGATCCAGCTCTTGAACCATGCTGACAGCCATCTGTTAGTAAAGCTGGCAAAACCATCAAATGTCGACCTGAAACACTTGGTTGTGAGCAAAAGCTGAGAAAAGCCAAACTTGTGTTCAAGCAGGCTTCGGAGGAGAAGGTAAACCTGGGCCCAGGTTCTTTCCCTTAGGTGGGCAACCTGGGGGCTGCGGTTAGGATCACAAATACTCCTTACCCTCTCCACACATCTTTTCTGTATGTGGTCATCCCTTCATGGAAACCACTAATAAGAACATCAGTCAATGCCGCTTCCATTACATTAAACACTTAAAGCCATGTGTTGCCCAGAACACACATGATCCTGCCAGAAGGAGCCCCAGCTAAACTGATAGCCATGGCCCTTCTACTTAATTCGAAACCATTTATTTCCCAGGGGCTCTAAAATTAGGTTAGAAACTCATTTTCTGGATTGCTTTTTTTCACACCTGTTTCCATAATCAATCCTTACAAATTCAGTTCAAAACTCACTGACTCTATTAGGCACTGAAAAAAGCTTCTCATAACTGTGCACGTTTTTTAATATATTTGTTGCTTGAATTACCTGCTGTATTAGGATTAAAACAACATGAAAGAGAGGTGGGGCTTTGTCTTCTTGTCCTTTGCAACATTCAGCAACATTCTTTGCATTTAGGATGTGCTTGATAAAGAAGGGAAGATAAAAAAGTGAAAAGGAGGAGAAGTAAAAAGCAAGGCAAGGGAAATATCCTTCCTTTTTTATTTTCCTGAGATGGATAGCAATCCCAACATCACTTCAAATGGCTCATGTAAAAAAAAAGTGATACATTATCCTTTTAACAATTTATTTTCACTATGTTGCCTTTTTGAGATTTACAATATGAATCATTCATTATCTTAATGATCAACAAAGCATCACCAAGGAAAAGAGAAAGGAGACAGCATGTGTCCAGATCCGCTGAACTCTGAAAATAGACCCTGTAATAGATACTCTTCTGTCCTCTGTTTACTGCTTTTGCAATGAGCTGAGTCTCCGAGGGTGAAGTGGGCTCACCAGAACCCGGGAGGTTCTGTGGTGCAGACCCGAGTCCAGCCTCGCCTCCCTGCTCTGCTGCCCAGAGTACAAAGGAAACACAGCACTGCGCTAGGAGTGCACACCTGCCCCGAGTTCTCTCAAAACAGCAAGGATATTCAGGCAAATTTCCCAGGAAGAATTAATGTGGTGTTATATTATTCTTTCTTTTACATGAATTTTGAGTGTTGCATGGACAGTTTTAGCACCCAGCATGATGTCAAACACATAAAAATTATCCAGAAAATATTCACTGAGTTCATAATTCAGTCAAGTGATATAACAGTTTTGAATCTTAATACCCTAAAGAATAAATAACAAAATAACAGTGTAAAAACTTGGAAAACTGGAATCAAGAATAAAATTGTGGGAGCTGGGGATTTAGCTCAGAAGCACAAGTGCCTGCCCGGCAAGTGCAAGGTCATGAGTTGGATCCCTGGTTCCAAATAAATAAGTAAATAAATAAAACTGTGTTGGGTGTGCAGGTACATGTATGTAAAGTCAGCATTCAGGTGGCTGAGGCATAAGACAAGCGTGGGGCAGCATGAGATCGTCTGAAATGAAATGAAATGAAATTTAATTTAACACTACCTCTAGCTCAGCAAGGTGGCATATAGTTGTAATCCCAACATTCTAGGAGGCTGAGGCAGGGAGATTGAAAGTTCAAGCCCAGCCTGGACAACTCAGTAATTTACTGAGGTCTTATCTCAAAATGAAAGATAAAAAAATGAGGGGAATATAGTTCAGTGTGAAGGCCCTGGGTCCAAATCAAGTACCAACAAAAAAAGAAAAAAAATGTATAAATACCAGAAAGTAGATGCTAAACAAATAGACCTAAAGCATCTTTTCTTTTTTCCCTTTGTTTCCAAAGCAAGGAATCAGAGCAGATCTCCTGGGTCCACCTTCCTCTCTTACCTTCCCGGATGGCCGTGAATGGGACTCCTTCCTCTGCGTTCATGCTGATGACCTTCAGAGCCACCAGCTGCCCGTTGATCCTAAAAAGGGGGCGGAGGACATGATACACATTTACGGAGACAGTTGCCAGCAGAAATTTTTCTCAAGATGGCTTTTTTAAAAGGCAGTTTCCTTTCAAAAAATATATTCCAGCATATGGATCTAAACTTTTCTCAGATATATATGTACGTAAATGCTAGGCAGCCAGTAGAAAATGTACGTTGCATAGACAGTGACACAAAGTGGTCTTCTCTTTTACTGGCGAGGCGGGTGTTCATTTAGCACATGTGGCAGCAGCCAGTCCAGAGAAACCACTTTCCGCCAACATCCTCACAGGCCGTGCTGCTCTCTTCCCTCCTGTGCACTTTCACCAGCGCTCTCGCTTGCTGCCTGGCTCCTAACTGCCGCTCCCCCAGCCTGAACTCCTTCTACCTTCAACAGACTAGCTGGGGTGAGGGCATGTTTATAAAAGAAAGTCAGAAAAGGTCGTTTCAAAACCCACTGTATTGGGGCTGGGATGGAGCACAGTGGCACAGCGCCGGCCTGGGAAGGGCGAGACACTGGGTTCAATTCCTGATACAAAAAAAGAAGTCCACTATATTTATAAGCTGTGAATAACAGCCAGGTCTCACAGTGCCTCGGGAGGGCTGCACATTCACAGGTCTTAAGTACTGAGGACAGAGCAAACTTTAATACAGTGGGCTTCCTGTAATACTAGTAGCCGCCTCCTCTTTCTCATTTAAATTTTTTTTCTTATCATTCATCCTTGTACAATGGGATATTTAATAGTGATGCAATAGTCCATCATGTAAATATGCCATGTGCTTTGGCACTTCCAAATGCTTGCAAACTGCTTCTAGCTTTTAGTTATTATGAATACACTGCTACAATCATATTTGCAGGAAAATCTTGTCACACAGCCCCAGTCATCAGCTCCTCAGGGCAGACGTGCAGTTGTTAAGTTGGAGTAGCAGCATGTACCCATCCTGCCACACCCTGGCACTCACGGATCATGCACAGTGGCCAGGACAGTGGACACTGCACTGCCTAACACTGGTCAGGGCTACTATGTACTTTTAGGCTTTGCTTTTTAGAACAATTTTAGGTCTACAAAAAAATTAAGAAAGTAGCATAGAAAGTTCCCACATATCTTGCATAAAGTATTTCCTACTGCTAACGTCTTACATTAGTGTGACACAGTTGTTGTAATTTATGAACCAATATTGATAGCTATCATTAACTAAAACTCACAGATTATTGGGATTTCTTTAGCTTTTACTTACTATCCTTTTTACCATCTGGAGTCCAGTTGAAGGCGATCACTAGCTGTCAGATCCTCTCAGGTTCCTCAGGGCTGAGATTCCCAGATTTTGCTTGGCAATCTTGAGAAGTGTTTTGTAGGATTCCCTTCTCGTAATTTTTCTAATTTTTTATAGGAGACTGGGATTACGAGTTTGGGGAATGTAAGAAGCCCCCTTTATCAGATTTGATTAAGGGCACACACTGTCATGGTGATGTACAGCTTTGGATGTTGACCTTCCTCGCCTGTCTCAGATGACGTTTGTCTGATTTACCCAATTCCGTACTGTACTTCGGCATGGGTGTCTCTAGGAGTGCCCACTGGTAAGTACTGCAGAGCTTTATGTACCACTTTCAGGGTAGGTTTTCTACATAAATTATTTGTACTTCTATTGCATAGGCAGTTTATTCGCTCCCTTTATTAATTTATTGAACTATTTATTTATTGAGCCTGGGTCTCTCTTCATAGTTCAGGCTGGACTTGAACTCACTATGTAGCCCAGGTTGGCTATGAACTGGCTACCCTCCTGCCTCTGCCTCCTAAGTTCTGGGATTACAGGTGTGCCACCACACCCAGCACGAACCATTTATTTATGTCAGTATGGACTTGTAAGTATTTTATTCTTCTGGTTATAATTCAGTATATTATTATTATTACTATTATTATTATTTTAGACTGGAGATTGAACCCAGAGCCTTCATACTCAGTTACATCCCCAGCACCTTTTTCATTTCTGATTTTGAGAAGAGTCTGACAGTGTCACTAAATTATACTGAGCAGGCTTCCCAGAGTGGGGGTTCGAGGCATGGACCACTGTGCCCCACTCAGTGCTATTCTATTTCTGGCATTTTGTTGTTGTTGTTTTGTTTTTTGAGACAGGGTCTCACTATGCAACCCAGGCGAGCCTTGAACTTTTCACGATCTTCTTGCCTCTGCCTCCTGAGCACTGGGATTAAAAGTATATGTTACCATGTCTGGTTCTTCTTTTTAAAATTTTTGCAAGTTTATACTTTGGAAGCCTTTTCAACTGGCTTCACAGTGCTTTGCCATTCCCCTCATCAATAAGGATTTGTTGTTGCTTTTATCTTTGCATTTTGGCCTATTTGATAGATAAAAAAGATGATCACATGTTGATTTCCATTTCTTACAAAACTAAGTTTTCCTAAATTCATTGGTATTATCTATTTGTGTGTGTGTTTTGCCTATTTGTTCACCTTTTTATGGAAACATTTTGCATGTTCTTTTCGCCGACTGCCTTCACTTGTCTTAGCCGTCTTTGAAGTATGTTTATTTGGCTGTTTGACATAGTCCAGGCTGAGTCATGATAAACCTCCCAAACCATGGTCCACAGGCGTGTGTCACCACACCAGCTGTCTCTGAAGACTTGGACTTTAAATTCTTCATGATGCTCGGTATTTTACGAAGTGTTTCACTGAGACATTATCTAAAGTCCTGCACCCTACAGAAAGGGTCACTTTTTGTCAAACATGTTTAGCAAATGTTTTGCTCTTAGTCTCCTAAGTCATTGTGGTTGCAGCATATGTGGCTATTTTTTAAATGCTGAAAGTTACCCAGGAACAATGGTACGTAATTTCAGCAATTTGGGAGGATGAGACAAGAGGGTCCCAAGTTTGGGACCAACCTGGACAACTTTGTGAGAACCTGTCTCAAAATAAAAATACAAATAAACAAGGGTTTGGGATGTAGCTCAGTGGTAGAGCATGCCTAGCATGTGTGAGGCCCTGGGTTTAATTCTAAATATTGCAAAAAATATTATAAATATATAAAAATACTGAAATCTTTCCATAATAAAGAATTGAATTTTACTTTGTGTTTCCATATCAATTTGACCATAACTGTTTCAATGAAACATCTGTTAAGGTGTATCAGAATTGGGGTTCCCTTGCACATACGTGAATAGATGGGGCAATGTGGACCTCGTTTTCCCTGATGTCATACTTAGACTACTGCAAGCTAAGGGTTATATAGAACTTGTATTTTCTTCTAGTTCTTTTATGCTTTCCTTTACAGTTAACTTGTTAATTCATTATATTCAAATTATACATGCATTGTTTCCAAATGGCTAACAGTTATCCCAGTCCACTTATTGGACCATTTTTCTTCTACTGACTTGAAATGCCAGTGATATTTATTACTAATACTTGGATTTGTAATGGTTTTGGACTTTTCAAAAATCATGTTTCTTTAATCTGTCTTTCCTTTCACTTGTGCTACAAAATTGTAATATCTTAGCTCAGAATTTACAGTCAACCCTTTGTATCTGTACATTCTACATCTGTACACAACCAACCACAAATTTCAAATATTCGGGAAAAAATGCATGAACTAAACATATACTGACTTGTTTTTTCTTGTCTTCATTCCCTAAACACAACAGTATAACCACTATTTATATGGCATTTACATTGTATTAGATAGTACAGTACAGTATAGTATATTCTGTACCACTCTATATAAAGGACATCAGCATTCTAGGATTTTGGTGTCCAAGAGGGTCCTAGACCAAACCCTCAAGAATTCCAAGGGACAACTGTATTTATACATCAGAACTTGAAGTTAGAGACTCACTGGCACCTTTACACTAGTAAATTTTTGAGTCCAAATATTCTGTACTTAATCCATGGTCACGCTGGGAGACCCTGTGTGAGCCTGGGCACACACGTGCCTTCTCCCTTCAGTGCCAATGCCAGCTCTGCCTCAGGGACTTTGTACTTGTTGCCCTCTCCTGCTCCAAGCTGCCTCCCACTGGCTCGCTCCTAACTTCTCCGATCCAGTTCCACTGTCTTCTTCCCAGTGAGACCTACTCGCCTGCTCCGGCTTGCCCTCCCTGTTCCGTGCTGTTCATTTCGACAGCACTTTTCATTCTCCAATAAATTCAGTATTTTATTAATTGCTTATTGCATATCTCACCCCTCCTTCTCTCCATAAAAGCAGAATGTTCATCTCCTGTCCTCCAATGTATTTTTTTTTTTTTTTGGCACTAGGAATCGAACTCAAGCTCTCCCACTTGTCAGGCAGGTGCTGTGCCACTGAGCTACATCCCCTGCCCTCCCTTCAACGGCTTCTTATTATAAAATATTGCCTGGCACATAATAAATATCGTAATTAAAAATTTTAGTAGAATGAATATCTGATTCTTAGTCTTTTATGTTCTTCAAAAAATAGATTCTGCTCTTATTCCTAAATAGTTATTTCTAATACATAGAGATAACTTACAAGTATACACTGATTTTGTAACTGATCATCTTGTTACTTCTTCCAGTAGTTTTTCAGATGATTCTCTTAGGTACATTAGGGAAATAACACTATAATCCACAAAAGTTGATATTCAGCATTTTCTCTTTGCATTGGCTAGAACATTTATTTATTTACTTGTTTAGTTAATTAGTGGAGTCTGAGGACCAGGGATGCTCTACCACTAAGAGACATCCTTAGTCATTTCCAGTGTTTTATTTTGGGACAGAGTCTCACTAAATTGCCCAGGTTGGCCTTGAACCAGTGATCATCCTGCCTCTACCTCCTGAGAGGCTGGGATTATTTATAGGTGTGCACTAACACACCCAGCTAAAATAATTTTTATCAATAATACATGATGAACCTTCTTGCCTTATTTCAAATTTAGCAGTAATGTCTCTAGTATTTAACAAAAAAGCATGTAAGCTGTTGATTTGAAATATTCTACACATAAATAAGGAATAGTCATTTATTCTGTTTCTATTTTATTTAGAGTCTTTTGTTTGTTTTTTGTTTTGTTTTTGAGACAGGGTCTCACTATATAGTCTGTGTTGGCTTTGTACTCATCATGTAGCCCAGGCTGGCCTCAAATTCCCAGCCGCCCTCTTGTCTCAGCCTTCTGAATGCTAGGCTTGTGAATATATACCACCATGCCTGCTTATTTAAGTTTTTAAAACTAGAAATTGATCTTGAACTTATCAAATGCTTTTTTTTGACATTTATCTCTATGATATTTTGCAATGGATTTTTACATAATAAATAAAATGTATTTGTGGTGGAAGATAAAAGTTTAAGAGTGATCACTTCCCTGACCTAGTCTTAACTACTAGAAGTAATAAACTCTTGTCTATTTCTCCTGCCTCTTCCATGTACATACAAATCTATATTTGTACAGCATATCTGAGTGTTTTTTTCTAAAAAGGATAAGGGAAGGTCGGGGATTTAACTCAGTGGCATAATCAGCTGCCTTGTAGGTGAGTGGTCGTGAGTTCAATCTCCAGTACAAAAAAAAAAAAAAAAAAAAGGAGTGTAAAACTGTAAAAGGGGTCTAGAGAGCAAGAAATTTAATAACAATGCCTAAAAATCTTTGCCCACAAATATATTCTAGGGCCAAGGATTTAGCACAGTGCCATAGGTGACTGCCTGGCAAGCACAAGGTCATGAGCTCTATCCCCAGTACCAAAAAAAACCCAAAACAAAACAAAAAAACAAAAACAGATGTTCTGTAACTTGCTTTTTTTCTTTTAAAATACTAGACATCTTTTTCATATTAGTACATCTATTTCATACATTAAATGGCTGGGAACAATTCTATGGAATTATGACTACATATCTGGTCTTGCATCTATGGATATTTGTGACCAAGTTTTTATGTATTCTGTTATAAATCCTGCTACATGCAATATACCTCTACTTTATTCCTTTTGCATACTTGGACAAGTATTTATAATGCATTTTCAACCTATTACCAAGCTGAGTTCCTTGAAGGAAATCTTATATTTTTGGCTCCCAGGTTAATTACAGACATTAATTAAATCCTGCTTCTATTCAATATATTTAAATTTGTATTTCTTTTACAATTTTGTTTTAACAAATAAAAATTACATGCAAACTCTAAGATGAATAATAGTTTTTTTGTATTTATATTACATTTTAAATATGCACTTTTAAACCAGGTGGTGCATGCCTGTAATCCCAGCACTTGGGAGGCTAAGGCAAAAACCAGCCTGAGCTACCTAGTGAGCTCAAGGCCAGCCTGAACTACATCGCAAGATCCTGTCTCAAAACAAGCAAAACCTTTAACCACTATTAAGTCATTATTTTTCTCCATTAGACTAACACAGAAAAAAAGAAATAAAAAGAATAGATTCTCCAGTTTTCCCACCTCAACTGAAATGCAGTGGAATTCACTTTTCCAAAATGGATATTTGGTTTTGCACGAGGAGTGTTAGTAGTCTCCAGTCATCCAGTCATTTTGTATATTTTCCAAGTGTAGGAAAATCAGGACATGTCATTTTTTGCATACCCCTACTTCACAGCAACCAATCTTAGTTTCTTCTCCCAAGGCCAAGTGAGAGACTGAGGCAGCAATCTCAACAGGTCTAATCAGGCGCCTGAGTTGCTGTCATTAAAGAGGGCAAGGGGGGCCCCTCCCACAGGCAGGGCTTGTCCTTTGGGTCAGTAGTAGAGAAAATCCACTTTCTTTTCATCGAATAGAAAAGAAGAAAGGCTGATAAACATTTAATGGGCTGATCTTAGTAAGAGCAGAGCAGGTTTGCTTTCCTTTCAGGGCTTCTTAACTCATCACGGCCTCTCCTTCCTGCCCTTGTGTTTGCACCGGTCCCAAACCCTGAGAACTCTCATGATGCATCATCTGGTTTTATGATGTAAACGAGGGCTGGGCCTCTTTTTTCTAAAATCTCTTGCAGCTGTGAGTCACTCACCTGCTAATGCCCTTGTAAACTGTAGCATAAGAACCTTCCCCCAGCTTCTCCAAGTTCAAGTAGGACGAGGCTGCCCCAAACGGGAGGCTCTGCCTCTGCTTAGAGGGACGGGGAGAGAGAAAGAAAGAGCACTTTTTAAAAAATCGTTAACGTTTTTCCACCCCAGGGAACTCGGACAGCATCGCCAGAGCACAAGGGCAACGTGTCCGGACCCTCACGCGCTGAATTCTTCCCCACCCACGTCAGAGCCAGCAGCTCACTCACCCACGGAAAACCCTGCCTCGGGTCCTCTTCCTGAAAAGGATCACTGTTACTCCGCGGCCTTTTACTCTTCGGCTTCCCGGCACTGACAGCCCCAAGTTCCCCCTGGGGGTGGAATGAAGTCATGGACCGGGATGCTTCTTTTAGGTCTGATAGCTGCAGAAAAAAAGAAAGCACAAGAGGAAGATGTGTGCAAAGTAAAGACTCAGTGGTCGGCAAAACTATTCTTTTCTTGCCTGGTTCTCTCTTCTCTAAGCTCTTTTCTAAGCTTCCTACAACCCCCAAGCCATGTGTCTTGAAACTCAGATCCCTGAAAAAGACTAGAATGGCATCAACTGCTGAAATGCATTCCTTACCGGACTGTATGTCTGTAACGCTTAGAAGAACCGAACGCTCATTTCACTGTATGTTTTCCAATTTTTCTCTGTTTAATTATGACTCCCCTCCCCCAATGTACCTAAATTATTTTTTGAGGGGGTGATTTTCTAGTATGGTATTGCTAATAATCTTGAGTTAATTATTGACATTTTGAAGCCACGCTACAGCCAATACTGCAGCTCCGCCTTCTGCGGTTCAGCTCTGCAATTTAGGGCCTTGGAGCTTTCAAGAGTAAAACCACTTTCTCCACTTCAATTCAAGGGAGTTCCGTGCAGCTCAAAGCCAAGGATTATTTTACTCTTTACAAGCCATCTCCACATTACATAGCTATAGCCATAAATTCTCTGTGACCTCAATAGAATTTTCTTTTTATGGCTTTAGACCTACCACAGAAGAATCAGACCCCGCTTCAGAAAGGGAATGTCTGAGCTTCTCGGTGTATCAATAGAGACAGCAGCTCTTCCCAGATGCAAATACCTTGAATGCAGCCTCCATCGCCACAGGCTGACCCCTCGGCCAGCTGCACGCCTCCCCTCTCACCGCCGAACCGTGGTAGCAGCTGCACCCAGGCTGTCGGCTCTTTGCACACAGCTCTTGTCCCATATCTTCCAGGTCCAAGGAGAAAACCCGCACTTGAACCTTTCCTCTTCTGCCTCTCCTCCCTTTGCTCACTCCCTTTCACCAGAGGTCAGCAGCTGGAGCTTTCATATGACTCACATGAGGGCTCTGCCTGGAGCAGCCTCATGACTTCAGCAGTTTTTCCTTGTCAGGCAAGGAGCTCTGCATTAGAAAGGTGACTGCTTGCAGGCTACTGAAAACAAGCAGCTGATACCAGACCGAACGAAAGTAGTTATTATCCTACCTACAAGTTTTGAGTTCGTGGTGATGGTGTACACCTTTTTATTAGTGTGCATTGCTGGTCCCTGTGCTGGTGTTTACTGACATTACTGGCAGTGAGATTGACATTAGTAGGCTTCCCTGGTGCTGAAGCGAACAAGCTGAGGAGCATTTGCTCCCTACATCTCATCTGAAGGTGTTTTGGTTTCCCCACTTTAAAGCAAATTTGTAATTTAGCCAACTTGTAGAATGCCAGGAAACCACAGGACATTGAGCAGGAAGAAAGTGGCTGATCTTCACCCCACCTCTTGGTCTCCTGGCAGCAGTGGGGGGGGGGGCTGCTCATTCACTCAGTCACTCAGCCTGGCACCTGTGCTGTCCTCCCCTATGCAACCACACAGGGGCAGGAGAGGGCTCAGTACCAAGTGTCTTTGTCCCTCCTCCTCTCCTTTCTTCCACATAACCATGATTAATGATCACTGTATATAAGGTATTATCCTAGTACTTCACATGTCCGGGAATCTAGCTCAAACTGGATTGTCATCTTTGTTCTTTGAACAGAACTTTTTCTCTCATTGACTCCTAAGACTATTGCCACTGGAATGTGCCAATCATAGTGTGAGACAAAATTTCAGATACACAGACAGACATACACGTCATGCACACATGCAAAATCCTTACCAAGGGGAAAAATAAGAGTCATATTCTGTCCTTTTATTTTTCCCCTCTTGTTGTTTGTCATGGTTTATGTCAGTGGCCCCCAGGCCTCATGTATTGCCTTGTGCATTTGTGACTGGTTCATTGTCTAGCACTTGGATTGATGGTGTCAGTGCTACACCTGCCTAGGGGTGGAGCCAGCATACAATGTAATGGCAAGAAGAAGGTGTATGTCTCTCTCTCTTGCCAGTTTTCCACCCTGCTGTTTGCAGCCGCCATGAACTGCGGCCCCGCCATGCCACTCTTCCTTGGAGCCAACTGAGTATGGACTGAAACCTCCAAAAACTGTAAGAAATAAACCTTGCCTTTCCCAACTTTGGGCATCAGGTATTTTGTCTCAGTGATGAGTAAAAAGTAACTAAGATACTGTACTCAGAAAAATCCTTTGCAATGCTGGGGTTGTTCTTTTAATCCAAAGCTAGATAAGAAGCGATTAACCAGGCAGGGCCCTATCAGGAGCATTAACATAAGGGCTGTCAAGGTGTCAAAAGGGGTTCCAGCCATGGTCCCAAGTCAGGCAGACCTTGGAATCCTCTCTGTTTCTGGTTTCATTCTTGAGCCCAGTTATTTAGCCTCTCTTGTAACTTCTTGGAATATTTCAGACTTATTAGTATAGAATAGTATATAGTATTCTATAGTATTAGTATAGTATAGCAGTTTTCTGCTAGGGCATTACAAACTCCTCTTTGTTGTTCTTGTTCAGATAACTGAGGGGTGACCTTAAGGTGGTCTGTTTCTATCATCATTGGACCCCCCTCAATAGAAGGCTAGGGACACACATTCCCAAAAGGAGCAGTTATATTCCATTCTGGATCTGCAGGCTGTGTGTCCATATTTTTTTCCAGGGCACAGATAGAAATCAAAGACCACCAGAGAGGATTCCCTGTTGGGTCCTCTGGTCCCTTTTTGACAAGAAGGTGCCCAAGTGTCTGGAATGGTAAAATTTGGCAAAGATCAAACTGGGCCTTGTCTATTCCAGACTTTGGACTGAATTACCTCCCAGGAGTCAGTTTTTAATAGGTGACACTCAACAGGAGTGTGGTGACAATTTGCTTTCCCATGGTTAAACAGAGTCAGAATCCAGACCTCAGTATTAAATATCAGCACATTAGTAACAACAAGCATTTTCTAATTATCACTAATAGCTCTAGGCTTTTAGATGAGGAAGACAATTTAAAGTAACAAATATGACTAACAAAAACCTATAAAGAGTAAGGAAAAGAGTCTTACTGGTTGTCTTTCATCCCTCTGGGACAACTGTCCACAAGGCCAAGGTAAAGGTTACAGTCAGTAAGAGGATAAAACCAAGAACCAAGAACCAAGCTGGATAACACAATATCAAGTTAATATGGGAGAGAACTGGGACAAACTATCACACTTGGAATCCCATGAACACTGTCCTCAAGCTCCAGCCATGCGTTGACCTGTCAGCATCCAGCAACATTGTCCCTTTAGAGTGAGCCCCAGAGGAGCTGTCCAGGTAAAATGTTCAATGGATCTAAGGCTGGATTTCTGGAACTTGTGGAAGTAGTTAATACGTGCCTAGGTTATATGTATATGCAGGAATGCCTACACATATAACCAGTCTTTTAACTGCTTACAAGCTTTATGTAATTTTGTTTTATTTCTGTGCAGGGCTAATGACACAGATGCTGAATCCTGAGCTGGCCGCGGGGTACAGGTACCGTGCTGCTGCTTGAGCTTGTAGAACAGATGGTGGGGGCAGGTCTGGTTCTGATATTCCAGAAGTACTAGGTGAAGTTTTTCTGGCTGGAGTTGACATTTCAGTCAATTGGATCCCTGGAGGGGGCTTAGGCCTCTGGACCAAATTATTTTGCAGTGGTGGCAGGTTTTGAAACAGCAGCAGGTAGTAGTGGCAGGAGAGCTTTGGTCAAAATAGTTTTGTCCAAGGTGACCACAGCATATCGAGCCTGTTGGACTCCATTCCTTACAGAGTTATTTCCTTCCATAAACAGTGTATACTCAGCATCTGTCAAAGGAGTTTTTTTTTTTTTAAGTCATATCACCTCAAGAACAGTTTATCAGACAGTGCCAGACAGTCGTGGTCTGTTGGGTCCAGCTCTGTGGGCAAGTATGTGGAAGAGTTGGGGGGGATTTGGAATAAAAGTCCTTGGTGCTGGGTGAGGCCCAGCACAGCATGTACCTGGATGGTTAGGTCTTAGCCTAAGGTGAGCTTGCAGCTTTCTTACTGAGAAGGATGGAAGCCACATATTTGCACAGGTAGATCACTGGGTGCTTGTAGGGGCTGACAGTCTGAATAAGCATCATTATTTTTGTGAACTTGAGGATACAGATTTTACAGAAACTAGCAGGTACAAGAAATTTGTGGAGTTTTTTTGGCAACTAATTTCTGCCAGATGTTGTAGCAGAGCTTTTGCATCTTTCCAGCAGGCAGCCTGGAGTGCTTCTCCAAAGAGGGTAAATAGGTTTGTGAAGGAGATGCCCATCCAGTCTGTAAGTTAGTGTGTGACAGAAGGGGCGAGGGGTGAAAGGCAAGAGTACCAGTTGTCCCAGTGATGGTAAATTTTGACACAGTAACTTTTGAAGGCAAAGAATTGTATTCCATTATCTACCAGGAAAGTCACAGATTTGCCCTCAACTTTTGTAATGATTGCAGGTTCTTAGAGGCCCAATTTGATAAAGGTTGGTCTGCCCTCTATCTATTCAGATCAAACAGGGTGCAACTCATTTGTCAGGGCTGACAGTCCAATTTTTCCTCAGTCTTTTGTGGAACTCAGAAGAAACTGCTGACAGTCATCTTGGGTGGATGTTAGATGATGTCATTTGACCAGGATAAGCATGTAAGCAGAAAGCTCTGAAGGGAGGGCCTCTGTGGCTGGATGCAGCAATGGCTAGCTGGAACCCCAGTTCAACTGGCTAGACTCAGGAGCAGGGAATGAAGCTATGGGTATTGGCAGAAACTGCAGCAGCCAACTAGGATGTCAAGATGGAATTCTCGGGAAGAATGGATCTCTTTTTCCTTTATTTTATTTATTTATTTATTTGTTGAGATAAAAGGAGTGGTTTGGTTTCTTTTTCTTCCTTCTTTTTTTTGGGGGGGGTCTTTTTGACACAGGGTCTCACTATGCAGTTCAGGCTGGCCTTGAGCTTACTATGTAGCACAGGCTGGTCTTGAACTCACAATGATCCTCCTGCCTCAGCCTCCTGAGTGCTTTGATTACAGATGTATGCCACCACACCCAGCTTTGGTTTAATTTTTAACTTTGTAAAAGCCCCTTTTCCTGCAGTCAAGGACTGTGGGTTTTAACTAATTAGTTCCCATCCTATCTCCCTTTGGTGTATGTTGTGTACCCTTGAAGGATGGCACAATAGACAAAGGATGAGTGCCTCTCAGAAAGATATCATTCAGATGCCCACTTGGCTACAACTCTTTTGGGTACTTACGTGTGGCTTAGCTAAGGAAGATGCAAGGCCTCTATTACACCATGTGTCAATCATCACAGAACTGCAGGTAAGGGCCCAATTAGCCACTGTGACCAGTGCTTCCCAGTCTTGGTGCACAGACAGAGCAGCCTATTGCTTATGCTGTCTGTTCTATTCACACAGTCATTCAGCAGACACTCAGTGCTTAAACATCCCAAACCCTTTCCCTTGAAGGTGGCCTTAACTAACAAGAGTTGACAAAGATCTTCTTCTGCTCGAAATGAGCAGGATTCACAGACTGACTAACTGGGGTGCCCCCAGGGGCCTTGCCGGAATCAGGCAGGCAGGCGGGCAGATTGCATCCTTCTCTCTTTGGTGTCCGATGTGAGCTACTTGAGCAGGGAGCCAGGATTCTTGAGGGCATGCCTTTCCGTTGGGGCCTGGAAAGGTCCTTGCTCTGTTCACAAGGGCCATGACTGTTGACCAAAGAGGTCAACATGGTTGGTCTTCCTGGCCAATGTACCAGATGCAGTGCCAAGCAGAAACACTGAAACAACACCCAGGATTTGGAGGTAGATTTATTTACGTCGACAGGCACTGATTGGGATCATTCCCAGAATGTCTAGCCCTGATCTCTGATGGTCTAGGGCTTTTACATGATGCACATGCAGGAGGTACAGAGAAGAGACAGAACAGCCTGGCAGTTCTTCTGATTAGCTATAAGGGCTAGCTCATTGCTTAAAGGGTAAATTAATGATCATCAGTTTATGAAGCTTGGTACAATGGTACAATCAGGCATCCTATATGTTTGGTTGTGTTGTAATGGTTACAGGGGTCAAGAAAGTAATTACAGGGTCAGAGATTTAGCTCAGTGGCATAAGTGCCTGCCTGGCAAGTGCGACATCATGAGTTCGATCCCCGTTACCAAAAAAAAAAAAAAAGAAAAAAAAAAGAAAAAAAAGTAATTACAGAGCCATGAAGCAGTTACAGAGGTAGGCAGTTTCAAAAGAACAAGGTTTGAAGAAGAACAATTTCTCTTGTATGATTTTTCCCTTTCATTAGCATAGTATTTATAGATATTTATATCTGGGCTCAAAATAGTTTTATAAAAACTTTCATATAATTATGAACATATATTTAAGTTTATTTCTGAAGTTCCATAAGAAGAGAAAACCAAAATAAACCAGTTCAAATACTCACTCAAAGCAGGATATGGTGGCACACACCTGTAATCCCAGTACTCTAAAAGGTGGAAATGGGAGGATTGTAAGTTTGAGTCCAGCCTGGGCAATTTAGTGACTTAGTGAGCCCTGTCTCAAAGAAAAAATATAAAGATAAAATGGGAATGTAGCTCAGTGTGAAGGCCCTGTGTTCAGTTCCCAGTACTTTAAAATTAAAAATAAAAAGATGCACTCAAATTAGAAGTAGGGGACTAATTACATTAATATAGACAAAGAATAAAATAATAGGCTTTAAAACTATTGAAATTTTAAGCTGGGCATAGTGCCACATATCTGAGGCTCCATCTGAGGTAGGAGAAGGGTAGTTAACTTCAAGTCCAGCCAGTACAACATAGTGAAATCTCATCTCAAAAACAAGAACAAAAGCTAACAAACAAAACTATTACACTTTTTGACTGATAGTCAAGATTGTGAAACTAATTTCTCAGAATATCTCATTTCATTAGGATTATTACACTGATTATAACCTATTTTATCACAATTGCTAATGTCTTCCTAAAGACTTTGAGTTTTATCAAATAAAAGTTCTGTCTTACACTAAGTGTAGATTGGCCTTTTTAAACCACTAAGTATCATAAATTTTAGAATTTTTGAATGGCCACAATTTTTACTGACCAAAGGAATTATGTGCCTAAAGCCCATGTAAGCTAGAACAGGATAGACAGACTCTTAAGGTATAAATTGCTGTACAGATACTAGAATGGGTTACTGAGGGAAAATTGTATAATATATTTCAGAATTTTCAAAAATTAAATAATTTGTAAGCTTGCTTAGTCAAGGAAAAATATCAGATGACTTTTCAATGTTTTGTAGCTCTGTGTCCAAAGCAATAATTTTGCTCCCAAAGACATCTGAATAAGAATACTTAGACGATTTCCTTTAGAATTGTTATCCCTTTCCTGCACCTCTCTGAATCAACTTGGCTGGATCTACTTCCACAGCCTAGTTGGCTTCCTGAGGGGAGAAATCATTCCTGCACACGGGACACAGACCCACTGCTGCCCCTGCTTCCTGCTGTAGTAGAACCAGAGTCTCTATCCATGAAGCTGACTGAGTGGGAGAGAGCCTTGTGCCTGCTCTTCAGCTTAAGTGCGTTAATGAAGGCGCAGCTGTAGCAACATTCCACCGGGGCTGGGTGCCATCATCTGTGAGGACAGGAGGTCCACTGGGGTGCACCACAATGAGACAACTGAGGTTGGCTCAGACACATGCTCCATTTATTTGCTCTCTTCTCTTCCCTTCACTTCTACTTCCCTGGGGTTGCACATACCACCTTGTCCCCTGACTCTTTACTTCAGGCTATGCTTCCAGGGAGTCAGTGTGTCTTAGTCACTTTCTTTTCACCAGTACAAAATATCTGACACTTAACTTAAAGATAAAATAGACAGAAATATCAAAACAGAACAAGTAAAAATTTATGTGAGCAAAGTTTTATTTGAAAATGTAAGTTTAAGATTTTTAACTCAATGGAACAGCATATGCTTAGCATGCACAAGACGTTAGGTTCAAGCCCCAACACCAAATAAACAAACAAGCTCCAAATACACACACACACAAAAAAAAAATCTGTCAACAATTGGCACTATTGTATTCCAAATACTGTATATTGTAATCCAAATATTGCAGTACCCTTTCCTGTCCTCCTTGTGGCCCACAAAGTTTATATTTGTAATCCCATTGAAATGTTATTAGAATCCCAGCAAGTTAATTCCAATCTACCACCACCAATGCAAGCAAGAATAACCCAAAGCAAGAATAAAGACACTAAGACTTATTCATAGTTTCAGGCAACCAAGGGGTCCTGAAGCTGGTCCAGGTGAAGATACATGGAACAGAGGCCCAGATCCAAAGTATCCCTCAGAATTTATTATCTTGTGAAGAAGGGAGTGGCTCGAGGATGAATGATGATTAGATTGGTGGGAATCAGGTGAGCAATGTGAGCAGAGCTGGCCATGTGGAGAGCAAACACTTTTGCAATATGTGGGGAGGAGGGTATGCAGAAAGACCAGTATGCATAACTCAATTAGGGTAGTATCTGAATGATTTAGGAGGCTATTGCTTCAGGTTCTGACATGTAAACTTTTGTGCCCTGGGCAGTCATAGCCTCTTATTTTGAGGCTTGAACCCAGCTGGCATTCCTGGAGCTATGTAATTCTGCCATCCTGCTGTGCTCAACCATTTATGGGGAACACAATGTAAGGAAACAGGAAACTGTTAGTCGGCTTCAAAAATTACATACCAGTACCTCAGATAGACCTATTTACATTGCTGAGAGCCAACTGAAGGAAAAAGGGAATAGCTTAGCCAGCTCTGTACATACCAGTACATGGAGACAGGGCCCATTTTACCTAATGCAGAGGTAATAGTTCTGAATTCAAGGAGAGCTGTCCACTTGGTCTTCTACATGGCATGATAGCAATGGATAACCCTAAGGCTTAATTTGTGGTCTTTAAACATCATTTTTCACTAAAAAGATATATACATCCACTGACAAATGAATTCTAGATCAAAGTATGAACTCAACAATAAAGACTAGAATATTATCAAGAAAGATATCCCAGGTTGATCATTAGTCAGTAACAATCTTGTCAAAAGAACATGGACACAACCTGAAAAGAACTTGACAATAGTCCTTAAGTCCCTATGATAGGGAAATTTGAACACTGAAAATTAATAATGAAGTTGAGCATGGTAACATGTGCCTGTAATTCCAGTGTTCTGAGAGGCTGAGGCAGAAGGGGCATGAGTTTGAAGTGAGTCTGCGCTACATGAAGAGAACTTGTCTCAAAAATAAAAGAAAGACCGAATTAGATAGAAACACATGAAACATGTAAAATCTATAATTTAGTAACAATTCTTCTTTTTCCATAGTGGCTATTGCACACAGTTTCACATATGCTCGGCAAATGTTCTACTACTGAACTACACTTCCAGTCCTGTTATATTGATTTAGTTCTTGTGACGGAATGAGAGCCCTCACACTGAGCTATATCCCCGGCCTTTTTATTTTTTTATTTTGAGACAGAGTCTCAGTAAAACACTAAGTTGTCTAGGTTGGGTTAAATTTGTGATCCTTCCACTTCAGCCTCCTAGGGTACTGGGATTACAGGCATCTTCTGCCACAATTGGTTCTCTTTTATTTTTATGTATTGTTTGCATTTTAGCTTGGATTGCAGGTGTAATCATCACACTTAGTACCACTTTAAAGGGAAAATATTCTTTTGGAGGTTTATAGTGCATGAGTGTATTATTATGGACATTGACAAATAAAGGAGAAAAATTCAATATTTTAAAAATCTTTTATAGAAATTGCTTTTTTAACCTTATCTAATAATCAATGAAAGAAAAGTTCTTCCCCATAAAGGAATTCTAGGTAATAAATGTGGCATAAAGAATAAAAAGATAAAATCACTATCAAGCAGTTGCTGGTGCAGTGATGGAGCTATATGAATAACTGTCACTGGGTGGTGAAATCATCAGAGAAAGGCTGCAAGGGCACCATCTCAGCTCAGTAAACAATCTCAGCATCGCTAAATCTAGGACATCCAAACGTTATATGCCTCCTGATGCGACATAGCAGGAAGTGCCCAGAACCACCTGTGATGCATTTTTGAATAAAGAAATATTAATGAAACCAGAACCTAATCAGGTTTCCAGATCTAAAACCAAATCACAAGAAATAGGAAGACAGAGAAGTTAAACACTACCACAAATAATCAAATAGCCAAAACAGAAAGGAGAAAATTCTAACAAACCAAGGATATTTTAAAGCAATAGAGCCAGGCATGGTGGTATATCCTGTAATTCCAGTATTTGAAGATTGAAGCAGAAGAAATTGGAAATTTGGGACCAATTTGGGCTACATACCAAATTTGAGGCCAGCCTGAACTACATGGCAAGACTCTATCAAAAACCAAAAAAAATGAAACTAAAAAATAATGAGAAAGAGAAAGACTTAAGACATAAAGAACAAAATACATGATATAATCCCATTTCTTGCTATTTCTTGTGCAACTGAAGTTCTGTTTAGAACATCCTTTCCCTTTCCTATCTCTTCAAGTGTTTTACCTATTTTATCTTCAAGTAGGTTTAATGTTTCTGCTTTAAGGTTTGTATCTTTGATCTATTTTCACTTTTATTTAGTATATAGTGAGAAATAAGGGTCCAGTTTCAATCTTCAGCACACAGATAACCAGTTTACCCAGCACCACTTGTTGAATAGGCTGTTTTTCCTCCAACATACGCTTCTAGCCACTATGTCATAGATCAAGTAGTAGAACATGTCTGGGGAAGTTTTTGTACCCTAAGTTCTGTTCCATTGATCCAAGTATGTTTTTGTTCCAGTACCATGCTGTTTTTTTGTTTGTTTGTTTGTTTGTTTTTTTATCACCGTTGCTTTATAGTATAGCTTGAAGTCTGATATTGCTCTGCCTCCTGCTTTGTTCTTATTCCTCAAAATTGCCTTTGCTATTCTGGATGTCTTCCGACTCTGTATAAATTTTAGGATTTTTTATTTTTCTTTTTTAGGACTCTAAAGTATGCTGTTGGCATTTACATTGGGACTGTGTTGGAGCTGTGTAACAGTTTTAGAAATATGGCCATTTTGACAATATTGGTTCTTTTTGATAATGTGCTGGATTCCATTCGCTGACATCTTGTTGATTTTGCTTCTGTGTTCATTAAGGATATTTGCCTATAGTTTTGTTTTTTGCATGAGTCTTAATCCAGTTTGGGATGATCAGGATGACACTGGCTTCCATAAATGTATTTGGGAGTGCTCCATCCTTTTCAGTTTCCTTGAAGAGCTGGAGGAGCATTAGTGATATAATGTCCTTTGTAGAATTCAGCAGTGAATCCATCAGGTCCTGGAAGAAGTAACTTCTTCATTACTGCATCAATTTCATTGCTTGTTTTTGAGCTTGAAGCATATTTTTGTCTTCTTGGTTAGTTTCAACTGTATGTATCTATGAATCTGTCCATTTCTTCAAAATTTGCTGATTTGTTGGAATACAGTTTTTTTTTAAAGTAATTACTACCTTTATGATTTCAACACTGTCTGTTGTGGTTTCACCTTTTCATTTCTAACTGCATTGATGTGAGTCTTTTCTCACTCTCTCAAGAAGTCTGCATAGAGGCTTATCTATTCGTTGAAAGAACTAACTCTTCTATTTGTTGAATTTTTTTTTTTTTTTACTGTTTTTTAAGTCTCAATTTCATTGATTTTCTCTCTCATCTTTATAATTTCCTTACTTAGTTTTGGTTTGGGACTGATTTTGTTGTTGTTTCTAAAATACCTTTTTAAAAAACTAAAAAAAAGTGAAGTATCTTAAGATTTCTCATAAGGTTGTCTATTTGAGGTTGTGCTGTTTTTAATATGAGCACTGATTCTGCAGATTTTCTTTAACTGTCCTCAAAATGTCTCAAAGGTTTTGTTTAGTTGTAATGTCATTGTCACTAACTTTCAGAAATTTAAAAGTTTCTTCTGTGACCTACTGGTTATTTAGGAGCATGTTGTTGATTTTCAAGGAACTTATGCCTTGTCCAAAATTTCTTCTTTCACTGATTTCTATTTTCACTGCATGGTGATCTGATAGTATGCATGAAGTTCAATTCTTTCATATTTACTTGACTAGTGTTTGTGGACTAGCATGTGATCTCTTTGGCAAAATTACCATGTGCTGCTGAAAAGAAAATATATTCTGTTGTAGAAGTATAGAAGTCCTTATGTTCTAGGGTGTGGTTCAGCTCTCATGTGTTTTACTGGTTTTTTATTTAGTTGATCGTCTCTTTGTGAAAGCAGGGTATTAAAATCCCTTATTATGATTGTGTCAGTGTTTATTTGATTTTTTTTATTTTCAGCAGTTTTTGTTTTATGAAGATAGGTGCTCCAGAATTTGGTGCACTTATGTTCCAATGATGCATATGTGTTCCAGTGACTCAATGTTATCGCTTACTGGATTATTCCTCTAACCTACCAGTATGCAGTGAGCTGCTTGTCTCTTCAAATCAGTTTTAACTTGAAGTTTATATGTTTGATGTTAAAATTGTTACTCTTTTTTTTTGAAGGTCTTGGTGCATGAAATGTTGTTTCCCACACTTTAATTTTTAGTCTATGAATATCTTTTTGAATTAGGAGTTTTTTTTTTTTAAATGCAACAGACTGTTGTATTCTGTGTTTTGATCCAATCTGCCAGTATGTGTCTTGTGCTTGGAGAATTGAGGCCATTACTGTTGAGAGATTTTACTGAGATGTGTTGGTTATTACATTGCCTTCTTTGACAATGTTGGTGAATTCTTCATTTTTTTCCTGACATTTTTTGTTGCTGCTTGTTTACCTACTGATCTCACTAGTTTCCACTGTGCCCATTTTATTCGTTCTGTCAAGACTATCCATAAGTAAGTGGTACCTCAGTTTGGAAGCTTAATTCACTCCACGATTCTGGAAAAGATGGCTGTATTTGTGTTCATGTGGGAAAGATGGCCCAAGTCATGTGTGTGTGTAGACCAAAACAAAATTTTGCCAAATGCTTCTGTTTGCAAACTAAACTAAACTGTTCATAAATAAAAGTGCTTATGAGCTGAGGTGTTTCTATATTTTCTTAAGAGCTGGTTTAGTACTCCTACATCTTTTGAGCCTGTTTTTTTCATGAGAACCTCTTACTTGTTCATCTACTTTGAAGCATAGCTTTTCTTGACAGGTTAATCTAGGCTGGAAGTTATTTGAGCTTAGGACTTGCAATACTTGGAGCTCCTCTGGACTTCAGGGTTTGTATTGTGAAGCCTGCTGTGATTCTAATTATCTTTATATGCCTTTTTGTTTTTGGCAGATTGCTTTTAAAATTCTGGATTGTTTTGTTTTGTTTTTTACTATCTGGTAGTTTAATAAGGATAGGCCTTGGTAAGTTCCTTTATCATCATAATTGTTTAGTTTTCTATATCATTTGAATTTTGAACTTTTTTTTATATTTGGGAAATTGTCTTTTATGATTTCTCCCAGCATGCTAGTAAACCAATCTGTGCTATCCCCTAGCTTTCCTGTAACTCCAACTAGCTTTAGATTGATCTTATTGTCATGTAAAAGCTGCTGGATAATTGTCTCTTATTCGCTTTTTTGTGTTGGGGAGGCTTCTTTGAGCTCTTCACTGTAATTTGTCTTCAATATCAGATACTTTGCCTTGATATTGGTCTTTTCTGCTATTTATGAATTCCATACTATTTTTTTTCTATGTCAAGTATTTCTCTCTGACATCTTTCTGAGGACTTCATATTCTTGTCAATCTGTCATTCAAATTTTGAACTGCTTTGGTTAACTCATTCAGTTTTTTGCCTACTTCCCTGAAATTTACCATGGCCATATTGAATGAAATTGCTGTGAACTTTTGGTCATTTCCTGTTTGAATTCATCTATTGTTTACATCCGTTCTATGAACTTTTCAGATTTCTGTGACCTGGTGTTTGTTTTCTTCTTCTTTTATGACCACCTGCTCTGTTTTGAAAGAATTAGGAGAATTAGGAAAATTTATATATACATATGCTTCCCTTGCCCTTTGAGGGTATTACAGGTTGATGACTAGGGAAGTGAGGAGAGTTTGTGGCTTACATGGAGATTTGTACTAAGATGTTGAGTCCTTGTGAATAGTTTCCAGTTTTGTATGTCCAATGATAGTCTTTCTTCCTTTTATTATTTACTTTAAGTGATTTGGACTCTGACCCTATGTTTTACCAAAAGAGTTACTTCTAGTTATAACAGCATCCACAGGTTCAATCTTACAACACTTTTATATGATAGGACTTACAGTTACGTCTCTTTGTTCTCTATGCACACTATGGCAGTTTATTATTTGTGGTTGTTCTGCAATAAGGTGGGTGAGATGGAATGAGGAGAATGGGAGATTGCTGAATGAGGAGTATTAGACACCTAGGGAGATGTTTCAAGGGGGAGTAGTGGTAGCTGAGAAGAAAAAGTAGGCTTGGGATCTGATTCTGTCAGAATGCTTTTAGTTGAGTTAAAGTGCTAGTACTGAAGGTTTCCAGAGGATACTTGTGGAGGCAAGGGTGAGAGATGGGAAAAGAGAGGTTTACTCTATAATTGAGGAAAGCTATGTGGTTGTCAGAAACTGCTGATGACAGGGACAGTACACTAGGTAAGATACGGGAAGAGCCAAAGAGTTAGGGTGTGGTGGATCAAGGGTTATTGCTAGAGAAGACAGGAGTAAGGGAGCTAAGTATGCAGAATTTTAAAAACTTGGGAGGAGGAGTTTACATGTGGAAAAAGAATTAAGAAGTACATTACTAATGCTGTTTTCGAGTTTGAGGTGAATAAACTAGACAGGGAGCTGAGATGAAGAGAAGCTAGATACCTACTAAATCTGAGGCAATGAAAGAACAAATACACAAATTAACAACCTGCAAAACAGAAGAAACCATAAAGGACATAATATAGCACCACATTACTAAATAAATCAAAGAAACATATAAAAACTTAACCCTATAGGATGTCCAAACTAAATATTCCAATGGGCATTTGCACTTCTGTTCCCCAAGCCGCTTTCGTGCAGGAGTCTGATTGCCCCCCTGTGACCCCTCTGACCCCCAAGGAAATACTGACCCTAACTCAGACTCAGGACCTCTTTCCCCCAGGCCCAGCATTCTTGCAGATCTGACCCAAGTTCTTGGGTTAGGAACTCTTACTGCTCCTGTCCCTGAGTGTGATGGTGAAATTGGCACCGATTTAGTGGCACCAAATTGTCCACTGAGTTGGGATTATTCCTATGTGGTCAATTCAGCTACAGTAGTAACAGGCTAATCCATTACGGTGGTATCTATCAGGGACAGTTAAGAAATAAAACAATATGACCAGTATGTCCCTTAGCTTGGACAAGAAATCTATGGTTACAGTGAAAACATCATCACAGCCTAGTACTGACCCACAGCTGTACCTGCTAAGTGTGATGGCTGTGTCGCTCTAAGGCTGGAAAACTGCATTCGATGTGACTTTACAGAATCAGGTACCCAAAGCCCAGGGGTTGGGACTAGGTAATGCCCGGGAAAGGGTGAAGTTTGATCTCTGAGTCCTCTGCTATGGGGAGGAGGAAATAGGAGTGAGGCAAAGGAGGCTGACGAAGGTGAAGCTATGTTACATATTTAGAAGTGGATAATGGGAAACCAGACACAAAATCAGTAGTGACAAATGCAGCTGGAAAAAGATTCTGTTACTGATATAAATATCACAAAAAAAGTTAAAGGGAGACAAATGAAAAGGAGAAGAAAGAAGAGAAAATTTGAGAAAGATTATGAAACAGGACAAAGTCAAATGTAGCTAAAAGTAGGGAAGCTATAAAGGACAAGGGAGGATTCTTGCACCCTGTGTAAACTACACTGGAAGAAGAAGCACAGCCACGCCATAAAGGAGAAAAGGGGGAAATCATGTAATACAAATGGGAGAGGAGCATGACGGCTAGGAGGGAGACGATGAAACAAGTAAAGAACGAGGAATCTTTCCTATTCTCTCTTCCGGAGCGAGGCTTCTTCCCTCCCTCAGAGCTCCAGCCAGGGCCTCTGCGGGCGGGGACCGCTGCACCAGGACCCGCGCCAGGCGGCGCTGCGGGCCCTGCACGGCTCAGGCCGGAGCCCTCTGCCTGCGGGAGCCGGGCCTGAGCTCACAGGGCTCCCTGCAGCCTGCCTGCCGCTCACGCGTGGCGGTCTCCCCCGTCTCGCCGGAGTTTCAGAGTGTGACCTGCCGCCGGGGGCGCCTGGGCCCAGGCTCCAGCGTGCGGACGTCCCTCGCCCGCCCGGCGCCCTGCCGGCCATCCTGCGCCATCGCGGCGGTAGGGGCTGTGCAGGCCCCGGCGCGGACTGAGGAGAGCCGCCCTAGAGGGGGCAGTCGGGACTCGGGGCTCCACGATTTCCTTGCAGGGTCCCGCGGCCGCGATCCGTTTAATCCCAGGGCTGCTATCTGGTACCACGAGTGAAAGCTGGCAGTTTCACTTTGTCTCCCAGCTAGAGGCTGGACAGCTGTAAGGCATCTCCTCTCTTCTTCATTTCTTCGTATCAATTAAAACTCCCCCCTCCTTTTTTTTTTTGCCAGTTCCCTTCTGGATCTATGGTAACCTTCACTCACTTTGATAACTCTCTCAACTACTGTTTTCCAGACTCTACACACTTTGTCCTAGAGAAGCTGAGCTGCTGGCAATCTCCCCTCCACTATTTTTTCTAAGAATTTATTTTAAATCTTGCATGGTGATTGAAAACAATCCTGCAATTACAATGCAGGGGATGTAGCTCAGCAGCGCAGCACCTGCCCAGCAAGCATAAGGCCCTGAGTTTGATTCCCAGCATCCAAAAAAAAAGTCTTTACAAAAAGAATGACGCGATTTCCAGGGTTGCTATCAAATATTCCAGAAAAACAATGCCGCGAACAAAAAACATAACATTGGTTAAAATGTTAACAGTTACTTGTGGTGGGTGGTTCATTTTTGTGTGTTGTAGAGTTTTCTCTCATCCCTGAGATGAGATGAGATGAGTTTTTTCTCATCCCTGCTTGATCACAGGGAACTGAGTTATCTAGAGTTAAAAGCAGCTTTTCCAACGTTACAAACTAGCTAACAGTAAAAAATGTGTATGAAGATTGTATACCAAATTTCACAAATTTTAATCAGATACTAATAAATTATATTTGTACAAAAAGTATTAAACTGCTCAGTTTTGTTACATTATTAATTATAAGGCCTAAATTTGAATGAGTCTTGATATTCCAATTGAATCAGTATTAGTGACTCTAGCTCAATCTGCATGACAAGATTTGCAAGACATTCCATCTCTATTTCTTCTATATCAATTAAACCTTTTTTCCCCTTTTTTGTCAATTCCCTCCTGGTTTCATGACTCTATTTAATCAGGGGCACATAATACTATCTTTGGTAAAAGCTGTACATCTCTTGGTAAGAAATAAAAGCTACACACTTCTTCCTTCTTCCTGGGTACTGTAACTTGCAGATGCTAATGCTGAGAGTGCCGTCTGCTGGCAAGAAGCAGTACTGCAAGCAAACGGCATCGAGCTCACCTTTGCACATTTATCTATAAAATTATCATCTTTTTAGTGTGCTATTACTTACATTTAGTCCACTTTCAGTGAATTTGGTTTTATAAACTCCTGTGCTATCTCTCATTTCCATTTTCTTTAAGAAAGATTTAATGGGAACTGGGTGTGATGGTGCCTACCTATAACCCCAGCACTTGGGAGACTGAAGCAGAAAGAGCACAAATCCCAAGCCATTCAGGGCTACACACTGAGTTCAAAGCTGGCCTGAGATACACGGTGAGACCCGGTCTAAAAAAGAAAGAAAGAAAAGAAAGAGAATGAATAGATAGGAATAGTAACAGAGTCATGTGCAGTGGAGCATGTCTGTAACCTGAGGCAGGAACTTGTAAGGATATACCTCAGTCAGAGATGGGGAGGGGGGTTCTAGGCAGAAGTCTCAGTTACTATGCTTCATTTTCTAGCTTTATATTCTATAAAGCAAGGCCCTGGGTACAGTCTTGGTGCTGAAAAAAAAAGCTCTCCATATTCCTTTTCATAATATTAGATTTCTGCCTCTTATTCAGATTCTCCCCACATTTTGGCCTTCACTTCTGAAAAAGTTAGTTTACCCACTGGAGATCAAGACTCTTCTTGTTGTCCTGTGGTGATGATGGGGATTTAACCCAGGGCCTTGAACATGCTAGTAAAATGCTTTACCACCAAGCTATGTCCCTGGCTCAGTCAAAACTCTGAATGCTAAGTGAAATGCTCAAAAATACCAAGTAATGGCATATGTGTAATTCTATATCATAAAGTGACTGGAAAGAAGTGGCAGGTTAAAAACCCAAACATTTCACAGGGCTGGGCTCCCTTCAGTGGTGGAGTACTTGCCTGCCACAAGCAAGGACACGGGTTTGATTTCCAACACTGAAAGCAAACAATAAAAATACTTCCTAGGCATGTAGGGAAATCTAACTGTCAGATGTTCCTGTAACATAATGACTTAGGCTGTGAAATAGTGCAGTTATACTAAATATCAATCCTTTAAAAAAAGGCTAATTGTCTGGGACTATAGAACTCCTTGGAGTGTCAGTAAATGCAGGCAAAGTGGAAGACTCCCTATCGCCAATTTAAGCAACAATAAAAATTATTTCCAAAGACCAGATATTTTCTCTGTTGTTTGCTTATGTTGCTTGACTATTTTAATTTTGAGTTTGGGTGGACTAAGGAAAAATGCTAGAAATGAATTGATAATCTTTTCCCCACTGAAATAGGGGATACCGGTTTCATGTTTAATTTTCCACATACAAAAGTACAATGTTTTGAAAAAGAATAATTCAATACATAATTAGGTCTCATAGTGAGAGAACTTGTTACATTTTTAAGTATCCTGGCCATAGGTAGAGATAAAAGGTGACAATAATAATAAGACAAAAATATACAGTTTAGGTATATTTATTCATGACAATTCTGTGGTCCCAAAAGTTCTGCAAGAACCTGGTGACATGGAAAAAGAATTTGATATTCAGGTAAGTGAGCCATGCAGAACTCCAATTAGCCATGATCAAACAAAACTACACTAAGGCATGTAATACTCAAGATTACATAAATTCAACACAAGAACAGAATATTTAAAGCTCCTACAAAAAAGAAACAAATCACCTATGGATGAAAGCCCATCAGAATCACAGCAAACTTCTCAACACAAACCCTTAAGTCAAGGAGAGCTTGGAGTGGAGTATTTCAAACCCTAAAAGAAAACAACCTCCAAATCAAAGCCTCTTCTGTTGCATGGCTTGTGATGATGCACAGCTCTGTGGATTGGAGGTTAGCAAGAGTTCTTGTTTAAGTAATTTCTAATAGCAAAAAACAAAACAAAACAAAAACATCCTCCAACCCATATTGATGTACCCCACAAAATTATCTTTCAAAATTGATGGAGAAATAAGATACTTCAAGATAAAGAAAACCTGAAAAAAATTCATGACCACCAAATCAGCTCTACAAAAAGATCTGAAGGATATTCTAGAAAAAGACAATGAAGACAACAACTCCATGAATCCCAATAGAATGAATCTATCAGGCAAGGAGAACATAGGAGAAGGAAAGAGAACCAACAGCAGGAAAATAATATGGTAAGAGTAACTAAATATGTATCATTTATAATCATCAGTGTAAATGGTTTCAACTCATCAATCAAAAAAAGCAGACTGGCAGAATGGATCAAAAAACAAGATCCAACAATATTCTGCATGCAGGAAACACATATAACTCAAAAAGAAATTCATAGACTGAAAGTCAAAGAATAGAAAACCATACTTCGTGTGACGGGAACCTGGATAAAAGCAAGAATAACTATTCTCTTTGCATACAAAGTCAAGACTGATCAGAAAAGATGAAGAAGTTCACTACATACTTGTTAAGAGAGCAACCCAAGAGGAAAAGATGACAATCATAAATACATATGCACCAAGTAGCAGCACACCCAAGGATATAAAACAAACATTAATGAATATGAAAAATAAAATAAGCACTAGTACAACTGTAATGGAGAACTTTAATATCTCACTGTCACAAATAGATCAACTAGATACAAAAATCAACAAGGAAATATTAGAGCTGAAGAAACAAAGCTTTGAAGAAATGGACTTAACAGACATTTACAGACTGTTCTACCCCACAACATCACAATACACATTCTTCTCAGGTCCCTATCCAACATTCTCCAAAATAGACCATATACTAACTTGTAGAACATACTTAAGTAAATGCGAAGGAACTGAAATGATCTTGTGCGCATTATTAGATCACAGTGCAATGAAATTGTATGTGAATAGCAAAAGAAACCACAAAACCACGTGAACACATGGAACTTAAATAGCACCCTTCTGAACAACCAATGGGTGACAGATGAAATTAAATGATAATGCCAGTACAACATACTGGAACTTATGAAGTACAGCTAAAACAGTCCTATGAGGAAAATTTATAGCAGTGAATTTCCACGTCAGAAAAACAGAGTGAACACAAATAAACAGTCTAATATTGAGCCTCAAGCTTCTAGAAAAAGAAGAGCCAGTCAAGTCCAAAACTCAAATGAGGGAGGAAATTATAAAGATCAAGTAGTAATTAATGCAATTGAGACTAAGAAAGCAGAGTCAATGAATTGAAGAGTTGGTTCTTTGAAAGATTAAATAGAATTTACAACCTTACCAATAAAAAAGACTCAAATTCATGCAATTAGGAATGAAAAATGTGAAATAATAATGGATCCTGAAGAAATCCAGATTATCAACACCTAGATGGAGAACCTGTACTCTAATAAAATGGAAAATGCAGAAGAAATGGACAGATTCCTAGATACTATGGATTAACAAAGCTGAATAAAGAAGATATTAAAAGTTCTAAATAACCTAATGTCATTCAATGAAATTGTATAAGTAATTTAAAAAGTACCAACAAAGAAAAGCCCAGGTATGGATAGATTCACTGCTAAATTCTACAAGAAATTTAGAGACAATCTAATGACACTACTTCTCAGACACTTTAATAAAGTTGAAATGGAAGCAATACTCCCTAACTCATTTCTGGAAATAAGCATTCCCTTTTGCCAAGACCAGAAAAGGGTCCAACCAAAAAAGAAAACTACAGCCTAATCTCCTTAATGAACATAGATGCAAAAATACTCAATAAGATACTGGCAAACAGAATGAGGCAAGTCATCAAGAAGATTGCCTACCATAACCAAAATAGAATTCATCACAGGGATGCAGGGTGGTTCAACATACACAAATCAATAGATGTAATATGCCACATTAACAAAGCCCAGGACAAAAACCCCATTATCATCCAAATAGACACAGAACAAGCACTTGATAAAGTCTAACACCCATTCATGATTTAAAAAAAACTCTACAGATAATTGGAACAGATGGTCTTTATAGCAATCTGATAAAAGCCTTATCTGACAAAATAACAGCCAACATCATACTAAACAGTAAAAAATGGAAAGCTTTCACTCTAAAATCAGGAGCATGACTAAGATTTCCACCATCACCACTCCCATTCAATGCAGTTCTGCAAACATTAGCCAGAGCATTTGAACAAGAGAAAGAAATAAAAGAAATAAGAATAGGGAAAGAAGAAGTTAATTAGCCCTTATTTGCAGATGACATGATACTCCACATAGAAGGCCACAAAAAAGCCACCAAAAGATCCCTAAAATAACCAAATTCAGTCATGCAGCTGAAGACAAAGTCAACACTCAAAAATCAATACTTTAGCCAGATGTAGGGGTGCACACCTGTAATCCCAGCGCTCAGGAGACTGAGGCAAGAGGATCATTGAGTTCAAGACCAGCCTGGGCTACAAAGTGAGCTCAAGGCCAGCCTGAACTGCATAGCAAGACCCTGTCTCAAAAATACAAAAAAAAAATCAATAGCTTTCCTGTACACAAGTAACAAACTCACTGAGAAATTAGGGAAACCACTAATTTCATAATAGCATCAAGAAAGTAAAATACTTAGGAATCAATCTAATGAAGGTAATATAAGACCTTTACATTGACAACTAAAGTAGTCTGAAAAAGGAGATTGAAGAAGAAACCAGAAAATGGAAAGATATCCCTCATTTTTGAATAAGCAAAACCAATATAGTGAAAATGGCCATAATTCCAAAATTGTTATACAGATTTAATGCAGTCTCAATCAAAATACCAACAGCATACCTCACAGAATTAGAGAAAACAATCCTAAAATTCATTTGTAAGCAAACAAGACCTAGAATAACAAAAGCAATTCTGGGCAACAAAGGCAAGGCAGGGGGCATCACGATCCCCAACTTGAAATTATACCACAAAGCTACTATGATAAATACAGCATGATAATAGCAACAACAACAAAAAAGACTTGAGAATCACTGGAACAGATTACAAGATGCAAAAACAACTCCAAACACACTCAGCCACCTTATCTTTGACAAAAGGGTCAAACACCTTCACTGAAAAAATGATATCTTTTTAATAAATGGTGCTGGGAAAACTAGCTTTTCACATGTCAAAGATTAAAACTAGACTCATCTCTCTCACTGTGCACTCCACTAAAATTGAAATGGATCAAAGACCTAAATATTAGCACAGAAACAGTAAATCTTCTGGAAGATAGAATAGGTAAGACTCTAGAAGCCATAGGTTAGGCAAAGACTTTATGAACAAAACCCCAACTGTATAGGAATATTCCAAAGAATCAATAACTGGCATCACATCAAATTAAAATGCTTTTGCACAGCAAAAGAAATCATCATCAGAGTGAAAAGACAATCCACAGAGTGCAAAAAAAGTTTTCCCAGTTGTTCCTCAGACAAAGGGCCAATATCTAGAATATATAATGATGAGGTGTTTTTGGTTTTGTTGTTGCTGTTTGTTTGTTTTGGTAC
Organism: Hydrochoerus hydrochaeris; assembly: GCA_004027455.1. Lineage (NCBI taxonomy): Eukaryota > Metazoa > Chordata > Mammalia > Rodentia > Hydrochaeridae > Hydrochoerus > Hydrochoerus hydrochaeris. Next base: position 316,433 of record PVLA01000633.1, read on the forward strand.
TGGAAATTGAACTCAGGACCTTGTGCAAGCACTTGTGCCACTGAGCTAAGTCCCCAGCTCTTATCTAGAATACATAAAAAACTAAAAACAAATCATATTTCCCCAAATTTAAAGAATCAACTAAAAAATCGGTATCTGAAATGAATAGACACTTCTCAGATGAAGTGTCAACAGCAAATAAATATATGAAAAAAATTCAGCATCATTGTTCATTCAAGAAATGCAAATTAAAACAACACTGAGATTCCATCTCACTCCAGAAAGAAAGGCTAGTGTGAAGAAGTCAACCAATAACAAATGCTGGCAAGGCTGTGGAGAAAAAATAACCCTTCTCCACTGTTGGTGGGAGTGGAAATTGGTGCAACCACTGTGGAAATCAGTGTGGAGATTCCTCAGCAAACTAAACCAGAGGTTCCATTTGATAGTTATTCCCCTTCTTGCTATGTTCCTGAAAGATTCAAAAGCATCATATCACAGTGACATATGCACACCTATGTTTATGGCAGTTCGATTTGTAATAGCTAAATCTTGCAAACATCCCAGATGCCAGAAGTGGTCTTTATATACAAGAGGGTTCTACTCTACCATAAAGAAGGATAAAGTTGAGACATTTTTAGGTAAACAGATGCACTTTGAGACCATACTTTTAAGTGAAATAAATCACGCACATATGTCTAAATATTGCATTGTTTCTCTTGTGGGAGAAACCAAAAGGACAAATAAGGACCAAAATGGAGGGTTAGATGTTGGGAAGGAGGAAGAAAATGTTCAAATGGGAAGGGGAACAAGGGAGAGGGAGGGGAATGTGAAGGAAGGGAAAAGAAAAAAAGAGAACAGAAGGGGAAAAATGAAAATAAAGCCTTTGTAAATAAGGAGAAGAGAGGTTGAGGGGAGGGGAGGGTATTAGGGGAAAAAAGAAGAATCAAGATATATCAGATACAGGTATAGTTTCCTATGATGAATGTAATCATTATGTATATCAAACGTGTACCAAAAATTAATATTTAACAAGAATAACCCACCTGTTGCCTTGTGTGACACTGCCAAAGCTCCTGCTCAGTCAGTAGCGCATCCCTTTCCACTCTGAATTTCAGCACGCTCAGCCATCTGAAAGCAGTAGAGTTTTAGGACTGTTTGACTTGATTGACTGTTTGCTGCAAGTTGTTATGACTTTAAAATATACATATATTGTGGCTATATTGGAAATAAATGCCAGTTACCCAGCCCAGACTTATCAATTTCTGATGCCCACAAACTGGACGCAAGAGCTTCTGAGATTCCTGCTGCTCATCCCAATGCAGGAAGTCTTCCTGCCCAGCACAGAAAGACGAGCCTGAGGTGACAGCGCCACTCGGCGGCCAGGATGAAGAACTGGTCACGTTGATTTTTCTTCCTTTCAATTTCTCCTCACTTTTCCAAACTCCAAATCTTTCCACCCACCCCAATTTTTCTTGGGCTTTGGTATTCACAGCCATGTTGATTCTCCCTCAGGTACCTTTCCACCACATTTATATTAAATTTAAAATGTTTTTTAATTTTTTTAATATTTGGGATTAACTCAAGGGCTATAGCCCTTTTATATTTTTTGAGACAGGGTCTTATTTTACATTGCCCAGGCATCCACTTGCCATCTTCCTGCCTCTCCCACTGATGCTGCTGGGGTTACAGGTATGCTATATCTTTAAATATATTTTAAAATATCTTTTTGTCTTTCTACTCAGTTGCTTCATAAGTTTTTGTTATGCCAGCTGCCTCTGTCACATGGTATAAGCTAGGAAATGTGTAGGGCCTGGCTTGCTTGACTGAAGTGCTTTGAAATGTAGAAGGATTCAGTGTGATTTTAACAATTAATTATGTAAAAGCCTTGTACAAAGTGTTTAGTCCATGTGTACTTCAGAAATACTGTTCCTTTCTAATCCTAGCCCCTACTAGACAGGTAGCTCCTCTCCACTGCAGTCTTCTGTAAAACCCTTGGAAGAAGAGAGGTGGGAGGGAGAAAGGTAGGAGGGAGGGATAAAAAACCAGAATGGGAAGGGTGGCATAAACATGTAGTCTTAGCCTCTTAGAGTCTGAGGCAGGAGGATTACAGGTCTGGGCAAATAAGTGAAATGGTGTAATCAAAATAAAACATAAAGTGGGTCGGGGATGTAGCTCAGGGGTATACTTCCCCTGAGTTCAGAAATCCCCTGTTCCAGATACTGCCTGCTATCCTCCTGACTCAGCCTTCCAAGTAGCTGGGATTGCAGGCCAGCGCCTGTGGGGAGCAGCTGAAGCTGGGGATCCATCAGGTGAAGGGGCCAGAACAATGCCAGTCTCAGGAGCACAGATCACAGATCATCAGAGGCAAGTCACATGGATAAACGGCTCCAGTCTCAGGAGCACTGGATGCCCGAGACAAGCCCTGCTGATAAACGATTAGGTGGAGTTTTCATGTGACACTCAGCCTCCCAAGTGTATAAACAAATGCTCTGTAGCCCTTGGAGCGCTCGTTCCTTCTCCCCCTTCTTTTTCTTCCTTCCCATCAGGAGAGAGGGCTCCATTCGGCCTCAGTTTACTGTATTCTGACTTTTGTCCTTCCCATCGAGAGCTGCACAGGACCCGGCAAATGCCACCATGCCTGGCACTGGTAGTATACTGTAAAAATGCTTCTTTGATCATTTCTGATTAAACCCTCAACCCTACTTCTCTGTGGAATCATGCTTAAGCCCCTATTCTTGGCTTTGCCAGCATGTTTTTCCTACCATCTGCCTCCATTCTCCTATCATTTTCTTCCTCTTTGCTGGAGCCTCACTGGTGAACTCAGACTCTCCCCACTCTCCCGACTGAACCCTCAGGTGAGTCCCCCCTGGCATATTCCTCTCTCCTCTGCATCTGCCTGTCCTGCAGCTCCTGGCTGGGGTTCCATCTCTTTCTGAACCTTTCCTTGCTTCTTTTTCCTCCCCTCTCTCACACTGATCTCCAAAGCTCAGCTTCTGTTTCACTTATGGGTTGATCTATGCATTCTAAATGCTGTTGTTACTGTTTTTCTAATAAGTTGGTAAGTACACTCTTTTAGGGTATGGACTATATCTTATACCCCTTTTAGAATCTTCATAAAATGACAGTTAAATAAAATAATAGTATCTACATGTGACTGTGAACACCTCCCTGCACTCATGTACACTATTATGATTTAGATCTAAAATATCCCCCAAGTCTTATGTGTTGGGGAGCCTTCCAGAGGTCACTGGGTCATAAGGATGTTAACCTGATCACTGGATCAATCTGTTAATTAGCTCATAAGCTGAATGGGATACAAGGGCTAGGGCAGTGGGACATTGCAGGTGTGCCTCTGTGGAGTACAGTGGTACCTCGCTTCATGAATTAAATTCACTCCACAATTCTGGAGAGTATGGCTGCATTTGTGTTCATGCAAGGAAAATGGCACTGGTCATGGAGTTTGCAAATGGAAATGGCCATGGGGTTTGCAAGTGAAAGCAAAGGTTTGCCAAATGTTTCTGTTTGAAACCAATTGTTTGTGAATAGAAACCTTCATGAACCATGGTACTATTGTATATCCTGGCCCTGACCCTTTTGCTTTCTGCTTCCCAGTCACCTTGAGGTGAGCAGCTTTCCTCTACCATGCTCTTCTGTCACAGTGTTTCTGCACTGTAGCTTGCTAACCATGGACTGAAACCCCTGAAACCTTGAGCCAAAATAAACTGTCTTTAAATTGTGTATGTCAAGTATTTTGTCCCAGCAATACCAAGGTGGAAGATGGAGCCAGTGTTTAGTTGTTTTCATTCTAATCTCCCTCTGAGGGGTATTTCTGTATGAGGCCCTCCTGGGTCTCCCTTGAAACTTAGTCTGTTTATAATCCTGGCTGTTACGGACTCTGCTATTTCTTTTTTTTCATTTCCTTCTTGAGCCCCACTTAAAAAAAAATCTTAGTTCTGAACTCTTTTCAATACCTTGCTCCAGAAAGAAATTAAGTAAGGAGAACAGAAGACCTGGATTTGAGCCTCTCTTCTACTCAGGAAAGCTGGATTGACTTAACCACTCATTTTCTTCATCTATGTGTTAGGAATAATTATATTTCCCTGGGATTGTTTTGAAGATAAAGTACATAAATGAAGCATTTTGCAAATAATACACTATAAGTTATACTGTATTACAGTGTTATTAAAATTAGCTCCCAACCATTAGCTCCCAAATGCTTCCCTCGACCCAGGCCTCCCAGCATACACATACACGCATGCACAGCTCTCATATATGTAGGTCATTTTACTTGGATCTCTTTGTCTTTTGTGACCAGAAAGACCCTTGTCTTCTATTATTTTTAAGAAGAAAAAAGTAGGAGAAACCCTTCTCAGTTCCTACCAACACAGAAAGTATGAACTCAAATGCACAGCAGTCAGATTAGCTGGCAGAGGAGGCAGGATTTATGTCTATTTAGATGAACTATATTTTATCAAAATTTTAAGCTCCTAGATCTTAGTAAAGTACAAGGCACTGGGCTAAGGTTTAGAGAATTAAAGACTAAGTAAAGCAGGCATGGTGGTGCATGCCTGTCATCCCAGCTGTGGTGTCTTACTTACTTTTGTCATTGCTGATACAAAATACCAACACCAAAAGTTAAAGAAGGAAAAGTTTACTTGGCTCACAGTTTGTAGAGGTTTCAGTCCATAGTCAGGTGGTTCCAAGGCAGGGTGCTATGGCAGAGGGGCATTGCCAAGGAGAAAAAGTCCATGGCAGAGCAGGCGGCAGGCAGGAAAGCATCAAGCATTAAGCCTGTCTTTTCCTCTTATCCCATCTAGGCTACAAGTCTTTTGGGTGGTGCCACCCACAACCAGGGTGTCCCTTTCATTATCCACCCAGGAACTGTGCTACACCAATCAGTGGATTAATTTAGTTATAATACCTTTAACCCATATTCATACCCTCCTAATCCACATTCACACACCCTAGATCCAGCCACCTGCAAAAAACCTTTCTATGAGCACGTGAGGCTTTGAGGGGACATCTAGATAGCGTGAGGGCATTTGTAACTCCCACTGTTTGCTTCCTTTTCTCTGCCTTTTTTTCCACTTGAAACCTCTCAAACCCAAGTCTTGAAAACTTCACTTATTTTATGGCCTATAGATTATAATTTAGGTGCTTAGTTAGCAGTTAGAACTCACACAGTGAGTGAACTTTGGCCAAATCTCCAAAAGCTTCCTCCTCCTCTCTCTTCATTGGCCATAAAAACTATGGAAAGAGAAACAAACAGTTTGTCTCAAGGCACCAAACTTCTTGGTGCCCATATTCTGTATGTCAATTAACCAGATGTGTAAGAAAGTCTTGTAAAGCAATGATAGTGCTGCAAAATGGTGGTATCCATGGAAATCTCCTGACCTTGTGAATTCATAACAGAAGGGAACAAAGGAATTGAGGCCAGCCAGGCAGTAGCCAGCAATTTCAGTGGCCAAAGCTGACTGACCACTGCAGTTTCAAAATGAACCTCACCTGTTTCAGAAATATCAGTGTCCTGAGGGTAACTTTCTTGAGCATACTGCACCAATACAAGTCATAACATCTGGGGAGGCTGAGGCAGGAAGACCACTAGTATAAGACCAGCCTGGACTACTGAGCAAGTTCAAGGCCACCATGGACTACACAGTGAGACTCTATCTCAAAGAACAAACAAACAAAAACAAAGCAAAACATGATCCTGGAACTTAGACTCTAATAAGAAAGACAGATAGATTTGAAAATTATTGTAATACATGCTATGATAGAGGATTGTATACCTTTTCTTTAAAGGAAGTACTGAGGTTCGAACCCAAGGCTTGCACTAGGCTACATCCTCAGTGCCAATCCACTTTTACTTTGTAATTTCCAGACAGAGTCTCACTAAATTGATAAATTGCTTGGCCTAGTCTTGAACTTGCAATCTTTTCTCCTCAACCTTCCAGAGTTCTAGGATTAAAGGCATGTACCACCACACCTGGAATTTAAACAAAATAGACCAACAAAAAAATATATATGTATAGCTAATCCAAACTGCAGTACAGAGTCTATGACAGTATATGAAGAGTGAGTTCTGAATATCTTTTAGATTTCCCTTCTGAGGTCAGGTTTGCTCTTTCTGTCTTTCTCATACTAGACATTGAACCTGGGGCCTCCATGCTGAGCTTCCTTTGAGCCAGGGTCTTGGGAGACCACAAACTTGCCAGGGTGGGCTTAAACTAGGGATCCTCTGCCTCAGCCTCCCAGAGTGCTGATATTATAGGTGTGAACTACCACACCCAGTTCTCCTGGTAAAACTCTTATCTTTGTATTGTCAGTCTTGAAGGAGGGTAAGACAGATTACATAAATTTAGGGCAATTTTTACTAATTTAGACACTCATTAAAAGATTGACTCCCTAGGTGCACAGCTCAGTGTGGATCTGACCAAGATGTTAAGGTAATAAATAAGGTGTAGGGAGAGTAAGTCTTCCAAACTCCAGCCAAAGTAACTCCCTTTTGCAGCAGACTGTTGTCTAGCTGTCTGTGGCCCTCACAGGTGGAGGCTTGTGCTAGACTGCAGCATAACAAGGCCCCCACCAACGCAGCTTAGCAGTGCTGAGACCAGCCGAATTTCTGACAAGAATGGGCTAGGAATGGAGTACTAGTGACTTGTCTTTTGCTGCTGCTTTGTGCCCCTTAGAGCCCCACAAACCCAGTAGTTTAGTAAAGGGGAGCTCATGATTCAGCAGTGCTGCCATCTGCAAGTGGCCCACCACTCTTAATAAACTCACTGCCTCACTGACAAGGACTCACCTGAGGCATTTCTTGGATTGCCAATGCTCTGGATTTGGAGGGAGACATTTCTTTTATATCTCTCTAGGAAATGTACAGAAGATCAAGCTCTGTTCTGCTTTTAGTTATGTATCAGGCCTCTGTAGGCCCAAGTGAAGTTACTGTTTTTAGCAAAAGCTACTTTTACATTCACGACGACCTCAGAAGAAAACAGAAATTATGCTTTTAATAGGTAAGTCAAAGACCCAGGAGTTTGTCTTCTGTCCTGATGGTGGTCTCTGACTGTGTCACTTTGACTGTATGGGTCAAATTTCCCATTGCTGCAACAAAATGCCTGAGATACACAGCTTCAACAGGCAAATGATTTATTTGGTTTATGGTTCCAGTCCATGACTTGCTGGTTCCATTGCTATGGGTTCGAGGCGAGGGAGAACATCAAGGAGGGAGGGTATGGGGAGTACGGCTGCTTACTTCTCAGTGGCTGGGAAGTGGGGTGGGGTGGGAGTGTACTCCTCCAAGTCACATTTTCCTTCCTCCCCATGGCCTACCTCCTCCAACAAGGGCTGACCTTCTTACAGCACATCCAGCTATGAAATCACTGACGGATTAATTCAGTGAAGGATTTAGCACTGCTGCAATCCAATGATCTTCCAAAAGCCCTGTCGCTGAACAGTAAATGACAGCTCATTTTACCAAAAACTCAGGCTTTCTCTCAAAGCTCATATCCAATCCATGAGCAAGTACTGTAGGTTCTACCTTTAAAATACACCCAGAATTTATCTCTATTTCATCTTCTCTTCCATTGTTACTTGAGACTGTCATATTCTTTCTTTCTCTCTCTCTACCTCTTTCCTTCATATTCTCTCTCACCCTCTTGCCACTCTCCTCAGTAGAATCCAGGGCTTCCCATATCTGCTTTTACTCTTCCCCTCCTCTACACTCCCCACATTGCAGAAGGGTCAGCCCTTTACAAATAAGCTGGATTACAACACTCCTGGCCTGCTTGCCTTGGCAGTTACCTGCTTCCTCTGCCTTAGACCCAAGTGTCCACATGGTTTATGTCTTCACTGTTTTCCTTATGATCTGTGTAGATGTCTTCCTGAGAGGCTTTACCAACCCACTACAGGCATCACCCTCTTCCTTCTGTTCCCTTGTATTTCCTTATTATTCCACATCATACAAAACATTTGCTGTGCACCTAGTATTATTCTAAGCACTTTGCATGTACATACCCTATAAGGCCAAGTTTTTGTTTTCGTTTTTAAAAATTTTTACAGAGGGTAGGAGGATAGAGTTCAGTAAAAGGTGAGAAGAGTGTAAGGCTTCACAATAATTGGGGAGTGGGGTGGGGATAGGAGATATTCTGAGCAGCACATTTGTAAATGTGACTTGTTAACCTTGGCAATAATGCCTGACAGGATGGAAATCTCCAAGAAGTTGGATGCATTTGTTTACAATGGTGCAAATTCTCAGTGTTGTGTGATTTTCTGCACTGCTGCAGGAGTGGATGACCTTGGTTGCACTGTCTCGGAGAATAGTTTCACAGGCGGGTGGAACACTAGGGAGGTAACTGTGTTTAGTGAAGGTTATGGAATGCTTACAGGCAGAGCTTCACACCTTGACTACACATCTCAGGTTGACATCCTGAATAAGGTCTGCAGGTCCAGTGATGGCACATAGCCTAGCTGCAGAGTTTGCCTCCAAAGTGCATAGAGACCATGACTATAGAGCTTCAGCAGAGGTTCCGAGATGGCACATAGATGAGGGTGGCTTGCAGCAGCCAGCAGGCTGTGCAAATGAATGTTACTGGGATTGTATACTGGGGAGTCCTTCGGGAATCATAGTATTACTGGCAGCTGAGTTAGTTAGAAATATTATAGGCAGTCAGACAAGGCTGAGCCCTCAAAGGAGCCAGAGCAGAAGTTCAGATACCTTGCAACCTTGGAAGAGACAATCACCTGCTGTGGGCCAAATCTCAACACAAAAGGCAAAGTAAATACAACCACATCCTAAAGATCCACAGTCCAAATACTTCTCCATTACCTGAGGAAGTCAGGAGTCAGCATCCCACCCTCTACAGGAAGGGTCACTGCTGTTACACATGCCCACTTACCACGTGATTGGCTTCATTTGTTCCTAATTTAATCAATTTTACCTGAGCAATTAATCTTATTGGTTGACCACAGTTCTGTCCCTCCTTATGCCCACCTTGCAAGTTACCATTTTTCCTCACCTTGGACCCATCTAACCTCATGATTTTACTCTGTAAAAGTCCCTAGAAAAGACAGAGTCTTTGGGAACCCCTTAGAGACTCCTGTCTCTCTCAGACAGAAAATTTCTTTCTCTCAATAAATAAATTCCCGTTGTTCGTAAAATTCATTCTTCAATTTTAGAGAACATGAATTCGTACTGAACATACAGTAGGTCAGGAGCTTCATTCCCCTATATCAATAGGAGGGAACAACTCATTTTTTCCCACCTCACGGTCTTGTCACCAGTTCAGACTAGGAAGGTTCACCTGGTAAGGGCAGCTGGAAGAAAAGCCACGCGAGGGCCTAGCAGATCAGCCCTCATAGGCAGCTCAGCTGCACATCGTGGGTCTACCCGGCTGCGGCGAGGTGCCAGGAACGAGCCGGGTACCCCAGTTATTCTCCTCGGGGCACAGAGGTGTGCCCGCACTGGAATTTATCGGACTCTGACCCGCCCCCCGGCCCAGCCCCCCCCCCAGGCCTCCCGCGCCCGTTTGGGGCTTCATTTCCCTACTGATCTCCACCCTTTCGGGTGCAGCTGCGTAGTAAAACAGTGTGGTCGTGGGGCAGACCAGCGATGCGTGCGACGGCGTCGTTCAAGGTGGCAGGAGCTGATCACTGCTAAGATGAGCCCTTCCAGGCCATCTGAGGAAATTTTTGTCTTTTCCCTTTAGTACTTGGTCTCTTCCAGTTTGAAGAGGTAACCAAATCGCAACACAGGCGCTCTCCTTGAGGGACTACCGTGGGAGCGATCGGGTAGCCTGCCGAGGAAGACTCCGTGCTGTCTTTGCTAGGCAGCCTGAGAGTAGTGGCTCTGCCTTCGCAGAGAGCAGGGCAACGCCCCTGAGTGCGACCAACGCATCCTTTCTAATTTTGACCCTTTCCAGACCCCGTGGCTCTGGCAGTCCCGCACAGCCTCTTCCGGTACGGTGCCCCCTGGCCCCGCGGCCCCGCCCAGCCTGGGGCTCTGGCGAGTGACCCGGGCAGGTTTGCCCCAGATTGCCAATCACAGCCGAGGCTTTGGTGGCCTGGGTAGGCGACTGGGGAAGAAACAAGACTTTAATAATGACTATTTCCCCGCAAATAAGACAGGGTCTTACGTTAATTTTTGTTCCAAAAGACGCTATAGAGGGTTTGTTTTCAGGAATGTCTTTATTTTTCCATGTACTACAATTTATTCATGTGCAACAGTCTACATTTATTCATGCACAAAAATATACATTTATTCAAATACAGTCATGCCATCTTCTGAAACATTGTCATAACTCACGAAACCCTGAATTCCGGCCCGAACTTCTTGTGACTGCATTTCCTGTAGAATTATTGGCCTCAATCTCATATCCAGCAGCAGGCTCTGCTTAAAAGAGCACTTTTTGTTCATGAATCCTGCGCTAGGGCATTGGCAACACAGCTGTCAGTGATTTTATCCCATGAATTTTCACCCAAGGCACAAACTTGCCTGCTGTGCTTCACGAAGTTTTCCTTAAATCAAGGGTTAAGTGAAGACTTCGGAGGGGTATGTTTCAAGTGGTTCCTTCAGGAGTAAAAATATTTGCTTTTGCAGTAAATTGCAATATAAGTATGATGGCTAAGATCCTAGGCATTGGTTCTGCACATAGGCAGAATCCCGTTCCCTTATCTTAAGCAAGTTACTAAACCTCTTTGTCTCAGTTCATCTCTAAATTGAGGATTACAATGCACTTCTGATTTTAGTAGCTTCACATATAATGGTTCATAAATTTGTCATAGTACCTGGATCATAGTACATATTCAGTACCTACCTGGGTGTGGTAGCTCACATCTGTAATCCCACCACTCAGGAGGCTGAGGCTGGAGGATTGTTGTGGGTTTGAGGCTAGCCAGAACTACATAGTGAGTCCCTGTCTCAAAAAGACAAAAAATTAAAAATTCAGTATTTTTTAACTTTTTATAATTATTTTTTCTTTTGCTATATCATGACCCAAACTACATCATGACTTTTTTTCTTTTTCTTTTAAAGGTAGCAAAGTTTATGTAGGGAAAGAAACAGGCTCTGTAAAGCAAATATGAGGCAAGTAAAAGTAGAAAAAGAAGTGCATCCTGCAGTGAGGGCAGCCATGATACAAGCATGAATACAGCAGCCTGTTTTTTCTTAAGTGATGGAAGAGAAAAGTTTTAACAGAGCAACAACAGTTCACTTATTTAAATCAAGGAAATATTTTCTGGATAATTTTACAAGATATTTTTAGAGAAAATAGGATTTCAGGTTTGATCTCAAGTAAGTTGGGCATATGTACACTTTAATTGAAAATGTTGCTAATGTAACTTAAATTTATTTTCTCCTAAATTATGATTGATATTGGCAAATTCAAACTGTAGTTATAGCAAAAAAATTTTAAATTTCATAATGTTAAAATTTGAAAGCTAATGGTTCAGAAAGTAAACTATCAAACAGGTGATTTTGGGAGAAACATGAGTAACATTACACAAAACACTTATTTTTAAAAGTTGACTTATACAGCATGATCTGGAATGTTTTATCAAATTCTTTTTTGAGACTTGAGGTGATTGTTTGAAACACTGATTTTGAACATTTTGATTGTTAGAGAAGCAAAAGGCATGTCATTGAGTCCAAGTTTTATTTTTTGTGATTTAAAAGTATACTATTAATGTATCTTTTCATGAAAAACATGATTTTAAAGGAGTAACTGCTTGGTTCCTCCTAAGGAATTTCTAATGTGTGTCACTGCCTCGTAACAACCCTCTACAGTTCTATATGAATACAGAGGTCGGTTAAGATATGAGTTTAAAAAACTATGAAGGTAGAGAGGTAATGTTAGAGACAGTGTATAAGAAGAAGACTTGCTTTGATGTGTAGACAGTTGAGCCTCTTTCTTGGTCACTGTAAGGAGTACCTTGACATGTTTAGTGAATTCCACATCATCATTCCACATCATTTAACTCTTTTAAGAATTCTGCACAATTAAATATATCACATATTCTAACCATATTATACATAAAAATTTGTAACAGATTTTTAAAAACTTTTCACCATTGATGACCAAATCATCCAGTTATCAGTAAGTAACAAAGTAATAGATTCTGTAAGCAGGACAGTTCTTAATAAAAATGCTTGGTAACCACAAATAAAGTAGCAACAAACTATGACTTTGTTTTCATATTATACTTGTTTTCCTGTCTCTATCTTCTATTTCTCTGTAAATGTGATGGTGGTATCTTTGGGTTATTTTGTTTTCTTTTCTTTTTTCTTTCTTTCTTGTATTAGGGGTTGAACACACAGCCTTTGCCCTGAGCTATATCCCTATCAGCTTTATTCTTTTTTTTATTTTGACAGGGTCTTGATAAATTTCTCAGGTGGGATTGAATTTAAAGTCCTCCTGCTAACCCTTGGGAGGCTGAGGCAAGAGGATTGCCTGAGTTTGAAGACAGTCTGGGCTACATAGTGAGTTCAAGGCCATCCTGAACTACAAAGCAAAACCCTGTCTCAAAAAAACAAAACAAACAAACAACAAAAAATAACCCTGACAACAAAACTCCTCCTGCCTCAATTTCCAAGTGCTTGAGATTAGTTGCATGCAGCAGCACACTCAGGGTTTCATGTTTACCTGCACTGGGATAACCTAATTGTCCCAAGTGAATACAGCAAAACCATTTAACTCAGGTATTCAATACTTCTTTGGGCTTATTTGTATAGTTCTTATAAATTTGAAGATGTACAATTTTCTTAACTTATAAAGCCATTTGGTAGAAGTTCACTTCATTGCCAGTGAATTATGCTTTGAGATATTAGCTTTAGTCTCATTAATTTCACAAGTTGACCAGCAGCTCATATTTTCCTTAGTTACTAGATGTTATTTAAGTATTGCTCTCCTTAGTTATCTCACACTTCTTTAGTTAATATGACCTCCTGTTGGCCCACTCATGGGGGCCAAAAGAGATTTTCAAAGACGAGGTCCCAACGTTAAAAAGACATCATCAGCAACAAACAGCATGGAGCAGAACAGAGTGCCAGTATGCAAGAACTGCCTGTGTCTTTACTGTATAATTCTTACACAGGTTTTTATCTCATAGTTACATTCTTACATGGTGCCATAACCAGTGCTTGTGTGTTTACCTGTGCTGTGTCATGGTTACATAACTACCCAACTCTGTACCTGCACTAGACAAGTGGTGTCCTTAGACACCCCTGAGCTTTAAAGCAGTCTGAGTGGTTCCCCACACCCCACCCCCTCAAAGGTCAGGGGCATGTAAGTGTAACATTCTATATGTAACAGGGCACAAGTAACTAATTAACAAATCAAGAACCATGTGGTTTTGCAAAACCAATTTTTTAATTTGAACAGTTTTATCCATAAGCAACATCAAAGCCTCTCTGTCTCATGGTTCCTCACAGGCATGCAGAGCAGTGTACAGCACTGCAGTTTCAATCAGGGAATACCAGGTCTTGGCTCCATTCTACAACTGTGACCAAAACCCAGCAGGGATCTCCCACTTCTCATTTTTGCAGTATGTCTCAGCCAAATCCATCATCATCCACATTGTTAAGATAAATGGCAGGTTAGAGTCAATGACTTTTAGGGCTTGCACCTGTGTAACAACCCTCTTTGTGTCCTGAAAAGCAGTTTCCACTGCATCTGTGCAAACCCATGTTGTGCCCCTTTTGGTCATCTGGTATAAAGAGCACATCAGGGTAGCTGGGTGTGGTACATCTGCTAAAAACCTAACAAGCCCACATATGCCTGTAATTGGTGTACTGTCATGGGTCTGGTCTTACCTGACTATATAACACCCAAGAATTTGACAGACAAGCCAGTTCACTGGACTTTGTCTTTGTCCATGACCCACCCCATACCAGCAAAGCTTCCTTCAGACTGCATGGCAGTTTTCAAATCTGCAAGATAATCAGTATAATAATCAATTATAACCAATATAATAAAACAGTGACACAGACTGAGTATGACTTGGCCCAGGTGGCCAGGTCCTGGGCCATAAGGCCAGGACACAAATTTGGGATATGCAAATAGCCTTGTGGCAATGTTGGGGCACAATTATAATGTAGGAGCACATTTATAAAATAGCAAACACAGGTATTTCATGATCCATTAGAAGTCTCTGACCAAGTTTTTTGTTCTGCTGTTTCTGCTGAATTCAACTGACCTTGACAGTTTCTACAGCCCAGCTGCACAGCTCGCATTAGCACTGAGTCAGAGTAACTGTCTATATCCTAAGGATCCCTGAGCTAATTCAAGGGCCCCCTCTATTACAGTTAAACGCCTTTAGCTATGCTCATCCAGTAAGGGTCCCCTCCCTGGGTTCCTAGACTGTTTCTATATTATGATAAACCCTTTGTTTGAAGGCTAGCCTGCCTGTCAATAGATGACTCAAGGTATGTAACCAAATATGTAACGTCCCACTGCTAAATTCTATATAAACTAAACTCTTCCTAAATTCAGTGCAGTTGTCTTTGAGGAATTATCCCACGACAGTCCACTGGCATGAAGATACAACAGTCTGCTGATTAAATGCTGCCTTCCTATCTCCTCAGTGCAAAGAGTCTTCCTTTCAGTTTGGTCTGGCTTGGCTTGGCTTGGGAATTTTCCAGCAACAAGATCTAACTGTAATTACAGTTAAATAATCCCATATTTGACTGTAATTACAAAAGTGACAGAGCCCATTCAAGGACCTTCCCTGCCCAGGGTTACTCCTGGGGTGCTGAAATAGCCCACCTGGGAAATACTGTTTTTGAACTGAACTTAAGTCTGGTTTTCAGAGGTGACACCTGATTTCTAATTGTAGAGGCCTTTACCTGATTTTTTCTACTGGAAATAGAACATAGCTTATTCTAGACTATGTCCTGTGGAGGCAACTGACCTTAGAAAAGAAAGGCCGCCTAGAGCAAGTTAGGCCCCCTAGCAGTGGGCAGTGTGTGATGTCATTCTTGAAGAACATGTGATGAAGCAGTTGGATTCATTGCCAAGGCTTTCTCACACTTTATCAACCAAGTTTTTTAAAAAACATTTTCAAGACTGGGGATTGAATCTAGGCATTTGTATTGAGCCACATTCCCAGACATATTTTTGTTTTTCTAAATTTTGAGATGGGGATTTATTATGTTGCTGTTGCATGTAGTGAGGGTTTGAAGATCTTGGGGTCTCTCATAGAAGACCCTCCACTTCTCCAGATCCTTTCCTTTACTCTGGCAAAAATTAAGAAGTAGGGTGAGACTTGCTCAAAGCCAATGCCTCTACAGATAATGGGGGAACTTAGGCCTAGTGGAGAATGAGGAAGTCAGAATTGAAGTGACATTGTTGCAGAAATCTGGAATCGAACCAAATGGAAGACTTTGCACTGAGGAGTCAAAAGGCAACTGTTTATCATGCTAGCAGGCTGTTGAGACTAAGTTCAAATTACCAGCTTTGAGTCAGTTTTGGGTTTACTTTTGATAAGGTTGCAAGCAGGAAGCACAAAAGTCAATAGAAAATCAGTTTCTATTAGGTCATATGCTGTCAAGAAGAACTGTTCCAGGCAGGTTTACTTAAAGCGGAACTGTTTCTCATAAGACAAGAGAAACTAGGGAGGGAGCTGCAGCTGAGGGAGTGGTTGAAATTAAGCCTGTCCTTAGCTAGTTTATCAGTTGGACAGTCCTTAAAAATATAATATGTTTATATGTCAGATAGTAGAGGCAGTCCAGACAGATGAAGTCAAATTTAGGTCAGACTATCTCTAAGTTGCAGCTGACATGGTCAGTCAAGGCTGAGTCAATTGGTCTAACTATGTAGTGGACTGGGTGAACATATCTTCTCTTAACACAGCATCAAACTGTTGATTTCTAACTTTTCTGTCACAATATGGGGCAAAAGATTATAATTGTGAATACAAGAGCTACTTTACAGAACATGCTACAAAGTAGGGGGAAACCTGAGCAGGCTCCTGGAAGATCAGAGAACCAGTGTATTCAGACTTCTGGGGGTAAACTAAAAATTTCTCTAAAAATAACTGTTTCACTGATTGGTATAATCTAGGCCAATCAGGGTCTTAGCCTTTGTTTCTGGGGTAAAGAAGAGGTCAGTGGGCTAGCAGTTTCTCAGTACATACATGCAATAATGTCACAAGGAGTAACTTCCTCATTAATAGTACACAATAATCTGTGGTAATTTTACAATCACCAGCCACCCAGATCTTACCTTATACTGCCTATGCCCCTCCAACTGTCCCTACATTCCCTTCTTTGACTCAATCATCCCACTGCCATAGGATGGGAAACAGGGTGATGAGTGCTCTGGCTGATTCCTGCTGATTAGGGTCACAGTGGAGGACAGGTGACGTTGTTCAAGCAAGGATGGTCTAAAAGGCTGTGGTGGAAGGAGACTGTTAGCTCCATCTTTAGGACCATCTGCATTTTGATAATAATAATGTAGTATAAAATAAGATGACTAAGGCAGTTAAGTATACAGGGCCACAACAAGTATAATAAAAGCAAATGTATCAGTGACTCTGGCAAATGTAGGAGTCAGAATGTTATTGAAAAGGTGCATTACTATACTATGTACTCATAATGGGGAACACCAACTGTAGGCCTGTAGGAAGAAGTTTCCAACCACAAAATGTCAGCTTGGCTGCTTGCTTGGGTTTGGCAGCTTCTAAGCAAGAACAAACAAATCCTATCAAGAAATTAAAGCACATATGACTAGGTAACTGATTAGAGTCCACTTTTCATGTTTAATCTACCTTATTAGTACTTTATCTTTCGTTACACTTTTCTTCTGTGTGTTCAAGACCAAATTAAACTGAGACTAGTATTAATCACAATTAACCTTTTGCCAAATATAAAGGTCAGTTAAGGCTCTCCAGAAGTTACTTGTGGCACCATGTGTAGAACCTCTTAGTTACTCTATCAGTGGCGGCCTTGAAGATGGGCCATTATCTTGCTCGACCAAGTGGCTTTCCATAGAAACAGAGAAGATGTTTTTCCCCTAATGAACCTCCTTTTTAACACATCATACCTTAGTTGATTTCTATCCTCTGGGATATAAAAATTCTCTTGCTCAGGAGGTTGGGTAACTTACCAAAGTTATAGGATACTGTAGAAAAGATCCCTTCTTGTACTGGGTCTGTGTTGACCTTGGAGGGCCAGGGCCAAAATGCTGTTGTTATATACTTTTTTCCTCTGGTCCCCAAACCTAGGTTGTTAAACACTCAGAAGGATTAGCTATACCAACATTTTATTAAGACTAGTAGGTTTCATTTTATGATCATATGTAGATATTAAACACTTTGAAAAAGTTAGCAGGACTAGGGAATTATTATTTTCTTACCAATTGTGGTTTTCCTGGAAGTTGAATCTCTGTAAAATTTTAACAGACAACAAATACAAAGTTATACAGAGAAATTTGGAACTTTGGGGCAACATAACAACTATGATGATATTATTATATTAGAAACATATGTAAATACTTAGTATAGAGCAACTTTCTAGTCAGTCATAGCCATCTTTATCCAATTACATGACATTAAATGACATAAAGAAACTTTTACTCAATTCTATTATCCTTCAATAGAATGTAATTCAAGAAGAATGCATCTTCCCATAGATGTACTTCACAGGTTATTTATGTCCAACTTCTAATTTCATTGACTCTGCCTGGACTGCTCATTGCATGAGAATTTTTCTTTAAACAAGAAAGCCTCATTATATAACCCACAGAGAACTTAAGCTTTTAATGATAGGCAATGCAAATATATTATAATAATAGTTAGCAATGTTTGTTGGGCAATATCCCCCACAAGGCCTGAACAAGAAAACCTACTAGTGGTTTTGTCCTACTAGTGGAAAAAAAAAAAATCAGTTTTCTGGTAGTCTAATCCAGTAGTCCCTCCAAAGCAGCAGTCTTCACTTAGTTACCTCAACATGTGTAGACAACAATATACACTGCATTTATAAAACTCATTTTTGATATTGTCTTGTTTTGTAGAAGGCATTTCATACACCCATTGAGATTTTGGCAAAGGATCAGAATATGGTGCCCTGGGGATCCTCATTCAGTTTTGGAGAACTTTTGGGGGCATTCAACTTTATCACAGCCCCAATCCTTTTTGAAGTGTCTCTATTTTATTTTATTTTATTTTTTGCAGTATATGTATAATTTGTCCACAGAGCCTTCTTTTTTTTTTCTTTTCTCTCTTTTTTTTTAAATTTTTGGTGCGTGTTTGTGCAGAAGTCTTTATTCAACTAAATTAACACATTAGGGGATCCGAGCTCCACCCAGCCCAGCGCAAGGCCCTGACACCATACTTTGGGGGTATACCTGGGCTAGCCACATGGGTCCTGGAGTATCCAAGATCTACCCAGCCCAGCCCAGACCTTCAGCCCACCAAGATCAAGTCTCGGAAACAATGACATGGAAGATACTAGAAACTGCACAAGTGAAATTTCTGAAATGATAGCAACTGAAGTGAAAAACCAGCTCTGTGAGGAAATTAGGTTAAAAATAATCTCTCAATTAAAAAAAAGAAATGACAAACATAATGAAAGAAATGTAGAGCATATCTAAAGAAGACATAGATTTAAAAATAGAGGAATATAAAACAATGGAAATCTTGAGTGAACAATATAGGAAAGAATTAGAATGCATGAAACAGATTCAAAGACATACTCAGGAAATTAAAAATTCTACTGACAGTTGGCAAAACTGCCTGAACAAAGCTGAAGATAGACTCAGACTTTGAAGATGGGATGGAAGCTAATGATTATGAAAGAAAGGATCTCTTAAATATAAAAGGAACCATGAAATAACAGTTCAACAGCTGCAAAATGATGCAAAGAAAAACTATATAAGTTTGGTAGATGTCCACAAAAAAGCAGGAGTTAACACAAATGACATAAAAAGACTATTTGCATAAGTAATAAAGAAAATTTTCCAACCATGGGAAAAGAATCTGACATCCAGATAAGTGAGACATACAGAACCCCAATTAGCCATAACCAAAATAAATCTACACCCAGACATATAATCATTAAGATCCCAGAAATTCATCACAAAAAGGTAATACTAAAAGCTGTCAGAGAAAAGAAAGAGATCACCTATCAAGGAACACCCATCAGAATCTTGGCAGACTTCTCAACACAAACCAGTAAGTTAAGAAGAGGTTGGAGTGAAGTATTTTAAGTCCTGAAAGACAACAATTTCAAACCCAGATTGATGTATCCTGCAAAACTATGTTTCAAAATCAATGGAGAAATAACATACTTCCATGACAAACAACAACTGAAGAAATTCATGACCATCAAACTAACACTGCAAAGAATAATGAGAGATACTCTAAAAAGAGTTAAAGATGACCAAAATTCCAAGAACAAGAGCTGAAAGAAACCACCAAGCAAGGCAAGCACTTAAAACAGAGAAAAAGCGGAGAACCAACAACAAGAAGATAACATGCCAAAGATAAGTCAACATATATCAGTTATATCCATCAATGTAAATAACTTCAATTCACCAATCAAAACAGAATGGCAGAGTGGATTAAAAAACAAAATTCAGCTGTATACAAGAAATACATTTAACTCAAAAGGAAATTCATAGACTGAAAGTCAAAGGATGGAAAACAATATTCCATGTCATAAGAACCCAGGAAAAAGCAAGGGTAGCTATTCTATTTCCAGATGATGTGAATTTCAAATCAAGAATGATCAAAAGAGATAAAGAGACGGGCGTTGTGGCTCACGCCTGTAATCCCAGCACTCAGGAGGCTGAGGCAGGAGGATCCTTGTGAGTTCAAGACCAGCCTGGGCTACAAAGTGAGCTCAAGGCCAGCCTGAATTGCATAACAAGACCCTGTCTCAAAAAAGACAAAAGAAAAAAAAAAAAGATAAAGGTCACTATATACTTTTCAGTGGGAAATTTCAAGATAAAAAGATAACAATCATAAATATCTACACACCAAATATGAGAGCATCCCAACTGTATCATACAAATATTAATAGGCATAAAAAATAAGTAATAACACAGTTATAATGGGAGACCTCGACACTCCATTTTCAAAAAGAGAATAACTAGAAAATAACAGAACTGAATCAAGAAATGTGAAAAAATGGACTTACTAGATGTGTATAGTATTTTAACCAACAAGATCAGAATATACATTCTTCTCAGCTGCACATGGGTCATTCTCTAAAACAGACCATGTACTAACCCACAGAACATGTGTGAGTAAATGCAAAGAAATCATGCATATTATCTGGCCATAATGCAATAAATTGTAAATTATTGACAAAAGAAACCACAAAAACTACATAAACACATGAAAATTAAATAACACTCTTCTAAACAACCAATGGATCACAGAAGAAATTTAAAGAGAAATTATACAATATCTACAATTGAATGAAAATGCAAATACAACTTACCACAACCTGTGGGACACAATGAAAGCAGTTTTCAGAGGGAAATTTATAGCAGTGAATTCCCACAGAAGCATGGAATGAACACAACCTAATGCTGCACCTCAAACTTTTAGGAAAAAAAAAAAAAGAGCAAGTCAAGCCCAAATAAGGGAGGAATTTATAAAGATCAGAGCAGAAATTAATTCAATTGAGACTAAGAAAACAATACAAAGAATTAATGAATCAAAGAGTTGGTTCTTTGAAAAAGTAAATAAAATTGATAAACCCGTAGCCAACCTTATCAAAAAGAGGAAAGACAAATTCAAATCCAACTGATTAGAAATGAAAAGGGTGAAATCATTACAGATCCCATTGAAATTCTGAAGACCATCAATACCTATTTTGAAAATCTATATATTCATAGAATGGAAAACACAGAATAAATGGACAGATTCCTGAAAAAATATGAATTACCAAAACTAGACCAAGAAGATATAAAAATCCTGAGTAACCCAGTATCAATTACAAGGCAGGTGCTTATGCCACTGAGCTAAATCCCCAGCCCCTTCAGTATCAGTTAGTGAAATTGAAAATGTAACTAAAAACTTACCAATGAAAAAAAGCCCAGGTGCTGATGGATTCACAGCTGAATTCTACAAGAAACTTAGGGAAAATTTAACATCAATACTTCTCAAACTCTTTAATGAAATTGAAAGGGGAGCAAGTCTCCCTAACTCATTCCTGGAGGCAAGTATATACCAAAACCAGACAAAGAGCCAACCAAAAAAGAGAACTATAGGCCAATCCCCATAATGAATATAGATGCAAAAGTCCTAAATAACATGGTAGCAAACAGAATGCAGCAAATCATTAAGGAGATTGTACACCATGAGCAAGTGGAATTCATCCCAGGAATGCAGGGATGGTTCAACATACACAAATCAATAAATGTAATACACCATATTAACAGTGCCAAGACAAAAATCACATGATCATCTCAATAGATGCAGAAAAAGCTTCTGATAAAATCCAACACTCATTTATTGTAAAAACCCTAGAGAAAATTGGGATAGTGTTTACCTCAACCTGATAAAAGCCATTTATG
Source organism: Hydrochoerus hydrochaeris (assembly GCA_004027455.1). Taxonomy (NCBI): domain Eukaryota; kingdom Metazoa; phylum Chordata; class Mammalia; order Rodentia; family Hydrochaeridae; genus Hydrochoerus; species Hydrochoerus hydrochaeris. Next base: position 337,927 of record PVLA01000633.1, read on the forward strand.
ACAAATCAATAGTCAACATACTGAACAGACAAAAATTAAAAGCTTTCAAACTAAAATCAGGAATAAGACACTATCACCACTTCTATTCAATATAGTTCTGGGAACATTGGCCAGAGCAATTAGACTAGAGAGAGAAATAAAAGAAACAAGGATAGGAAAGGAAGAAGTTAAATTATTATTACTTGCAGATCACATGATACTCTACGTAGAGGACCCCAAAAACTCCACCAAAATTCTATTAGACTTAATAAGTAAATTCAGCAGTGTAGATGGGTACAAAATCAACACTCAAGAGTCAATAGCATTCCTGTACACAAACAACAAACTCACTGAGAGAGAAATTAGGGAAACCATACCCTTTACAATATCATGAAAAAAAAATGAAATACTTAGGAATAAACCTAACAAAGGAAGTAAAAGATTATACATTAAAAATCACAGTACTCTGAAAAAATAAATAGAATTCAGAAAATGGAAAGATATCTCTTGCTCATGGATAGGAAGAACCAACATAGTGAAAATGCCCATATTCCCAAAACTGCTATACAAATTTAATGCAATCTCGATCAAAATGCCATTAGCATCCCTCACAGATCTAGAAAAAAAAAAAAATTCCTAAACTTCAGAAACCCAAAGAGTCTTAGAATAGCAAAGGCAATTCTGAGCAAAAAGACAAGACAGGATGCATCACAATCCTTGGCCTGAAATTATGCTACAAAGCTGCTATAATAAAATCAGCATGGTAAATAAACAGACTTAAGGATCAATGGTACAGAATGGAAGATTAAGACACAACTACAAACACTCAGCCATCTTATCTTTGACAAAGGGGCCAAACAATTCCACTGGAAGAAACATAGCCTCTTTAATATGTTGTGCTGGAAAAAGTGGCTTTCCACATGCCAAAGACTTAAACTAGACCCATGTATATATCCATGCACTAAACTAAAGTCAAAGTGAATCAAAGATCTAGTTATTAAGACAAAAACTAAATCTACTAGAAGACAAAATAGGTAAAAATCTCAATGACATAGGGGTAGGCAGAGAATTCATGAACAAAAAACAAACTTCATGGGAAATACTTCAAAGATTCAACAAATGGGATTTCATCTTATTAAAAAGTTTTTGCACATCCAAAAAATCACCAACAAATAGAGTGAAAAGAAAACCTGTGGACTGAGAAAAGATTTTTGCCAACTTTCACTCTATTAGAACATATAAAGAATTGAAAAAAAACAGGCCCCCCCAAATTCAAAGACTTAATCCAAAAATGGGGATCTGAGATGAATACACAATTCTCAAATGAAGAAATAGAAATGGCAAATAAATATATAAAAAAATGTTCAACATCACTGGTCATTAAAGCAACACTGAGATACCATCTCACTCCAGAAAAAATGGCTCACATCAAGAAATCAATGAGTAACAAATGCTGGAGAGGCTATGGGGGAAAAGTAACCCTTCTCCACTGTTGGTGGGAGTATAAAACCACTGTGCAAATCGGGATAAAGATTCCTAAAAATTTGGATTAGAGGTTCCATTTGACCCAGAAATTCCCCTTTGGGGTATTTTCCCAGAAGAAATGAAAACATACCACAACAATATATGTACACCCATGTTTATAGTAGCATAGTTTTTTTTTTTTTGAAGGTAGTAGAAATACAACAGAACAAAGCCATTTGAGACAGTGCAGTGAATTTGGTACAGAACTTCACAGCAGGTTACCAGGATAACAGTAATAGGTACCATAGTATATCTCATTATCTTCACAGTAGCTGCCTAGTCAATTAGGTATAGCAAAATCAAACCAAAGACAGACCATTATAAAATCAATCAAAAGAGAATACTGAATAGAGTAAAGCAATTAATCATAATGAAACAAAAGTGAAAACAACACTTACTTTCAAAGAGAAGATAGAGGAGGCCCCCATAATTGCTATAGTGCATACGGTAATCCTGCCAAGAGATGCTCAGACCTCCGTCCCCAGTTGCTAATGGGGGACAGGGTTTGGGATGTTTGATTCCAAGCCCGGGTACCTGTAGGCTCACAGGAGACACTACTGGGTCTCCTCCTGGCTCACACTGGAGGAAGGCGCTTACTAAGAGGGCGGGCGAATTCCTTCTTTGTGCAGCCGCCTGGGTTCCACCATGGCTGTGGCCCAATCTCTGGGGCCGCTCTCTAGTAGCATAGTTTGTAATGGCCAGATCTTTGAAACAACCTAAACGCCCATCAACTGAGGAATGGATAAAAAAAGATGTGATATTTTTATACAATGGAGTACTACTCAGCTATAAAAAAAGACAAACTCAAGGCTTTTATAGGTAAATGGGTGCAACTAGAGACCACCCTCATAAGTGAAATAAATCAAACTCACATGTGTCAACACTGTATTGTCGTGCTAGTGTAAGAAACTGAAAATACATAAGATTCAAAAGTTACAATAGATATAGTGAAAGGGAAAGAAAGTGTTCAGAGGGAAATTATATTATTTGATCAATTTTTCATGCCTGTATCTGGTAACCTGAGCAACCAGTTTGAAGATAATATGTAATATAACAACCTTTGTTAAATTCTTATCATCTTATTTTGAAATCCTGTATCACTATTTGGTTTTTGTTGTTGTCATTGTTTGGCTTTTTTTTTTTTCATTGCTTTCTAATTTTTCTGTGCTTTTTTTCTCTTTAAAACAAAAAAAATGTGAGGGAACCATTAGGATGTTACAACTAGATTGGAGGAGAATTCAAAGAACAGACAAAAACACAGGTAATCAAGAATGCTGAAGTGAACTTGATTCAGAAAGAACAGACTGATTCATCTCACTAGACAAACACATGTATTATTATGTTTACAGAGTTGAAAATAACAATAAATGTCAGAGTCACCTCGAAGGGTGTAACAAGGCAAAACGAAGTATTTTCATTTTTCACCATTTTAGAGCTTCTGGTAATTTCTGATAAATCACAGTCAAATTTCCAAGGCAGAGTAAATGTACACAAGGAGTTAATGATAAATATGTGATGACTAATTATACCAAAAATATACTGTGGATCTCTGTTCAAGCAACAATTTGAAAAAAATCTTCCATTTAAAACAAACAAACAATGGGCCGAGGATTTAGCTCAGTGGCATAAGTGCCTGTCTGGCAAGCATGAGGTCAGGAGTTCAATCCCCAGTACCAAAGACAAAAGGTAAATAACATATAATAACACAAAACAAACAGGTAAAAAGTCAGCTTCTTAAAAGAGAGAAATTTTGCAGAGGTAGAAGACGTTGCTTTAGACAGATGTAGTGGTGCACTCCTGCAATCCCAGCCCTTGGGAGACGGGTCAGGAGGATATTACGAGTTCGAGACTAGCTTAGGCTACAAAGTGACCCCAAGGTCAGCCTGAATGGATGTAAATCCAACACACACACCACACACACGTTCAGAGTACAACTGATGATACACAGCTCAAGGTGAGTCACTGAGGAAAGGTCCAAAGAGATATTCAGAGGGGACTGAAGTTAATTTAAGACTAGCTAGTTTACATAATCATTTCCTAAGGTTCATCCGTATCACGGGTTCTCCACTGGGGTTGCAAAGTCAAAAGATTACCTTGTCAATTAGGAAGCAGTGTATGTAATACACTGCTTATATATATTAACTGTGTAATATATATAATACATATGCATAGACACACTTAAAAGCATATACATGCATGTGTACATAATTTACATTTGTAGGAGCGAATGTTCAAAAAATCGAAGATGAAAATGAGTCGAACAGCACCCTCACGTCACGGTGCCCTGCAGAGGGCACCCTTACACCTAACTCTGCACCCACGCGCGTTCCCACTCACGCTAACGGCGTCCACACGCACGTGGCGGAGAAGCAGGCGCGCGCGCACTTTCCGCAAGCCGCACGGGCTCCTGATCCCGACTCGGACGGCAAAGCCCCTAGGTGCCTGAGCTCCTCCGCGGGTGTCTCCCCGGCTGTCCAGTGGACGCCGCCGAGGCCACGGGAGGCACCCGGAGGGCCGAGTGGGGGCCGCGCCCCGCTGCCTCCCCAGCAGCCCGCGCCCAGCCGGGCTCAGCCCGAGGCGGGCTGCCGAGCAGCTCGGGCTGCGGGTCTGCAGGGCCCACAGCGCCCGGGGGCCTTGGTCCGGGGCCGCGCGGGTCTCCGCGAGGAGCCGCCACCAAGGCGCGCCTGCCCCCGCGGGGGCTCCCTGCTCCTCGGCCGGATCGCGTCCCGGCACGAGCGCTGCACACACGCGAAGGGGCACCGCGGCCGCGGGTAGTGGACGAGTGCTCCCACGCCTGGTGCCGGCGCGGGGCGGAACAGCTCTGCGCCTTCCCGGCGCCGCTCTGGGCCTCGGGAGCCGCAGGGCGCCTGTTACGACCGATCGCAGCGATCCGAGCCTTTTACCCCCACGCCCCAGCGCGCACAGTGCTGGAAACACCGCTGAAGTCAGCGCCCAGAGTCAGGCAGCTCCGTACCCAAGGCGGGGCGTGACCGGCCAGGCGCAGTGCAGTCACGATGCCTGCCGGGGGCGCCGCCCGCGTCCGGATGGGGCATCCTCACCCCTGCAGGGACCCGGCAGCGACACCCTGTCCTTGGTGTCAAGCTCAACAAGGTCCGGGCCCTTATACAGCACTTTCTTAAATAGTGCTCATGTCTCCATGTTTCAAATGTAAATAATTAAAAAAAAAAAAAAGCTCTCCCTTTTATGGGCCCTAATAGGAAGATCATGGCCAAATCAGGGGGGCTCTCAAGGTCTTAGGAGAGGAGAATTAGGAGGTGTGAAATACAGCAACTCCTCAAATTAGGCCTTGGATGGTTGGGTCTGTACTGGCATTTCAAGAGGGGCAGGTTTGCAAAACATGTCACAGATAAAGCAAATAAAGAGCTCTTCTGACACTGTCCTCTCTAGGACACAAACAGGCCTTAATGTCCTTATACCAAAATCTGAAATTGCTGGAGTATGGCAATTTAGGTGGAAAATCAATCAACGGGAGCAAATTTTCCTGTCTAGATTAAGTGGTATAAAACAACTAAATTTTTCCACTGGTGGCCTGAGAGAACAATTTAGCTGTGGGAAATCCTGCCGAGAATAATCCAAGAGAAAGGGGTTAAAAGCAGTCCAAAAGAAATGTTGCCCCAGTGTCCTGAATAAGTGACATCTTTGAGGTGGCAGCCTAATTTAGAAACTACCTATACTCCCCGTTTATGAGACACAAAGCAGCAATAGGCAGAAAGAAGTCCTGGCCTACGTTTCCTGGGCAAGCACAACACCTGAGACTTGCCAAGACTCCCAATTCCCCTCCCCATATCCACGGGCTTAAAGGTGGAGCTAACCCTTACTGAGGACCCATGTAATACCTCTGGGCGCTGGCGGTCTCAGCAGTTACCTAAGCACGCACCACTTAGCACAGTGAGGTAAAGGCCCACAGTGCTTCCCGAGAGTCAGCACCGGCACTCATTGCCCCAGTCTCAACAGTCCTCCAATGTGCAGTGAAAGGCAGGAGTGAAGATTTCCACTGTGAAAACGGGGTGGGGGGGTCCCTTTGGAAAGTGAGCTGAGAAGAGGACAGAGTGTTCTCCTACATTCACTCCCATTTAGACAGGTATACCATGTCCAGAATGTCTTTGCTGGTCTTTCCTACAATCCTGAATTGTACATGACCACTTGGCTGGCTCTCCTTGGATGCAGAACATCTTACCCCTGCATTACTTGAGACCCCATCTCCATGTACAAATATGTGCAGAGCTGGCTAAGCTATTTCCTTCTCCCTTTAATTGAATTGGCTCTTAGCAATGTAAACAGGGCTAGCTGAGGTACTGATGTGTAATCTTTGAAGCCAGCTGACAGTTTCCTGTTTCCTTGCCTCCTGTCTCCCTGTAAACCTGAGCACAGCAGGATAGCAGAGCCATATAGTTTCAAGAATATCAACAGTGTTCAAGCTTCAAAGTGAGAAGCTGTGACTTCCCAGACCACAAAAGTTTATGTATCAGAAATTGAAACAACAGCTTCCTAAACATTTACATGTTACCCCAGTTGAGTTTTGCAGGTTGACCTTTCTGCATACCCTTCTTTCTGCATATTGCAGTCGTGCTTTCTGGCCTCCTAGCTAGCTCAGCTCACATTACTCATGTAATTCCTACCATTCTCACTTTTATTCATCCCTCAGCCTCTCCCTTCTTCATGCTAAATCCTGGGTTAGGCTCTGTTCTGTCCTGTGAATCCTCACCTAGAATGGACTCAGGACCCGTTGGCTGCCTGTAACTGTGAATTTGTCTTAGTGTCTTTATTCTCCCTGTGGGTTGTACTGGAGGTGGTAGAATGGAATTAACTTGCCAGGATTCCAAGAATGTTTCAATGGGATTACAAACATAAACTTTCTGGACTGCGAGGAGGAGGAGGATGGGAAAAGGGACTACAATACTGAATGAGCCCCCAGTATTTGCATCTGCTGGGGGTCTGGGGATCTCAGGGTCTCCCTTGAGATGATCCTGTATTTCTCCAGGTCCTTGTCCTCATTTAGGTGAGGAATAAAGTCAGAGGAAAAGGCAGGCTCAAAGCTGGTGCCTCCAGTGGAAAACGGATACTTGCCCTTCACAGAATTTTATGCATACAAATTATAGATTGATTCCAGAAAAACTATGCATCCCAAAGTCAAAATTGTGTGTAAAAAGTCTCAAGGAAAATAGAGTCACAATCTCAGAAAGGAGAAAAGCACCCAAAGGGTATGGCTTCTGCACTCTGCATGGCGCCTGCATATGAGACTCTAATCTTCCACCCATGGTAGTATTCCACTGTTCACACCTTTCTGTTGTTGTTCTCTCCAGCTAGATATACATACAGTATATGTATACTATATACAGTATATGCATACTAGATATACATACAGTATATGTAGCAGGCCACCTACAGGGAAGACTGATGCCCTGGAAACACCCAAGAGGAATTCATTGCACCTTCTTTGTAAGCTCAAGATTGGCCTTATCTTGAAGATGTGATTCATCTACATCACAATATTTATAAAGAATGTTGAATCCAAATCTTTGAGCATGACTTTATGACAATCCTTGATTCATATTATGTTATCTGATAAAATGGAAAAAAGAAATGCTAAAGCACTTCATGTGAACTTTAAAATTTATGAAGAAAAATGACTTTGAGAGTACAAAGAAGTCTACAAATACATGTAATCAAACTGCTTTGGGAAACAGCTTATCAAACACACACTCTGTCCTGTTCCCTCAGCCTCAGTAATTCTCTCAAGGTCCTAGGTGATGTTTGTCTCCTGGTGCTCTCTGCCTGGGGATGCTTGTGTTTTCTTTGCCATTTGAAACTATCTCTCTACCTCCCCCATTACCACTGACTCATCCAGCTTTTCTAGAGTAAATCCTAAGCACCCTAAAAATGCATTTTGCTTTCAAAAATTTATATCTGCTTCTAGGTTTATTACTTCTGAGATTCAATCACACCCCAAGGTGTTCCAAGGTATTCACCTGGGGAAAAGATAAAAAGCTTCCAAGAAGTTAGTATATTCATTGTAGTTCATATAGGAATTTGTTTCTAATGCTATCTTCAAGTTTTGTAAAGAAACACATAGTTGATGTGCAAATATTGTTGTCTCTTCTAAATACAACACATATTAAGAATTTAGTAATTTGATATTTTGTTTCTGTTAACTACATACAGTATAATAAGGATCTCCTGACAAAACAGCAGGATCACTGAAATGTCAAGTACATCCTACAAAAAGCCCAGGAAAGCAAAAGAAATGTGCTGTCAGAGTAAGCCAATTATTGTGTGCCTAAAGCTTTCCCACATTACTTACATAAAGTTTGTCCCCAGTGTGTTTTTTCATGTTTTTGACAATCACCACATGTACTAAAAGCTTTCCCACACTGCTTACACACATAGGGTTTCTCCCCAGTGTGAGTTCATGTGCTTGACAGTTACTGCGTGTACTGAATGCTTTCCCACATTTAGGGTTTCTCCCCAGTGTGACTTCTTTTATATCTAGCCTTACTAGCCAATCCTTTTCCACATTGCTTACATACATATAGTTTCTAGCCAGTGTGACTGCTTTCATGTATTTGACAATAAGTACGTGTACTAAAAGCTTTCCCACACTGCTTACATAATAGGGTTTCTTCCCAATGTGAGTTCTTTCATGTACTTGACAGTAAGTACGTGTACTAAATCCTTTTCCATATTGTCTACGTATGTAGGGTTTCTCCCCAGTGTGACTTCTTTCATGTACTTGACAATCACAACGTGTGCTGAAAGCTTTCCCACATTGCTTACAACCATAGGGTTTCTCCCCAGTGTGAGTTCTTTCATGTACTTGACACTGACTGCATGTACTGAATGCTTTCCCACATTGCTTACATACATAGGGCTTCTCCCCTGTGTGACTTGTTTCATGTCTTTGACAATCATAATGTGTTCCAAAAGCTTTCCCACATTGTTTACATACAAAAAGGTTCTCACCAGTGTGATTTCTTTCATGGTTTTTTACAATAACCCTTTGTACTGAAAGCTTTCCCACATTGATTACATATATAGGGTTTCTCACCAGTGTGAGTTCTTTCATGTTTTTGATAATCACCATGTATGCTAAAAGCTTTCCCACACTGTTTACATACAAAGGGCTTCTCCCCAGTGTGAATTCTTTCATGTCTTTGACAATGACTATGTGTGCTGAAAGCTTTCCCACACTGCTTACATACATAGGGTTTCTCCCCACTGTGAGTTCTTTCATGCACTTGACAATTATTGCATGTTCTGAAAGCTTTCCCACATTGCTTGCATGCATAGGGTTTCTCCCCTGTGTGAATTCTTTCATGTCTTTGACAATCACAATGTGCGCAGAAAGCTTTTGCACAATGCCTCCCCAGTGTGTTCTTTCATGTATCTTACAATAATGGCATGTACTAAATGCTTTTCCACATTGCTTACACACATAGGGTTTCTCCCCACTGTGAGTTCTTTCATGTACTTGGCAATGACTGCATGTTCTGAATGCTTTCCCACATTGCTTACATACATAGGGTTTCTCCTGTGTGCATTTTTCCATGTATTTGACAATAACTGCAAGTACTGAATGCTTCCACACACTGTTTACATACATAGGGTTTCTCTCCAGTATGAGTTCTTTCATGGACTTGACAATCACAATGTGTACTAAAAGCTTTCCCACATTGCTTGCATACATAGGGTTTCTCCCCAGTGTGAGTTCTTTCATGTACTTGGCAGTGACAATGTGTAGTGAAAGCTTTTCCACATTGCTTACATACATAGCGTTTCTCCCGTGTGACTTGTTTCATGTCTTTGACAGTCATAATGTGTGCTAAAAGCTTTACCACACTGCTTGCATATGAAGGGCTTCTCCCCAGTGTGAGTCCTTTCATGTACTTGACAATAACTGTGTGTACTGAATGCCTTCCCACATTGTTTACATATATAGGTTTCTCTCCTATATGACTTGCTTCACGTCTTTTACAAACATGGTATGTGCTGAAAGCTTTATCACACTGCTTACAAGCAAAGGGCTTCTCACCAGTGTGAATTGTTTCATGTACCTGGCAATGACTGTGTTTCCTGAATGTTTTCCCACATTGCTTACATACATAAGGTCTCTTCCCACTGTGATTTCTTTCATGGATCTGAGCATCATTATATGTGCTGGAGGCTACCAAAGTTTTCTTACGTACAAAGGTCTTTTCTCCAAGGTGAATTCTCTTGCTAAGATAAGAGTAGGATTTCCTACGTTGACCACATTCATAGGGTTTCTCTATGGACTTTTCCCATGCATGCTTCTGAAAGGACTGGAAATTACTGCAGGTTCTTCCATTTCCATTACATTTACACAGCTTCTCTTCAGATCTCAAATATTCATATGGCTTCAGTGCAGTGTGAGCTATGATGGGCACATTTACGGACAAATGCCCAGTCAGGGGTTTTTTACAAGCAAAACTTTCAGTTGGATTTAAATCACCTTTTATCATGTCCAAATTAGCATCTGGAGTCCAAAAGAATAGTTCTCCATATTGATTACAAGCTTTATATTGATAGTATTTGTCTACTCCTTTGTTTCTGTAAAGAAAGAAAATCACAATAAAATGGGTCTCTACATTAATGATTTAATAGAATGAGTTCTGTTTTGATGTTTGCAGAGAAATTTTGACAGTAAAATAACTGAATGCTTTGGAGGACAGCTTCAAAATAGTCATTAACAAGAGTATTACTAGGGGCTGGGGGTTTAGCTCAGTGGCACAAGTGCCTGCCTGGCAACCATGAGGTCGTGAGTTCAATCCCTGGTACAAAAAAAAAAAAAAAGAGTAGTATTCACTTGGGAATTTTTAGATTGGCATATTTTGTATTACATAAGGCTTAGTTTCATTTTGGGCAACTATTACCTATGTGTACCATATACTGACTATTTCTCATACCTTTTGTCCCTTCTCGCCTTACCCTGTTCATCTTTTCTATCTTGAGAATGTCAAGCATTTACATTTTATATCACCTCCCCTTTATTTTACTCTCTAGTTTATATTTTATACGTTTAATTTCTTATAAAAGAGAAACTATGTGACATTTCATATTCTGTGCCTGACTTACTTCACTTAATATGGGATGAAGACTGACACATTTCTTTTAGTAAATGACATGATATTCATCTTTATGGCTGATTGCATAGCACATCTTCTTTTTCTTTTCAGTGCTAGGAATTAAGCACAGGTTTTAGCACTGAATTACATTTCCAGCTTTTTAACTTCTATTTCAAGAAAGAGAATCATCATTGATTAAGTTGCTTGGCTGAGCTTCAATTTGCCATCCTGCTGCATTTGCTTCCAAGAAGTTGGTTTACAAGAATACACCATTGTACTGAGTTTATAAAAACTTTTCTCTGTTCATACATTCAATGAAAGACATCTAGGCCAATTCTAGGGCTTAATTGTTATAAGTTGTCCTGCTTTAAGCATGGGTATGCATGCAGCAATATAATAGGATGATTTTAACTCTTTTGAGAGCATACTCAGGAGAGATATGCCCAGATCAAATGGAACTTCTATTTTTACTTAAGATATCTATTTACTGACTATTGCAGTGACTGTACTTAACATTCCCATTAACAATGTTGGAGAGGCCAGGGGTTTAGCTCAGTGGCATAAGTACCTGCTTGGCAAGCGCAAGATTGTGAGTTTGATCCCTGGTACCAAAAAAAAAAAACCAAAAAAACAAAAAAAAAACAACAACAAAAAAAACAATGTTGGAGAGTGACTTCTAAGAATTTTAATATATGAAAGGATTCAATTCCTAGAGGATAGCTTGAAAACACCTATTATTACAATACCAGCATTCATTTGCACTTTGAATACTACTTTCAGGTTATCATTTTTATCATATTCATATGCGTACATAAACAGAGATAGTGAAGATGGGTTCCTGTCAAACCTCAAAATTTATTTGGCTCACATATGCCTAGATACAATATCTAAATGCAATTTCATAAATTTTCAAGATGTTGCTCATGAAAGAACTTTTTTTATACTTAGATACTGTCACTTGTTATACAGCATCACTACCAACTCAGTTTTCTACAATGGAGTATTTCTGTATCTAATTCTCAGATTATACATACTCAAGCTGTATACATCTTTGGAGAATAGTTGTGAGATTAAATAAATTTGAACACGGTCTCATTTGCTTGGTTGTCAGATTTCTGGTCACACACTGACTCTCATGGAACATTCCTTTTCCTTTTGAGTGCAAATTACCTTAGATTTCTCCAGTAAGCTTTGTAGTCTTCTTCCACTTCCTGGTTATCCAACGGTATTCCTGAAATGTACAAACAAATACAACAAATCACTATATTATTACAAAAAATGAATAGATTCCAGTTGGATTCATGGTATGATGTAATCAGGTCTGAGGCGTTCTTCAAAACGTTTTCGTATTCGTTTAATGAAACTGCACTCATGTGCAACAAAAGATATTTTTGGTGATCCTTATCTATAAACACACCACTGTGGGAGGCAGAGGCAGAGGATCACAAGTCCAACCCCCTTGCTTGTTCAAGATAGTAAGATATTGGCCAGGGATTTAGTTCAGTGGCATAAGCATCTGCCTGGCAAGTGCAAGGTCATGAGTTTGATCCCTAGTACACCCCCAAAAAAATTTTTTTTAAAAAGATAGTAAGATACAGTATCAAAATTAAAATGATAGTCAATAATAATAGATGGAAGTTGCTAAGAGCAAATAACCTGCATTCAATCTGAAGCAGTCTATTACACAGATAATACTGTTCATCCAAATTTTTAACCTCCAGCAAATCCAAGCACACTGTTCTACTTTACAGTTTCACCTAAAAAATGACTAAGTGAACTGATTATTAATGTCAAAAGATTACTTTGACATTTTGTAAATTTCTCTCTTTCCTTCAGTCTGTGATTTTCTGACCCACATGCAACCCAAGACCCATACAACCCTTTACTGCCTCACCAAAAACACCTTTCTCTGGCTCAGAGGATTGACCATGCCAAGCTCCTTCATTCTTACCTTTCCTATAGTTTCTCTGCACCCCTCTGCTCCTTCCCACCCAGAAAACACTTTTATGCATGCATTGTTTTTTGGAACTGGAAATTGAACTCAGGTCCTCGTGCTTGCCAGAAAGCGCCGCACTGCTGAGCCATAAGCTGGCTATGCATGCAGTGAAAGGCCTGGAGATCTGACATTTGGTGACTTATACCCACAGCAGTACTCCTTTTCTGTGGTGTGCCATCCTGATCAGCATTTCCTCAGGACTACAGAAATTGTTGGAGAGATGGTGCCCCTACCTATTTCTGCCCATGCTCAGATCACATACCTGTTGCTGTTCCTCTTCACATAGATTCTCGAGGTGGGGTGAAAGCCAACCCCTGCAGGAATCTGCCTTTTTCAGGATTAGCTTTATTTCTCCCTTCCTGAATCAGTAACTTCTGTAATTTTTCCTGGCCTTCTGAATTGTTAGGGGGTCTTTTTTCTTTTTCTTGTCCTTTCTTTCCTTCTTTCATTAGTGTGACGGTGACATAGAACTTTATCATGCTTGGTAAGTGTCCAACGCCACCTGAACCTCGCTGTCAGTAAGGTTAAACATTTCTTAAGGTGTTACAGCCTTCATAAACCCCACAATGACTTTGACAAGTTAAGAGAATGATTTGGAAATTTAGGCATTTATTTTCACCACAATGAAGCCCAGCACTGAGGGCACAACTTGTGAATTTGAGACCCTGTGTTCCAAGTAGGTATCAAATTCAGTATCAATAGGTGTCTTTGCAACTTTTCTGTCACGGGGATAAAACCCAGTACACACAACTTAAAGGAAGAGAAGTTTGTTTTGGCCCACGCTTTCAGTCCATGCTCAATTGGCTATAAGGTGGAAATCAGACAGAAGGTCCTGCAGGAGCAAAGGCGTTTAACCCATGGCCACCCAGGAAGCAGAGGGAGACAGAAGGAGCTGGGGATAAGAACACGTTTCCACATCATACCACAGTGATACATGTGTACCCATGTTGACAGCAGTACAATTTGTAATAGCCAGACCTTGGAAACAGCCTAAATGCCCACCAACTGAGGAATGGATGGAAAATGTGGTATTTTTATACCACATTATATTGTATATTTGAATACTACTCAGCCATAAAGAAGGATAAACTGGAGGGTTTTTTGGGGGTTTTTTTGCAGTACCGGGGATCGAACTCATGATCTTGTGCTTGCCAGGCAGGTGCTTATGCCACTGGGCTAAATCCCTGGCCCCCAAAGTGGAGACTTTTATAGGTAAATGGATGCAACTTGAGACCATAAACCTAAGAGAAATAAATCAAACACACATGTGTAAACACTGTATTGTCTCACTAGTATGAGAAGCTGAAAGAAATAATATATGTATATGTATAACTGTTGGGCACCACAAATTCACAATGGCTAATTTTGTGATAAAAGGGAGGTTTGGGATTATTGGCACCACCCATCTGAGATTTCCCATTGACTCTTCTAAGCATAAGATCATCTATGGCTTCTTGAGTCTTCCCAGGATCATACTCCAGAACAAGACCCTTCTTAGGATATGATCTTCTATGCCCTCTTGAGTCTGAGTCTTCTGATGAACTATAATCCTTTGCTCGCCTCACCTATACACCTAATGAATAGTGTCTGCTTTGGGAGTAAAGAGGCCCGACCTGGAGACATTGACTTCCCAGCCATTGATGGGATACTACACTTGTTTCTGTTTCTTATTTTTCTCTTCGTATCCTTAAAACAGACAATCAGGACCCTTTGATGGGTTCCCGATTTATAAGTCTATGTATATAAAAAAGACAGTTAAGATAGTTATACTACTGATTTGTCTGAATTCACTGAAGAGAAAGATTTGTGCTGGTATTATTCAGACAATTGAATGCAGATGTCTTGTGCTCTGGATAAATAATTTGGGGATGACAATGCACAATGTATGTACTATTATTGTCCCCTGATTGGTGTATTTTTAAATTTTTATTTTTTCTCTTTGAAATAAAATGGATTTGGAAAAAAAATACATGTTTCCAGGTAATGCCCCTGGTGACTTACCTTCAATCAGGTCTCAGCTTCTAACAGGACATTCATGAAGTCCACTGATGAGTATATGACCCCCCCAATGCAAACAACTTCAAGCACATGAGACATTTGTGGGACTCTTACAGATAAGCCATCACACCACATTTGCTGCTGGGAAAAAAAAATACAGGGCACCTCCTAATGTACCAAGGTCCCACACACGGGTCAAGAGGACCCCTACAACCTGCTATCACTGCACATTTTGTTGAGAAGCCTGGTGGCAGGTGCTGAGCTACCAAAGAGAAGGACCTGGTCCTCAAAGCACCTCACTGCGATCTAAGAGGACACTCAAGTACTGACAGCCAGCACATCCCCACCCTGAGCCCCAGAAAAAACCCACGATATGGCAGCAACAGTTGACATGTAAGATTTCTCAGCTATACAGGGAGGCCCAGGTCCTACCAATGCTGTTCTGTCCACTTCCAACCAGATCCTGTGTCATCCACTCTAACTCCACCAGGCTTAGCTCTCTAAGGCTGGGGTGTCCCATGGTTCTTTAATGTAGTCTGCATTCAATAGAATTCACAAAGCAACTCAGCATAAACCAGCACTTGGAGGGATATAGTTCAGCAGCATAAGCGCCTGCCTGACAAGCATAAGGTTCTGAGTTTGATGCCTGGGACAAAAAAAAAAAAAAAGAATGAAGTATGAGCAGCATGTAAATCTCTCAACAGCACACTGAAAGATTCTAACTTTAAATTCTACAGAGGAGAATTCCCTTCTCTAGTCACTGAGCTTGACTAGAATGTCCATACAGACACTATCTTTTCATATTCCTCACACTCTGAACCAAAAGGAACAAGAGAAACAATGCATTACTTGCTTCGGTAAAGTCCATGTGACAGACTATAAGCAAAACTCTACCTACTAAGACTTTCTCCCAGGCATCAGCTTGAACCAAGCTGAGGGATCTCTGCACTGAAGCAGTATTTGATCGAAGCTTTTCTATGCCTTCTTACTCCACCCAATGGATACTTTCTATTTGTTGTACCTAAAAATGGGGTCACAACTTTGCTCCTGCACTTTCAAATGCAATGTCACATGCAGAAACCCCCCAAACCCATACATGTAACAATTTCACATGAATAATGCATGCCTATATATTGTGACACACAAAATTTTTAAACATATACAAAATAATTAAAAATATAATTGGTTGGTCATGGTCTCATATATTTGAAATAAAAAAAAGGAGGTGGGGAGAAAGAAGGGGGGAGGAAGAGGAAAAGAAAAAAACGTCTGCAGCTCATTTCACTAGTTTAATGCAATCTTCATCTAAAGTCAAGTAACATGTTAAGAACAGAAGATAATATGCCTGTTACACTTACGGTTAAGATTTTCAAATCCAGGACAAACATTGTAAAACATGCTGGTATATTAGAAAATCATTCCTCATCTTGGCATATGACAAAATGGTAGCAAATATTCCTAGGCTGTGTGATGCACTAAGTTCAAACCAGAGTAACACACACACCTCTAAGTGGTAAAAGGAGAAGATAGCTCAGCATCAGAAACCTTTCACAAAACTCATTACTCAACAAACATACAAAGCAACAAAGAAAAACCTCATCTTATTTTCTGAAACTCAGTTTCTATTAATTATTTCTAATAAAGGTTTCTAATGAAGAAAAATCAAGAGTCTTAATAACTGAAGCAAATGTATCACAAAACTAGTACATGTGACACACAAGGATTATTTTATTATCACAAGTAAATGAAGTATATTTACTAGCTTTATTTTATGTCATATAAAACCAAAATTCAAGCATGGTATTATAAGAGAATAAAGATAAATAACTGACATAGAATTGAAATAGATAAGACAAAAATCACTATCTACAATGGGTGAAAGTATCAAAATGAAACATTTTATAACAAAAACAAAGAGATATATACTGCTAAGGACAAGATCAACTGGAAAAAGAATTTTTTCTCATGCTTTAAACACTCACTGAAACTATGTGAATAAAATAAAGGTGATTACCAATCGAAAGACAAATTATAAAGATCTAGCTTTCAAGTCAAATTTAGTATCTACTCAAGAACTACAAAGAAACCAAAAAGTCTTGTTTCAATTTGACTAAGTATAGGAACCTATCAATGACATATGAATATAGTAAATATTTCAGAAAAGAAATTAAATTTTTAAATATATTTAATTAGAAGACTTGCATTGTTTAAAGATTTTTGCCTGTCTTGAAAGGAAACAGACTTTCCAATCTGCTTCCCCATTCAGTCTCTGCCAATACACAAATATAATGCAATCCCTATCAAAACACCAATAGCTTTCCTCACAGAACAAGAGAAAACAGTACTATACTTGTAGTCAGGTTCTGTGACTCTGCTTGGCTTTTGCTGTCCATGATTACTTTTGCTGTTGTAGGTCTCTTGTTGCGCCATACACATTTTAGGGCTGTTTTCTCTGGTTCTGTGTATCAGTTTTTGAAGTGCAGCCATTTTAAAAATATTGGTTCTGCCTATCCAGGAATGGGGATCTATCCATTTTCAGATAATTTCTTTGATCTCCCTTTCAGAGTTGTAAGATACTGGCAAAAGAATGCAACATACCATCAAAATGATCATACTTTATGACCACACAGTTTCATCCCAGGGATGAAAGGGTGGTTCAACATATGCAAATCTATGAAGTAATATACCACATAAATGGAACCAAGGACAAAACCACACGATCATCTCAATAGATAGAAACCGTTTTTGAGAAAAATCCAACACCCATGAAAAAAAACTCTAAAGAAAATAAGTATATATTTATATGTAAGTATAGGAGGACCACACCTCAATCTGATAAAAGTCATTTATGAAAAAACAGTGGACAACAAACAGCAGGTAAAGTGGAGAAGCTGGAAGCATTCACTGTCAAATCAGGAAAATTACAAAAAATGTATCATTCTCAATAGCATCAAGCAAAATTAAATACTTAGGAATTAATCTCTCAAGGAAGTAAAAGACCTCGAATATGAAAACAGTATGTTGCTTTACTGATGAAAATGCCTCCTAAACTATCACTGTAATGTAATGACTTTATTGATACCTTGAAATGAGCTCACATTACACCATTTATAGTTCTGACTTTATAAAACTATTGTGAACATTATGTGCAATTTATTCAAATCTGTAACACTCTCAGAGAGAAAAATACATAAAAATAAAATTGGAAATGATTTGAATTTATGGAAAATAATGTACAGACTTGGATGAGATGATGTGATGTGTTACAAGACCATGAAATCATATCTTTAATATGACTATATTTGTAATATGGGTGAATCAAATATAAATTTGACAAAAAATTTTCTATAATTTCTCCTGAAAACAAACAAAACAAAAAAAAATAGTGTTATTTGAATCTCAATTTTAAAAAGAGGTGAGCTATCCCTTCCCATTGTTTGGAACATGCTATACAGATACAGTTGATTAAGTTTTTTTTTTTTTTTTTTTTGGTACCGGGGATTGAAGTCACAACCTCACACTTGCCAGGCAGGTGCTTACCCACTGAGCTAAATCCCCAGCCCAAGTCGATTAAGTTTTAACTTCAAAGCATGTAGACAAATTAAAGGCATAAGAAATTTCAAGAAAAACTTCTGCTTTACTCAAAACTCAGGTTTGATAATGCTGGGAGTACAAACAAAAAGAAAGAAGCTGTTTTTCATTCCTTTATGGTCAAAGCTACTCATTTTATAGGCCAAGTAACACATATTTAAAGATGCAAAGGAAGAATCAAGACAAAAATATAAAATTCAAAATTGTAAAGTATAAAAGAAATAATTTTCTTTTAGGAGTGGGGAAATATTCATGAATAAATTTGTAAAGCCTTGCATATTAAGGTGATTTTGAAAAGATACAAAAAAAGGCGCCAGGGATTTAGTTCAGTGGAGTAAGCACCTACCTGTCAGGGACAAAGTTGTGAGTTCAATCCCTGGTACCAACCCCCCCCCCCAAAAAAAAAGATACAAAAAGAGTAACAGAATTTCTGTTCAGTTGATGAAAACCACATGATGGTGGAAAATCAGGGGAAGGTATTTTGATTCTCTACAAAAACAAGGAAACATCTAGAAAGAAAAATGGATATTAAAAAAAAAACTCATTACAAACTCATCACAAATATTAGCATCTAGCAGGAGCAGGTGATTTACAGGTTTATAAAACAAAGGATTACAAAAGAATCATAAAAGAAAAAGATGCGTAGAAGAGACATAAAATAGAAAAAAAAAGAAAATTTACCATAAATTTCACTGTGGGTCAAGGAACTTTATCAAACCAAAAGAGCTGGTTGGGATTGGTCATGGGAAATAAGAACTACTGTTCAATGCAGTTATTAGTGGATGGAGAAAATTAAGAGATTAAATGTATACACATTCTTTACACCAGCAAACATGCTCCTGATTATCGATGACATTTTCTTAAATCTCTTAGGGCAGCAAGAAAGAATATGTTCCCTCTAGCATTTATATCAGTGGCAGAACTAGACAAGCCTGCTTTTGCATATCTGTGGAAAGGCTAGTTGTTATGGAGACAATCAGTGAGAACTCTGTCATGAGTCAGATACAGCAAATAAATCTGGTAAATAATATCAAGGGAATTAAGGGAAACACATGATAAAGGCTCTAGCGTGCCTAGATTTGGGAGTAGCTCGGTGGTAGAGCATGCATACAGCACACAGGTGTGGGGGCCATGGCCAACATGACATAAATGTGTACGCGTCTATGGTGTATAAACCAGTGGTGATGAGCAGGGGCACAAGGTGGAAGGAAGACTTGCCTGCAACAGGGTTGTCAAACACAGCATTAGCGATATTTGGAACCAGTATTTCCTTGTAGTAAAGCTGTCTTATGTGTCATATGATGTTGACCAAAAACCTTGATGTCCATCAACAAGACGCTGCTGAACCTTATTTTCTGTGCCACGACCACAACAAAAAATGTCTGAGACATATCAACGCAGAGTCTGCAGGTCTGGAAATCACTGACTTAATGGAACAGTGGATAAAAGCTTCTGAATGACAAAGTACTTAGAAAGGGCAAAGAACTGAAGAGCTTCCATCTCTCTAATTCTGTCCCCCAAACACAGAGTGTGCTCCTACCCAAATCTTCCATTCTGTATTTGTATACTCTGTGTTCTTGTGTTAACCATACAAGCCAGTATTATGATGTCCCTGGTGTAAAAGCCCAGAACAGGCTCTGCTGCTTGGGGTTTTAGGATGACACAACTGTGTGGTGAGGAGGCCAGATTAAGGAGTGCCGTGAACATGATTTATCTAAGCAGTGCTCTTCTCTACGGACCATTCCCATAGGCACCTCATAGAAAGGCTGTCCTCTGAGTGTGAGGAATCCAGGGGCGACTCAGCAGGACTTCAGGGAGTGAAGTGTTCATCACTTATAGAACACATAACAAAGGCTCTTAGTCATCTCTTTCTCCAGAGAAACACAAGTATCTACAAAGGAAAATGAGTTCAAGCCTTAGAGGTGACAGTGCTGGACAGACATGCCTGCAGTCCAGTACAGTCAAGGAAAGGCAGTGGGAAGACAGAAGGCACTTCAGAGTAGAAATCCAGGTGTCTTCCCCAGAGGTTAAGGCAGTTAGAACGATTTCCTGAATCAGCATAAATTAGAACTAGGTATGGAATTGTTTTCTCTTCCATAGTGTACATGACTGGGGTGTTGGGATGAAACTGCTCAGCCATGAGTCCGTTCATTAAAATTTTTTTCCTATCCCATAGTCCTGGTGCTGCACCTCTCTGAAATACAAAATAAACAAGCAATATACAAATAACAGAGATGCTACCTTATCCAAACTTTACTCATAGTTTTCCCTCTTAGTTTAGATGCTTTGGAGAACCTTATTAATCCAGCAATGATCCCAGGAAACAATCCGATGTGTTTCTTGTACTACAGAGGAGTGATTTACCAAAATTTGAAGGAATGATTCATGTACACAAACCAACTCACTGTGAAATAGGAAACCATGCTTATGGTAAAACAATTCCATTTGATTGAAAAATGTGTTGGGTATCTTTTTCCTTATCGATTCAAAAAGAATGGTCTTAACATTCACCATGCTGATTAGAGTAAAATAAGACCCTAATACTAAGTGATTAAGCCAAAGTTTAGCAACTAGTCATGTTTTATTAACACTGACTCAGGAAGCGGCATGTATTTAGTGTAGACAAGATCAAGTTATAACACACTTGACAGTGTGAATACTTTAGGAAACCTCTATTTGAATTGAGTTGCATTACAGTTCTTTGAAAGCACAATCTAGATAGCTTCCAGAGAATTATAAAATAAGGTCATTTAAATAGGCAAAAAGAACAGTATTTCTGGATAGCGAAGAAAATATGAGCACATGTTATGAGTAAATAGCGTACAGAAGAGCTTGGTGAAATGAAAAAAGGCACAAAATCAGACATAAATACAAAAACATTCAAAAGAAGCAATTGAGTTTCACTGTAAATCAAATCAGAAAAAGTCTAGTGTTGTCCAGTTGAGAGAAACGGGGCACCGCTCCCGCCGGGGTCAGTGCGGATGGCACAAATCTTGATGTGAGCGCTGGAGGCGCGCGACGGCACCCGGCAGCGTCTGCAGTGCGCTCTCCTCCCCTGGCGCGGCGCGGCGGCGGGGAGAGGGGACCCCAGCGGCGTCCCCTTGGCCAGCCCACCCCCAGGCGCAGCCCGCAGGAGGCAGAGCGCCCCGGCGCCCATCCACAGCGTTACCATGGCGTGGCTTGGCGGTCTCGGGCGCCGATCCCCACGTAGCGGGTAGAGCTGGAGGCCGCCCGGCAACGCAGCGGCGCCGGGCGGACAGCGGGCACACGCAGGGCTCCGCCTCAGCGCCGGGACACGGGAACCACCCTCTCGCTACGGCTCACCTGATTGGACAGCTTGTAGAGTCCCGCTGATTGGCTCCTGCTCTGTTGCTCACCCTCCCGCTGACGCTGAGTGGGTGAAGCCAGGTGACAGTAACCCAGTGAATTTCAGAGCGGACGTCTCTTCCAAGATGTCACCTGACCTAGCTTGAGTAGTGAGTGCATTTAAGCACAGTTTCCTGCAGGCTTTGCACAGATGCCCCAGGCATCTTACTAGAGTCTCTGCACTGTTCCTGGTGGTGTTCCCGAAAGTGGGATCACGCATGCATAAAGGCATTCCCAGAGTCAGTACACAATGGAAAAAACTGATTTTAGAGAATGTCACCAGTCCAGGACAGACCAGGACACAATGGAACAGAGGGAGGGTCAGCAGTTGTCTTCATGGCTAAGACATTCTCATGCTATCTCTCTCTATTCATTTTCTGCTCAAAAAAAAAGATTATATGCCAAAAGAATTTATACAAAATAAATGAAGGAACTGGACTTAAATGATAGAAAGATGCTGCAAAAGAGTCAGGATGAAATAAGAGCAAACATTTTGACTACTTCAGCCAGGTGAATTACTCCATTCAGTATTAGAAAGAAAACCTCAATTCTCAAAATGAACCTATTTCCAAGCATTCTCAAGGGTGAGAATGACTGTTGAAATGAAGGCTGATATTCAGTCAGCTCCTGGTGATGAGGTGGGAGCTCCTGAGGACTTCAGAATATAAGGTCATATGCAGTACAGTCACCTTCTTGCAGATCTGTTAAACATTAATATCCACTAGAAGGAGATTGTTACCTGGAGCTATGTGATACTCTTGATGGTCAAAAACTCCCTTCCAGCACTGGGTAGGATATTAGCAAAACACATGTCTGTGTTTGTGTGATTGTCTGATTTTTGTGAACTATTTCTGGCCTGTGGTCCTTTCCTTTATATACTTTCCTTACTGTGCTTCCTGGCTCTCCTGAGACATTCATAGTTATTTCTCATTTGCTTTCACCAGGATGTTTCTGCTTCAGAGAAAATTAACCACAACTGCAAAAGCACACATAAGAATAAACACAGAATATTACATTATGTATCATAGTCCAGGAATTCTGACACAAGAATTCCTAAGCTTTTGAAAACTCTGAAGTGAAAATTTTGCACTTTTGTGATAATCAGGTTAGGAACAGCTCATAGCTTCTCACCTGTAGAAAGGAGTAAAGGGTTTAAGACTGAGATTAGAATTTTAAGAATCCAGTAATTAGTGTCAGTAAGCCATGAAAGAAGGCCCCAGCTCCACACTCCAGGGGTGCATCCCTGCTAGCTGCATGGAGGATCTGAATTCTGCCCAGCCCAGTGTCTCAGCACAATCTATCCGGTGAACACCCAGCCAGCCTCACAGGTCACAGAGGTACTGAGACCTGCACAGCCTAGAGCCCCAGAGCTGTCCTTCAGGGAGTGATCAGCCCAGACAATGGGTCCTGAAGATTTTGAACTCTGCCCATCACAGTGCAAGGCTCCAGTGCCATCATTCAGGGGTGCACCCCAGATGGCCGCATGGATTATTGGAGGATCTGAAGCTCTGCCCAATGCAGCATTCCCATGCAATCCATCAAGAGGGTGCCTGGACAACTGTACAGGACCCAGAGGAAAATGACAAAACTAAAGAGCAAGATGCAGTCTCAATCCTCCAGTCCACTAAGGACAAACCCAGGAGACATTGAAATGGAAAACACTGAAATGGAAGACACTGGAAATTGCACAACTGAACTTTCTGAAATGATAGCAACTGAAGTAAAGAAACAACTCCATGAAGCTAGAGGAAATCAGATCAGAAATAATCTCCCAGGCAAATAAAGAAATGACAAACATTATGAAAGAAATGTTGAGTGTATCTAAAGATCTAGATTAAAAAAATAGAGGAATATAAGAAAATGATGGAAACTTTGAATAAACAATATAAGACAGAATTAGAATTCATGAAACAGAGTCAAAGGGATATTCAGGAAATTAAAAATTCCACTCAAAATCTGCTTGAATGAAGCTGAAAATAGACTCTCAGACCTAGAATCACAGCAGAGTTCTCAATACAAACCTTCAAGTCAAGAAGTGCTTGGAGCGAACTATTTCAAATCCTGAAAGAAAACAACTTCCAACCCAGATTGATGTACCCTGCAAAACTATCTTTGAAAATTGATGAAGAAATAAGATACTTCCATGACAAAGAACAACTGAAGAAATTCATGATCACCAAACCAACACTACAAAGAGTGCTCAAAGATACTCTCAAAAAAAGATAAAGATAAGTACAATTCCAAGAACAACAGCAGAAGGAAGCCACTAAGCAGGGCAAAAATTAAACAGAAAATGTAGAAAACCAACAACAGAAAGCTAAAATGACAGAGATAAGTCAGTACACATCAATGTAAATAGTCTCAACTCACCAATCAAAAGAAATGGACTGGCAGAGTGGATTAAGAAACAAAATCAAACAATATACTGGTTACAAGAAACATACAACTCAAAAGAAAATTCATAGACTAAAAATCAAGTGATGGAAAACAATACTCCATGTGATAGGAACCCAGAAAAAAACAGGGGTAGATATTCTGTTTGCAGACAGTGTGAACTTCAAACTGAATGATCAAAAGAGATAAAGAAGGTCATTACATACTTGTTGGGAGAAAACTTGAAGAGGAAGAGATTACAATCATAAATATATATGCACCAAATATGAGAGCACCCTACTATGTAAGACAAATCATAATAGACATGAAAAATCAAATAAGGAATAACAGTTATAACAGGGGATCTTAATACCCCATTGTCACAAAGAGACAGATCAACCAAACAAAAAATGAGCAAAAATATAACAGAACTGAATCAAACTTATGAACAAATGGACCTACTAGATGTGTACCAAGTGTTCCAATGAACAACATCAGAATATACATTCTTCTCAGCTGCACATGGGTCATTCTCTAAAATAGACCATATACTATCCTACAGAACACATGTAAGTAAATGCAAAGGAATTGAAACAATCCTTTGCATATTATCTGACTATAAGGCAATAAAATTGGAAATTAATGACAAAAGAGGCCACAAAACTACATAAACACATAAAAATTAAATAACATTCTTCTAAACAACCAAAGGGTCATAGAAGAAATTAAACAATATCTACAATTGAATGAAAATGCAAATACAACTTACCAAAACCTGTGGGACACAATGAAAGCAGTTCTTAGAGGGAAACGTATAGTGGTAAACTCCCACATCACAAAAATGGAACAAACACAATCTAACATTGTATCTCAAATTTCTAGCAAAAGAAGAACAAGTCAAGCCCAAAGCCCAAAGAAGGAAGGAAATTATAATAATCAGAGCAGAAATTAATGCAATTGAAGCTAAGAAAACAAAAAAAAGGATTAATGAATTGAAGCATTGGTTCTTTGAAAGAATAAATAAAATGATAAACCTCTAACCAACCTTATCAAAAAGAGGAAGGAAAGAACTCATCCACACAATAAAAAAGGAAAGGGTGGAAATCACTGCAGACCCTATGGAAATACAGAAGATCAGTGGTAAATATTTCAAAACCCTTTTCTCTCATAGGTTTGTTAATACAGAAGAAATGGACAGGTTCCTAGAATCATATGAATTACCAAAGCTGCATCAAGAAGAGGTAAAACTATTGAATAATCCAATTTCAGTTAATGAAATTGAAAATGTAATTAGAACCTTACCAACAAAGAAAAGCACAGGTCCTGACAAGTTCACTGCTGAGTTCTATAAGAAATTTAGGGAAGACTGAATGCCAACACTCCTCAAACTCTTCAATGAAATTGAAAGGGAAGCAAGACTTCCTAACTCAGTCCTGGAAGCAAGTATTACCTTAATACCAACACCAGAGAAAGACCCAACTAAAAAAAGAGAATTACAGGGCAATCTCCTCAATGAATATAGGTGCAAAAATCCTCAACAAAATACTGGCAAACAGAATGCAACAAATCATCAAGATTATGCACCATGAAAAATGGTGCCTGAGTTTGTCCGATCTGAGGTTTCCAGGGTGGTGGACAGGTGTAGGTGGCTGCTCATCTATGTTCTTCCAATGATGGAAGAACCCCAGTGTGTGGCATCCTCTCCTCTGGTCTGTGTTGGTAGGCTCACCAGAGGATGTGGCCTTTTATACTCCAGGCCTGTGGCACTGGGCTCACAAGAGGAGTGGATTCATCTCTTTTGGGCCTGAGGCAGGAGTGAGTTATTTCTTTCTAATGCATTGACCATTACATTTCCATGAATATATTAACAAAAATTATAGCTTTAAAGCAATCTCCACCAACATATGATCAACTTTTTCACAAAAATATAAAACATAATTCTGAAGTGTATATTACAACAAAAGACCTAAGCCTTTCAAGCCTAACCCTAACCAGAAACTGATTGCAAATAACAAGAACACTAAACCTAACCAAAATCCCAGCTCCAATGTGAAACATAACCTTAAATATAACCTTAAATTGAAACCAAAACCTAATCCTAAGAAAACTAAATTGAATTCTAACAATAATGCTAAAGGGAACCCTAATTCTAACCCTAACTCTAAGCTTAAGCTTAATCTTATGCTTAATTGTAACCCAACCCTAAATTTAAAGTTAACCCTAAAACTAACCCTAAACCAAAACCTAACCCTATGCTTAACCCTAGCCTTGATTCTAACTTTAAATCTAAATGTAAACCAAAATCTAGGCCAAATCCAAACCCAAAACATAATCCTAGCCCTGACATGAAATCAAACCCTAACACAAACCTAAACCTAACCCTGAATTGAAACCCAACACCTGAACGTAACCCTAATATTAACACTTAGTATAAACCTAAAATCAACCATAACAGTGAACCTAACCCTAAACCTTCCCATAATCCAAACTGCTTCATTAACCCAAATAAAAACTACATTGAACACCAATCCTATTCCTAAAACTAATCACAAGCAACAACAAGCCTGAACATGAAACCTAAAGCTAAAACTAAACCTAACCCTAACTCAAAATCTGATTGTAAATCAAACAGGAACCTTAGACCTAATACCAACACTAACCCTAGTCATATACTAACACTAAACCTAAACATGAACCTAAAACCCTAAAGCTTAACCTAACTCTAACCATAACACTTACTTTATGATACATTTCTAGATGCCCCCAAAGCCTCATGCAGTCATGTGGGGCAGGATTTTCAGTGGTAGTTGAATCAGAGGAGGTGGGATTTTCAGAGGTATGTGATTGATTCATAGTGCAATGTTTGGGTTAAGTGCCCTGGGATTAAGGTCACTTAGAATAAGTAGCCTGTATAAAATATAAAGGACAGAAAGATCTCTCTCTCTCTCTCTCTCTCTCTCTCTCTCTCTCTCTCTCCCGCCCTTTGGGTGTCAAGTATTTTTTCTCAGCCATGAAAGAAGGGTAACAAAACAAATGCTAATCCTAAATTTAAACTTAATTATAAACTGAACCAAAACCCTAACGTAACCTTAAACAGAGCACTAACACAAATCCTACTATGAACCATAAACCAAATCCAAACAAGCAAGCTAAACCTAAATCTATACTTATCCAAATCCTAACCATGATGCTAACCCTCACACTACTCAAACTCTAACTTAATCCCAACCCCTAATCCTAACACTAACTCTAACCTGAAATCTAAAACTAACCTGAATGGGAAAAACTAATCCTAACTCTAAAACCCTAACCTGAATGCAACTATAAATCTAAACTTAACTTTAAGGTGAAACCAAACCCCAAACACAATCCATACTGCAATATTTTTCGGAGAACTAATCCTAACCTAAAACCAGCAGTAACACTAACCTGATCCAAAACCTTAACCACAACTCTTAATTGCCTCTGAATCTAAAGATAACATTAACTAAAGTAAAAACCTGAAACCGCACTATGCAAACTCTAACACTAATCCCAATCCCTATTTCACTAAACTAAATATTTCATTAACCCCAACATAAACCTAAAGCTAACTTTAGGTTATGCTAACCTAACCCTAATCCAAACATTAAAGCTAAAGCTAGTCCAAACTAGAACTCGAATTCTAATATAGAAACTAAGCCTAACTCAAACCATAACCCTAAGCCTAAAACAAAGCCTAGTGCTAATTATAACCCTAATCCTAACCAAAAACCTAATCCTAACCCTAATACTAACACTAATCCATATCTTAATCCTGAGGCTATCCCTAACAATAATCTAAACCCAAAACCTAAACACAACTCTGTGTCTGAACCTAAACTGAAACAGAAGGCTAATACTAACTAGAACCCAAACTTAGCCTAAACATAATTTTAACCTAAACCCTAAACCTAACATGAAACCTAATACAAACATGAGCTTTTTCTGTAAAATTAACCTTAACCCTAACAGTAACACAAGTATTAACACAAAACTTGACCTTCATTATAAAATTAATCTAAACCCTAACCCTAATCCTAACCCTCATCATAACTTGAACTCTAAGGCTAATACTAAACATACCAATGCTAATCTAATGCTAACACTAAACATAGCCCTGACTTGAAACCCTAAACCTAAAACCTACTCTAACCCTATCCCTAATCCAAACCCTAACCCTAACCCTAACCCTAAATGTAAACATTACCCTACCCTCTAACCCCACCCTAATGCTAATAATAGTTAACTCTAACTCTAACCTTGATCCAAACCAAAGAAGAACCTGTTATCTAGTTTCAGGTGGTCACACAACTAGTATAAATATTTATAGAGAATCGAGAGGATCTACCTGCTGCTGTTGTACACAAGATTATTCAAAGTTTCTGGTAATGAGAAATGGTGTCTCTCCCAAGAGTTGTTTACTGGATTTCCAGAGCTGACCAACCATTTGTTGCAATTCACACATACTGCTCTTAGAAAACAGGACAGAATGCTGACTTTGGTGATTTATTACTATCCTTTGTCTGTTGCAGCAGTAGTAATTTCTGTTGTAACCTAACTCAAGTGGCCGCCATTCTGTTCTGTATGCACCATGCCCTTTTATCTTTAAAAAAAAAAACAAACAGGATGCCCCGTCTCCTCAGGAACGCACAGGTGTGGTGCCCCCCACATCTTTGCGGTTTTTTTTCCCTTTATAAACCACCCCCAAATCTTAGCTTAGTTGCACAGCAGTATAAATTCCACCCTCACTCTGTGTTGCTGGATACCAGCCTAAATAAATAAGTTCTCTCTTTTCCCTCCAAAACGTCTTGGCCTTTTTATTCTTTTTGCCTTTTTACAATTTTCATTTTATTTTGGGGTGCAGCCTTTTGGGGTACAACATTTGGGGGCTCTCTGGGGCTAACCCCAAGGACACCCAAAAGGGCCCCCCCTTTTCCTTTTCTCAAGTCATTTCATTGGGTCAGTACTCTGTAAGTATTTTTTCTATGTATGCTTTTCCTTGGTTCATTTGTATTTTGGCACGCATTTGCATTTGGTAGAGGAGCCTGAGTGCTCTTTCTGCATCGGAGCTGGACCCCCTCCGGGTTTGGGGGCATTTTGCCCATTGGTACGGTTGGGTATTTACCTGTTCGTAATTTGTATGGTCGGGTATTGGAATTTACCCATTCATAATTCATACAGTCAGGTATTGGAATTTACCTGTTTGTAGTTTGGGAACCAGGAACTGCTTTTCGCTGGACTCCATTCCAGATCTAAAATTTCTTTCTTTTCTAGGACGCTCGAGAGGGGACAGAAGAGGGTGTGTGTGCGTTGTTGGTGTTTTTGTATCTTCTGTGTTGCCTTATTGTGTGTTTAACTGACCATTTTCTTACTAGTCACCATGGGACAAGGATCTTCATCTGTGCCTTTAACTTCTCTAACTCTAGTTCTTAATCATTTTAAGGAATTTAAGCAATGAGCCCAGGGATACGGAGATCCTGTTCATCCCAGGAGACTTCACGTGCTTGCTTCTTTGGAGTGGCCTTGTAGAGTCCCTGAATGGCCGTCTGTCGGTAGCTTCGACATGGCTATTGCGGAGGCAGTCCGGAGATATGTTTTTGGCCCTCTGGCTCATCCTGACCAAATTGTCTATATACAGATTTGGATTGATCTTACTTTTGATTCTCCTCCCTGGTTTAAAAAAAGTTTGTTAAGGCTTCCAGGCAGCAGCCCAGGAACCCTCCGTTGCTAGCACCTTGCTAGCACGGCTAAGAGAAAAACCTAAACCACCTGTCCTACCAGAGGGAGATGTGGAGGAGCTGCTACTGGCCACTTACCACCTGTCGGCTCCACCCATGGCACCACCAGCATCACCTGAAGAAGAGGAACCACCTCGTCATCCACCGAGCCCTATCCGACCAGGATACAACCACACCTGGAGTCACCAGACTCCTCCTCCACTGCCCCACTCCCGCACTTTGCCCCTTGTGGGAGATGCCCAACTCTAAGCCCCCATTTTTGTCTATGTTCCTTTTTCTACTTCCTATCTATATAATTGGAAAGGGCAAAACCCACCGTTCTCTAAAGACCCCCAAAATCTCATTTCTCTCTTAGAATCCATTTTCTCCACCCATTGTCCCACTTGGGATGATTGTCAGCAGATACTGCGGGTGTTATTCACCGCCGAGGAGAGAGAGCATATTCAGGCTTGGGACAAAGGGCAGTGCTGGATCCAGATGGAAATTCGTCCTCGCACCCAGATCGCCTGAACCAGAATTTCCCTTTATTTCAACCTGACTAGAACCCCAACACCCCGAAAGGTAGGGAGGCTCTAGCCCAGTATTGCCAGTTGTTCCTCAGAGCCCTCAGAGGCACCGCCAAGAGACCCACAAACAAATCGGTCCAAGGTTTCAGAGGTAAGACAATTGGCTACTAAATCTCCATTGGGTTATCTAGAGCGGTTATCGGAGGCCTATCGTATTTATACACCCATAGTCTCGGTCGTGCCTGAGAATGCAAGGGCCATTAATATCGCCTTTGTTACTCAATCGACCCCAGATGTTAAAAAAAAGTTGCAAAAGCTTGAGGGATTTAAAGGATGCCCCTTAGTCAGCTTGTAGAAATTGCTCATAAAGTATTTGATAATCGAGAGAGCTGGCAGGAGATCAATGGTACAAAGGTAACCAAGGTGCTGGAAATCTTAAGTACAAGAGTAACACCTCCAGATAGCAAAGACAAGGATGACAAAAGAGGCAAGGAGCACCCTCCACTAGATAAGGATCAATGTGCTTATTGCAGATAAATGGGACATTGGCATAGAAATTGCCCCAGACTAAAAGCAAAAAGAGAAAAAGATGCATAGTTTCTATTATCCTGAGATTGAGGGGGTCAGGGCTCTGCTGCCCCCCTTGAGCCCAGGCTAACCTTACAAGTGGGGGGCCAACCCATTGATTTTCTGGTAGACTTGGGAGTGGCTCATTCTGTTTTGACACAGCATTAGGGACTCTGACAAAAAAAAACAACTGAAAGTATTAGGAGCCACTGGTACTGAAAAGGTCTATCCGAAATTGCAAGCCTGGCTTGTCAGACCTGGGCAGAAAACTATCTCATGAGTTTCTCTGGGTGCCGAAGTATCTGGATCTCCTTTTAGGGTGGGATCTTTTACACAAACTAAAGGTCCAACTTAGTTTTGAAGCAGCAGCTCCAACCATGACGCTAGGCTCTGAAGCACCTGCACTGGATTTGCCTGACTTACACAAGCCCTTCTATTTTGATAAAAAAAAAAGGGAACATAGCTAAAGGAGTATTAACTCAAAGCTTGAGACCTTGGCAACGTCCAGTGGCCTATCTATCCAAGAGACTTGATGTGGCTGCTGGGTGGCCTCCCTGTCTGTGAATAGTAGCTGCAGTGGCCTTACGGGTAAAGGAAGCCCTAAAGTTGACTTTTGGACAGAAGCTTTTTGTTGTTCCCTCACATTCCCTGGAAACTCTAATCAAGACCCCGCCGAGCTGATGGCTGTCCAATGCCAGGATTATGCATTATCAGGCCCTACTTCTCAACCTTGCCTCCATTGGTTACAAGACAACTGCAACGTTGAATCCTGCTACGTTTCTGCCCGATGGTGATCCTTCCACATCTCTCCATGACTGTTCACCTCCAAAGTCTCCGACAAGATTTGACTAATGAGCCCTTGCCTGAGGCCCCCTCATACTTCTCTGATGGGAGTAACTATATCCATCAAGGTAAGAAAGTTGCACTTGCAGTGGTTATTACTAAATCCCAAGTTTTGTGGAGCAAGCCCTGGAGCCAGGTACATCTGCTCAAAAGGCTGAGCTTATTGCTCTCACTGAAGTTCCCAAACTGGCAGAAGGGAAGCGGGTCAATATCTATACTGACAGCAGATATGCATTTACAACAGCTCATGTCCATGGAACCATTTATCAAAAACAGGGCCTGTTGACCTCTGGGGGACAAAAGATCAAAAATGCCCCCCAGATACTTGATCTACTGGCCACCATCTGGATGCCAGAAAAGGTTGCAATCATACATTGTAGGGCCCATGATCCTGTTATGAGGGGAAACAGCTTGGCAGATGCCAAAGCCCAAAAGGCAGCTACAAAATCAGTGGGGACCGAGACGGCCCCGACATTATTGTTGATCCCCCCCACTTTGTCGGAACCTGTGTATACTCAAAAGGACCTCCATCTAGCAACCCAGCTCCAAGCCAAGCCTAATATCCCTGGAGGCTGGTATCAGCTGCCCGACAAGTGAGTCCTATTGCCAGAGGCACTCAGGAGGGAACTTATTCAGCAGACTCATAGGTCAGCTCATTTGGGAGGATCAAAACTGGCTGATCTATTTCAGAATGATATTTTATTCCTCAATTGTCCAAGCTTGTCCAGTCTGCAAGCCTCAGATGCTCACAATGTCAACTTGTAAATCCAAAGCAACAACTGCCGATTGAGACAAAGCGTTTTCGAGGAACCATGCCAAGAAAACATTGGGAAATAGACTTTCCTAAAATGAAAAGCCGTGGCTACAAGGACATAAATATTTGTTGGTAATGGTAGACACTTTCACTGGCTGGGTAAAAGCATACCCTACCAAGTCAGAATCAGCTCTCATAGTAGTAAAAAAACTCTTATATGAAATTATAGACTGATTCGGCTTGCCTTGATCTATGGGCTCTGATAATGGCCCAGTTTTCATAGCCCAAGTGTCCCAAAAATTAACTCAGGCTTTACAGATTGATTGGAAACTTCATTGCACGTACCAGCCTCAAAGTTCAGGACAAGTAGAAAAGATAAATAGGACTTTAAAAATGGTGATAACTAAAATGGCCTTAAAAACTGGCAAAAACTGGGTGAGTCTCCTTCCTTTTGCCCTCTTGCGCACGCATTGTACTCCCTATGTTGCTGGAATTTCCCCTTTTGAGACACTATATGGGAGACCTCCACCCCTCATCCCTAAGATATCTGAGAAAAAGCTTGCTGATCTTGCTAACCAGGACTTTATTAAGTCCCTCCAGGCAATTCAGTCCATCCTGACTTCAACTCACCACTTATTCAGACAACAGCACCCAGCACGTGAGGCCTCTTCAAGGGACATTGATTGCAGTCTGGCTTCTGATGATCTGGGGTTGATTTTCCTGTTTTTTTAAATTTTATTTTATTTTTAATGGCAGCTAAAGGTATTCAGATTACAGTTAAATTGTGGCCTTTTAAAAAGATATTTTCTTGGATTATTTAGAACATGCAAGTCTCATATTTTGAATCAGATAAAATATATATGAAATTAATGAGTTTTTCTGATTATGGATTCATCATGACTTTTCAGTATAATCATTTGTGATATTTGCAGTGTATGTTAAAATTCACAATTTTCCAAATACTGAAATTCTACCAGCATTCTTCGTTAAGCCGTGTGTGCAAAATTTAAAAGTTTTATATTGTCACCTAAAATTTGCATAAAATATGTTTGAAGTATTTCAAATTTACAATGAAGTGTAACATTTTAAGGTAGTGAAAACACATAAATGATTCATGAAAGAAAATCACTTCAAGGATTTTATATAAAGTTTTAATGTTGTCTGAAAAGCAAGAGGAAGACAATTTGACTGGTAATAAGTAAAAAAAGAGGGACATAAAAAGTGGTTTTGTCTTTTGTCTTCAAGTAAAATATCTGCCTGTGCCAGAATGTGAAAGAAGATAGGAAAAGCTCAACTTGAAGGTGTGTAGTAAGTTATAAAAAGATTAAAGAGATATAAATTTTATTTGCCTTGGTTTATAGTACCTGCCAGTAACAGGTTTAAAAAGAAACAAATCTGTTCAGAATTTGACAGTATTAGATAAGTTTTAGCGATTTATTAATAAGACTGGTGAACCTTTACTGCAAAATGTTTCCATTAAAATGAGATTATACTCTCAGTATTGTTCATACTCTGCCGAGAAGAAATTCTTGTTATGCTTGGAAATGTGTTACTTGAAATTGAGATGGCTAGTTCAATAGGATTAAGCATATCTAGTTTTATAGTAGTGTTGTACTCTAACTCTTAGCGCTGCCATTCTGTTCTGTATGCGCCACGCCCCTTGACCTTTAAAAAGGAAAAAAACAGGATGTCCTATTTCCTCAGGAATGCACAGGTATGGGCCCCCCACATCTTTGCGGGTTTTTTCCCTTTATAAACCACCCCCAAATCTTAGCCCAGTTGCACAGCAGTGTAAATTCCACCCTCACGCTGTGTCATTGGATACCAGCCTAAAAATAAATAATAAAGTGCTCTTTTTCCTTCAAGACGTCTTGGCTTTTTTATTCTTTTTCTCTTTTTACAAGTTTCATTTTATTTTGGGGTGTAGCCTTTTGGGGTACAACAAGTAGGAGACCAAAACTGTAGACACCTCACTACTCATTAACCAAGACCTAGCTAGCCTTGGCAACTCTGTATCTAAATTAAAAGATTCTCTAAGCTCCTTAGCTGAAATGGTTTTACAAAACCACCAAGGCTTGGGCCTTCTTTTTCTAAATGAGGGAGGTCTCTGTTTGGCCTTAGGAGAAACTTGTTGGTTATATACAAACCACTCTGGAGTTATTAGACAAAATGTGGCTGCCCTTAAGAAACACCTACAGGAAAGGGAACAAGCTCAACTGCAGAACAAAATTGGTTTAAACGTTGGTTCTCATTCTCCCCTTCATTGTCCACCTCATATCAGCAGCCATAGGACCCCTAATAGAGCTTTTAGTCGGTGTAACTACCGGTCCCTGTATCATAAATAAACTGGTATTTTATGTAAAAGGCCGCATACAGGCTGTCAAGCTGATGATCTTAGCTACCCAGGGTTATGAGCTAGTAGTACCTGTAGATTCAACTATGAGCTTGACAAAAATCAGTGGGGAATGTTGCAATCTCACTCAAGCGCTGCCATTCTATTCTGTATGCGCCACGCCCTTTGACCTTGAAAAAAAAAACCAGGATGTCCTGTCTCCTCAGGAATGCACAGGTGTGGCGCTCCCCCACATCTTTGCGTTTTTTTTTCCCTTTATAAACCACCCCCAAATCTTAGCCTAGTTGCACAGCAGTGTAAATTCCACCCTCATTCTATGTGGCTTTTTCTTTTCCCTCCAAGCCGTCTTAGCCTTTTTATTCTTTTTGCCTTTTCACAATTTTCATTTTATTTTGGAGTGCGGCCTTTTGGGGTACAACAATTTTCAGCTATACTAAAATGTAATTCAACTTTTATTTTGAGCACCAAAAAAAGAATTAAAAGGAAAGGTGCATTTTCTTACCCTAATGATGGCTGATAGTAATGTTGTGTGATCTCCAGCAGTTAATTTTTGTGACTGGTATAAATTATGTTTTTGGTACTGGTTCTATGCCAGTAAGTCTCAGGCAAACTAAGAACCTGCTTATGAATTATGCATGCAATTAGAGTGCATTCTCCTTAATGAGAAGCAATTGCTTATCATCCCTTTATCCAGGGATTCCTCAACTCTCTGGTGATCAAAAATCATTTTTAATTATTAGATTTTTCTAACTTAAGACTTTGAAGTACATTTCTTTTACATGTATTCAGTTACTAACACAGCTCTGCTCTTGGCTTGCCTCAGTTAAATTCTATTCGTTGTTTTATATAAAATGTCATTAGGTATTTTGTGTATGAGTGAGCCTACTTCCCTAGCAGTGTTGAGGAAAAAGGAATGATGGTTTATATTTTTTTTTGAAATATTCTTTTTTAATTCCCAGATTCACACTATAACCTGTAGCTAGTCCGCCAATGCCGTCACTGTGTCTTTAAAGGGAATTAGCACTTCCAGACTCCCAGGGTCCGGGAAGATGGTTTCAAGAAACCCGACTGAAGGGATCTCCACAGACCGTAGTCCAGTGTTCAGCTTTCATGTTGAGTCAAACACAGACACCTGAAAGAAGATGCCTAGTTGTTTCACTAAATGTCTCTTATGAGTAGCAGTTCTTTATCTATCTCTGCCTACAAAGGCCAAGATCGCGATACAACCCAGGCTGAAAAATAATTCAAGATCAGAAAAAAGATTTTTGTGGAATAGGAGATGTCCTGCTCTTCTTTTGTCAAAACGCTTTGTCTGCAGGACTCTAGCCTTGCCTGTAGGACAAAGGAAGGAAGGGAATGCAGCTCTGCTCTGGCAATTTGCAATTCTGAATGGGGCGCATTCCTGCCCCCGGAAAGTCACCAAAGCCACAATGACCAGTTTGCTTCCGTGCTGGTGCCCAGGAGGAGGTAAAGTGTTTGTGGGGCAGGAACAATGCTCTGGTCACTCATGCATCTCCTGTCCTCGGCCCGCTTAAATATGCCATGGAATGCACACTCAAACATGTAGTAACATTAAACGAAGGTGAGGGTTGGAAGTGACCAGTTTCTGATAGTGTGTCGTCTAAGTTCTGGGTTTGCTAAGGTCGGGACGTTACTCTCCACTTCTTCACGCGGTGCTTTATCATGAAAATTTTCAGACATACAGGAAAGTTTAAACCTTAGCGGACATCTACCACCTAGAATCTACAATAACACTTTGCTGTATTTGCTCTCTACTAGTAGATACTGCTTTTAATTAGACTTCAAACTTTAGTTCCTCTTCTTTGGGGTAACTTATTATTTGTAAATGGAATTGTAGTCCTCACTTTAATTTTAAACTTTTGTGTAAATGTTAGACTGAATTTTTATATTATTTATTTTGCCTGAGGGGATTTTTTTTTTTTTAATTGCTACTGGGGATTGAACTCATGACCTCGTGCTTGCAAGGCAGGTACTTATGCCGCTGAGCTAAATCCCCAGCCCCTGAGGAGATATTTTTATAATGCATTTATTTGACAGTCCTTGATTGGTTGTGCAGAATATTCTAATATTATTTTCATGCTTGATAAGTTATCCAATTAAATTTCTTTGGTAAGAATGTAATATTGGGCCTATTTTGTTTATATAAGGTTCCAACAGCTGAAACCACTGTGTAATTTAGCATATAAAACACTAACTTAGGAACTAAGATAAATTTTACTCCTGATTAAGCATAGGAAAATCAATTTTCTTCATTTTTGTAATGTTTTATCTGCTTATAATGTGGGAACTAAAATTTAAAATTTAGATATTATTATGTAATGAATAACATTTATTAATGCTTGGATCTATGTTAGAAGACACTTTCTGAATCCAGAGAGGCTTCTTAGAATTTTGTAACTGTATGGGAAGCCATAGAATGAAATCTGACTTGTGAAAAATTGAAACATCCAGTGGTCAAAGTATCTTATCAGAAAACCTTCTGTGGCTAAGAAGTTATATTGCCATGGAATTTGTAAGTAGTTTCCATTATACATTTGGATTTTGAAAATATGTGCTCTATAAGAGAAAGTAAGTGTAAGGACGAGTATTGGGTGATGGTAATCACAGACTGAAAATAAATTTTCAGCTTAAAAGAAGGTTGTATTGAAAGAATGGATTTTAAAAAGTGTCCAGATTCGGGGTAACACACCCTGCCTAAACCAGGCTCCTGCAGCAGCTTTGCCTCAGGCCATCTCCATCAAGTGGACACAGTTGAACTGCTGGGTTGGCAAAGAGGCACAGGAAGGCAAAAAGCAGGCTCTGTACTCCTGCTAATAGATGAGTGTGACCTCTGCCTTCTCATCATGCTGTGAGTGTGAAATCTCTATCTCACCAAGGCAGCTGGGGTTTTTACTTTAATCATGTCATAGTCATTGCAAAGGTACAACCAACAACAGTGTTTCTGGAATGACACCTTTTTGAATGTAAATTTAGAAGAAAATATGCCAGACCCATGTACCTTCTGCTTCCTGCATGTTATTCCCTCATGAGACAATATATTGCAAGTGTATCTTTACAAAAAGAGTACTTACTCATGATTAAAGTGAAATAGCAACTAACATATAAGCACTCTTCCAAGTGGTGCTTAATAAAATAAACACACTGCTTGAAAAAAAAAAAAAATAAAACTAAGCAAAACCTAGCCCTAGCCAAATCGCAATCTGAATCATTAACCTAAACTTAACCAAAGAATAAATCTAACATTAACCTTAATCCAAATAATAGACCAAAACTGAAATGTAACCTTAAACCTATATCTAACTAAAACCAAAAGCAGAAAACTAACCCAAATCTCATTGAAACTTGAACCCTGAATACAAAACAAACCTGGAAAATAACATTAACCCTAACAAGAATCCAAACTGAAACCCAAACCCTAAACCAAAACCTAATCCTAAACCTAATCAGAGCCTTTCCCCTAATCATAATCCTAACCCTAACCTGAACAGGAACCCAAAAACTAATATTAACCCTAAGAGGAAATCAGAACCTAACCCTAACACAAACACTAACCCCAACCTAAATCTACCCTATCCTGAAGCATAACCCTAACCTTTCTTTAAAATCAGATTTTATGGTACATTTATGGTACTTAGTGATCACATTCATCATGGAGAATTTGTACCTGTATGTGATATAACTTGTATTTTTTTCCCATTTCCCTGCCCTCCATTCAGTTCCATCTCCCCTACCCATTTACAAAAGTTTAGTTTCCATGTTTTCCTCTTTTTCTCATTTTTAAAAATTTTTCTTAAAATTTTTTTTTTTTTACTTTTCTTCCTTTCCTTTCCCTTGTTCCTTCCTCATTTGTATAATTTTTTCATATTTCACAATACCCATAGTATATTTTGGTCCTGATTTACACTTTTGGCTTCTCACACCAGAGGGGAAAAATGCAGTAATGTCATTACACATGTGTCCAATTTATTTCACTTAAGAGTATGGACTCAAGGATCATCCATTTTCCTAGAAATGTCTCAAGCATATCTTTCTTTATGGCAGAATAGTACTCCATTGCATTAAAAAATCACATTTATTTATCCATCACCAGTTGATGGGTATTGGGTTGTTTCCAAGGTTTGGCTATTATGAACTGTGCTGCTATAAACATAGGTGTGCAAATAAAACTGTGGTATGATTTTTTTGGGGGGAAGATACCCAGGAAGGAAATGGCTAGGTCATATGGAACTGCTAGTTCTAGTTTTTTGAGGAATCTCCATAATGATTTTCAGAGTGACTGCACCAGTCTGCATTCCTACCAAGAGTGGAAAAGGGTTTCTTTTTCCCCATATCCCCTCTAGAATTTGTCATTGGTTGATTTCTTGCTAATAGCCATTCTTTCCAGGGTGAGATGGAATCTCAGTGTTGTTATAATTTGCATCTCTAGAATGACTAGTGACATTGAACATTTTTTCATGTATTTATTTGCCGTTTGTATTTCTTCATCTGAGAAATGTGTATTCATGTCAGACGCCCATTTTTGGATTGGGTCTTTAAATCTGGGAGGACTTTTTTGAGTTCTTTATATGTTCTCAATAGTAATCCTTTCAGGAACAGCAAACATTTTCTCCCATGTTGTGGGTTGTCTCTTCACTCTGTTGGTGGTTTCTCTTGCTGTGCAAAAGCTTATCAGTATAGAGAGATTCCAGTTGTTGATTCTTTGTGCTAGTCCCTGGGCAATCTATGTTTTGTTCATAAGGTCCTTACCTACACCAGTGTCTTCAAGAGTTTTACCTACTCTATCTTCCAGCCGATTTAATGTTTCTGTTTTGATATTAAGATTTTTGATCCATTCTGATTTTAGCTTAGTGCATGGTGAAAGATATGGACCTAGTTTTAATCTTTGGCATATGTAGAGCCAGTTTTTCTAGCACCATTTATTAAAGAGGCTGTCTTTCTTCCAGTGAATGTGTTTGGCACCTTTGCCAAAGATAAGGTGGCTTAGTGTGTCTGCAGTTGTTTCTGCATCTTCTAACATATTCAGTTGATCTCTGGGTCTCTTTTTTGTCCAGTACTACACTGTTTTTGTCACAGTAACTTTATAGTATAATTTCAAGTCAGAGATTGTGATGCCTCCTTCTTGTCTTTGTTGCCCAGGATTGCCTTTGCTATTCTAGGTCTCTTCTGGTTCCAGATGAATTTTTGGATTGTTTTCTCTAATTCTGTGAGATATGCTCTTGGAATTTTGATTGGGATTACATCAAATCCGTATAACAGTTTTGGAAGTATGGCTATTTTCCCTATATTGGTTCTTCCTACCTAAGAGCCTGGGATATCTCTCCACTTTCTAATATCCTCTTTAATCTCCTTTTTTAGAGTACTGTAGTTTTCAATGTAGAGGTCTTTCACCTCATTTGTTAGATTGATGCCTAGGTATTTCTTTTTTTTGGATGCTATTGTAAAAGGTATAGTAGTTTCTCTGATTTTTCTCTCAGTGAGTTTGTTATTTGAGTGGCTATTGATTTTTGAGTGTTGACTTATTAACTAACTACATTACTGAATTTGTTTATTAAATCTAGAAGTCTTTAGGTGGAGTTTTTGGGGTCTTCTAAGTACAGTATCATGTCATCTGCAAACAACAATAGTTTAACTTCTTCCTTTTCTACCTTTATTCCTTTTATCTCTTTCTCTTGTCTAATTGTTCCTGCTAAAGTTTGCAGGACTATGTTGAGTAAGAGTGGAGACAGTGGACATCCTTGTCTTGTTCCTGATTTTAGAGTGAAAGCTTTCAGTTTTTGTCCATTTAGTATGATGTTGGCTGTTGGTTCGTCATAGATGGCTTCTATCAGATTGAGATAAAGACCATCTATTCCAATTTTTTTGTAGGGTTTTTAGCATGAATGGGTGCTGGACTTCATCCAAAGCTTTTTCTGCATCTATGGAGATGATCATATGGTTTCTGCCCTTAGCTCTGTTAATATAGTGTATTACATATATTGATTTACATATAGTATTACCCTAACCTTAACTTAAAACATAATAACCCTACACTTACCATAATATTAACTCTAAACTTGCAATTTAACTTTAAACCTAATGCCAATGCAGAACCAAACCATAAACACAAATCCAACCAGAACCCTAACAATATACCTAACCCTAACAGGAAGCCCAGACTCAACCCTAAGTCAACTAACCTGGACTCAACTTCCCAGAGGTTCAAAAGCTTATTTACCCTCTTTGGAGAAGTCCTCACAGCAGACTTTGCTAGTTTCCCAGTACAAAATATCACTACACTCCTGATTGATGACACCCAAACTGTCTACTGAGAAGGCACAAAAGCTCTGCTGCAATATCTGGCAAAAACTGGTAACAAAACATCTTGAGAAAAGGCACAAATCTGCAAACAAAAAGTTAGATATCCAGGATTTGATTTAAAATAGGGATGTCATGCCCTTAAACTCAAGAAGAAAAAAAAAAAAACAACTACACACATTTCTTAGAGTGGCTGACTTCTATAGAATCTGGGTTCTTGAGTTCACAAAAATGATGTTCTGTCTATCAGCCCTTGGGAGCACTCAGTAGCCTACCTGTGTCAATATTTAGATCCAGTCACTAAGGGCTGCCTCCCCACTTTGCCTCTGTGCCCTAACAGCCATTGTCCTTCCAATAAAAACCAAAACCAAACCAAAACAAAACAAAACAAAAACCTGACAAGCTCACCTTCGGTCAAGACCTAACTCTCTAGATGCTACATGCTGTACTGAACCTCCTAAAGAACTGTAGACCACTCATTGTTGCCACGTACCTGCCCACCAAGCTGAGCCCACCAGACCACAACTGCCTGGCACTAACTGATAAACCATGAGCTGACCAGACTTAAAAATAACCCCCCAACAGATGCTAAGTACACCCTGTTTATGAATAGAAGTTAAGAATGGAGTCGGACAGGCTAGATATGCTGTGGTCATCTTGGACAAACTACTTTAGCCAAAGCTTGCCTCAGGATTGGTCTGCACAGCAAACTGAAAAAATGGAAAGGTGTACTGCTTTTTGGAAATCTGCCACCAACAACACTAAACCTGCACTTAAAATAATCCAGTCCAGAGGCCTACACATTCTCTGAGGATCCAATTAACTAAAACATCAACCCAAGCTAAAAAACTTTACCCAGTACTCCCAGAATACCGATCTTAATTAGAACCAGACCTGCCCCCACCATATGATCTTCAAGCTCAAATTTCAGTGTGGACACCTATACCCCTGCAGCCAGCTCAGGCTTCAGCATCTGTGTCATTGGCCCTGACCTCCACCTGTCATACAGCATAATAACTCTCTATTTAAAGATGTATGGATAAACTTCACTATAAAATCTTACAGGGGTTTTAAATATCTGTTGGTGCTTATATGCACCTACTCAGGCTGACCCAAGGCATTTCCTATCTCAACTGAGAGGACAACAAAAGTTTGTAGGGTTTTGCTATTAAAAAAAAAAATCTTCAGGGGCCAGGGATTTAATTAAGTGGTATAAGCACCTGCCTGGAAAGGGTGAAGTTGTGAGTTCGATCCCTGGTACAAAAAAAAAAAAAAATCATCCTTAGATATGATCTATCTTTGACCATTGGCAGTGACAATGGGCCTGCATTTTTATCAGAGATAGCTAAACAGAAACTACAAATAGCATACTGGCCACAAAGCTTAAAAACAAAACAAAACAAAAAAAACCCTGCAAAAGCAGCTTGTAACTAGCTCCATAAAAATTTAGCTAAAAGATGAGATATCTGTAGACACTTGTGCACACACATATAAACCAGATGCATATTAGCTATCTCTAGAGCTCTTACAGGTTCAGAAATCCAGCCAGAGGTCCACCATTCTAAAGTTAAAAGAGCCCATCCAGACAATTACTGGAGAATTTACCTGGACCAGACAGCTCCTCCAAAGCTCACTCTGTAGAGACAACACACTCAAAGCCCTGCTCTGGTTACTACAGATACTGATCAGTCCTCACAAGGCTGAAGCTTAAGGACACCATTCACGGGATTGCTCTGTACCTCAATGCATTACTACCCTTGGTTTTGGTGCCTTTTCAGGTTGTTTGCTCCGTCCTTGCTTTCATTTCAGCTTACACATGTATTTGACATTGTGTTTTTTTGTTTTTTGCTTTGTTTTGGTTACCAGGGATCAAACTCATGACCCTGTGCTTGCCAAGCAGGCGCTTGTGCCACTGAGTTAAAAATCCCCGTCCCTTGTGTTGTATTTTTGCCTTAGCTCTATGGATAATTTCCCTGAGAGAATAGAAAATAACCAGTGAGGCCTTTACAAATGATGAAGTTTTGATGATAATCCAAGGCACACTGGACACTCTCCTAGATCAGGTTCACTCCTTCACTCCCTTGTCAGAGTCAACCTAAGGAAAACTCCTATAATAAGGGAAACAAACCACAAAGTCCTAATGGGAAAACTTTCAGTCTTGGGAGCCTTAGCTAGGACCAATCCTAGGACCACTGAATGTTGCTGCTTCTAGTTGGGCCTTGTCTTAAAAGATCACATGTAACATACCCAGCAAAGATTTGCTAGGGAAACTAAATAGGGGTGATGTAGCAGAAAATACTTCCCAGCCAGTATACTTCAGTTGCCCAGGTAATGGTTTCTGTTATGGTTCCTACTACTACCTCTTAGAAATGGCTGGTCACTGTGGTGCATAGCTAGTTGCTATGATGCATATTGTAAGAACCAATCAAAGATAGTCAAGTACTCTGTTTTTATACTTCCTGCTTGCTTATCCCATATAAGCCCCAAACTACCAAGGGCCTGACATTTTGAGGGACAATTATTTCCCTCTCAGTGCCTGTCCAATATTAAATAAATCTGCCTCCACATCCTTGATGTCATTTCAGTGTTTCTGCTTGCTATTGCAATAATACAGGTTAAAAGTAAATCAAAACAAATAAAAATCACTTAAAAGACAAAGAATCTTGGAACTACATTTTTTTAAACATCTAATTCAAGTATGTATTTCCTAGAGCATAATTACTATGAGAAGTATTACACCTTGATCATGCGTGTCTATTTGTGGTGCTTCAAATGCATGTCATTTCCCACAGTCAGTATTAATGAAGTCCCATTAGTTGCTAAATTCTGGTTTAAGAAAATAATAGCGGGACTGGAGATTTATCTAGAACACTTATCTAGTAAGCTGGAAGCCCTGGGTTTGGTCCTTAGCACCAAATGTCAATGTTATGGATGTTATGCCAATTATAACTGAATTAATAATAAAAATATAGTGTAATTCTCAGCAAGTTGTTCAATATCATAGTTATTAAGTTGCTATTTATTCTTTTTCACAACCTGTTTTTTACCATCGTACCTCATTCTGCTTTGGATATCATCAGGTACAACATCTATACTTGTTGAGAAATATTAAACTTTGTCTTAGTTTATTGTCTTTGGCTTCTTGCCTTTCTTATGGCAGCTTCAACTAATACCTTTCCTGCTGTACCTGCTTACATATGTGTTCACACTGCTGGGAATTTGCTCATCAGAGTACTATTTACAGTGAATGCACATTACCCACATCCATGTGCCACTTTTTGTCAGCTTGTCCTATCTCTAAAATTGTATTCAGTGTCCTTGTCGATGGTTGTCATCCTCCTGTACCTCTGCTTCTGCACCACTTGTGTGTCCCGGGCTCCCCAGATATTTTTGTTCTTCATTTTTTGCTTCATGTAATCCTTGCTTGGCACTGTTGTCTATATCCCTCTCTGTGTTACAAAATGAATATTAGCCCCACGACAGTGTCTATCTTACAGTTTTTTTTGGGACTCTGTTCAGTTATGACAATTATGGGGAGAACTATCCTTTCCCCCATTGCCAAGTGTGAGTCTAAAGTGACACAGATTTTCTTGGCCATATTTTCCTCATGAATGGGGCCTGTACAAAGAAGGAATCGTACACATCATGCACGTGGTCTCACAATGTGTTTAGTTCTCATTGTCCTCCTTTATGTCTTTATTTCAGGGTCCCTTTTCCAGAGGGACATCAGAGGGCCTTCTCCATGGTTTTAATCTACCTCTCTGTGGTTGGCAAGCACTCTGGCTCTTCTTTTGTCATTTACTTCTTTCAAACTATTTTTATTTTCATAAATATTTGTTATACATATTGGTCAAATTCATCACAGAGAATTTGTTTCTGTACATTATATATCTTAATTCTGTTTTTTCTCCATTTCCCTCTCCACCCTTTAATCT
This sequence comes from Hydrochoerus hydrochaeris, assembly GCA_004027455.1. Taxonomy (NCBI): domain Eukaryota; kingdom Metazoa; phylum Chordata; class Mammalia; order Rodentia; family Hydrochaeridae; genus Hydrochoerus; species Hydrochoerus hydrochaeris. Next base: position 382,887 of record PVLA01000633.1, read on the forward strand.
TCCCTTCCCTTCCCATTTATAAGTATTTTGTTTCTATTTTCCCTTCCGTTCTCTTTTTTCTTTTCCCTTCTCCTCCTCCTTCTCTTATTTCCCTTCTCATTTGAATATTTTTTTCCAACTCCCCAATATCTATCATCTATTTTGGTCCTTATTTATGTTTTTGGTTTCTCATACAAGAGAAACAATGATGATTAAACATATGTGTCAGTATGAAAATCAGTGTGGAGTTCTCAAAATATAAAACTAGAGGCTCCATTTGACCCAGTATTTCCTATCTTGATATCTTCCTGAAAGTTAAAAGCATCATACCACAGTGACATATGCACACCCATGTTATAGCAGCACAATGTGTAATAGCTAGATCTTGAAAATAGCTTAGATGCCCACCACAGATAAATGGATAAAGAAAATTTGTTTTTTATATATAATGGAGTACTACTCTGCCATAAAGAAGAATAAAGTTGAAACATTTCTAGGTAAATGGATTCACATTGAAACTATATTCTTAAGTGAAATAAATCAGACACACATGTCACTTATTTTGAGCATAAATTCTAAAAAACCTTGATGGAGACTGTATAGTCTGATATACAAGGTTTACAATCTTCTTATTTTCATTTTTAGGACACAGGATCAGAAGAACAAAAGGTAGGACTTTCCCATCAAGCTCTCACCTGAATATCTGAGGTTGGGGACCAATAAGCAGGAGTACACTGGCCTCCCCCATTCCTCCATCCTGGCTCCCTCCCCTTCCCTCCCCCTCCCCTCCTCCTCCCCTCCCTACAACTTAGTTTTCTCTCTCACCCTATTTTTTTCTTGTTCCTTTTCCTTCCTTTCTCTGTCACTTCATTTTTCCATTGTTTTCCATCATTTTATTTATCCTTGTTTCCCTTTATTGCTTTCATACCATTTTTCTATTATCTTCTCTCTCAAATCTCTGCCTCTTTCCTGCTTTTCCCTTTCATTCTTTATTTTAAAATAAATTGCAAATAGCTTTCCAAATCTTTGAGCATTTATAATCAACTACTATATATGTTGATTTTTCTCTTAGCTTTACTAAAATACAATTTACTTACCATTTGATTCACTCAAAAATATACATATTCAACATCCTAGTCTCCAGGACATTTCCATTAGCTCTTAAAGAAACTCTGCCTTATTTTTCTTTTCCCCAAGCCTATAAACTGTGAATGTACTGTGTACTACACACATTTTCATTTTCTAGGCACTTCAGAAGTACTACATAATACAACACTATTTCTGTGTCTGTCTTTTTTCGCATGACCTATCTGAGAGGCCACAATTAGAAACAGATAAGGATTTTTTCAGTGTCTTTCTTATTGGAATATTGAGTGAGACAGAGAGAGACAGAGAGACACAGAGAGAGAGACAGAGACAGAGAACTCTCATGCCCTATGTGACCTCAGGTCTTTCAGATAGAATATCATTGCCAGATGTAAATTTTTTCATGTTGGTCCAAAACTGCAAGACAAAGTAAGCCTGGTTTTTCTATTATTGAATCTAAAGTATTTAAGTTAGAAACAGCAAGAAAAGGACTGATAAAATATCTGTATGATTCATAACTGAAGAAAATGTCAGTGTGTGGTCTAGCATGACTGCCCATCTTATATTGTCAATTAACACGAGTTTTCTTAACCCAAAGTTCTCTCTTTGTTATGTCTTTTTGAGACAGGGTCTCACTCTGCAGTTCAGGCTGGCCTTAAGCTCACTTTATAGCCCAGGCTTGTCTTGAACTCCCAACGATCCTCCTGCCTCAGCCTCCCAAGTGTTAGGATTATAGATGTGCACCACCATGCCTGGATATTCTTCACCAAAAGTTTTTACTGTGTATCTTTCTTACAGTAGCTACTTAGTTGCATTTTATTGTGGTATAACAATTACTTCTTGATTAGTCACAAGCAAGGTATTAAAAATCAAATCAGAAATAATTTCTTAGATAATTACAGACATAATGACCATAATGAAGAACAAGGCTAGTAATATAGAGTGGACACAGATAAAAAGTAGAAGAGCTTAGGAAATAATGGAAACCATTAATGCCCAACATAGGAAAGAAATGAAATCCATGAAACAGATTTAAATGGCCACAACATTAAAAATTCTCTTCAAGTATACACAGCAGAATGAATCAACATGAAAGACAGACTATCAGACCTAGTACTGCAGTTAGCAATCTTAAAAAGAAAGAATTCTTAAAAAATAGCGGGGACTATGAAAAATCAAGCCCTAAGCTACTAATGTGTAAAGAAGAGTAACATAAGATTGACTAGAGGAAATGAAACATCAGCAATCCTGTTCACATAAGTAATACCAGGAAACTTCCCAAGCATGGAAAAAGAACTTGACACATACATGTGAGGCATATGGAACTCCAATTGGTCATCATAAAGAAGATTCACCCAAAGACATATAATAGTCAAGACTCCAGATATTCAGCGCAAGGACAGAATATTAAAAGCTGTTAGGAAAAAGAAACAAATCTCCCACAAAGGAAAGCCTATTCATGCTATATCAGGATTACAGCAGACTTGTAAACACAAACCCTCAAGTCAAGGAGAGCTTGGAGTGCAGTATTGCAATCCCTAAAAGTAACAGCCTCCAGCTCAGATTGATGTAACCCACAAAACTATCTTTCAAAATTGATAGAGAAATAAGATAATCCATTTAAAAATTCATGAGCCCCAAACCAGCACTACAAAATGTTCTGATGGATATTCTTGAAAGAGATTACAAGAACTGCAGCTCCATGAACCCCAACAGAATGAATCCACAAGTCAAGGCAACTAATTAAACAGACAGGAAAGAAAGGGAACCAACAATAGAAAAATAACATGACAAGGATAAGTCAATATACATTGATTATAACCATCAGTGTAAATATCTCAATTTACTAATCAAAAGAAACAGATTGAGGTCAGGGATGTAGCTCAGTAGCATGAGTACCTGCCTGGCAAGAGCGAGGTCAGGAGTTCGATCCCTGGTACAAAAAAGAAAAAAAGAGAGAGAGAGAGAACGAAAGATACTGGGGAAGAGGGGTTGATGGGAGGGTAAGGAAATGAGAAAAAAAGACTCAAGTCATATCATGTACAGAATACAAATTCTCTATGATGAATGTGATCATTATGTATATCTAAAAAGTACCAGCCAGGCGTGGTGGCTTACGCCTGTAATCTCAGCACTTGGGAGGCTGAGGCAGGAGGATCGTTGTGAGTTTGAGACCAGCCTGGCTACAAAGTGAGCTCAAGGCCAGCCTGAACTGCATAGCAAGACCCTGTCTCAAAAAGACAAAAATTTAAAAAAAGTACCAATAATATCTGACTTTTAAAAAAGAGATTGGTAAAATGTATGCAGAAACAAGATCCAATAATACTGTGTACAAGAAACACACTTAACTTACCTCAAAAATAAATCACAGACTGAAAGTCAAAGGGTAGAAAATAATACTCCATGGAGAAGGAATCCAGAAAAAAGCAAGGGTAGCTATCCTATTTACAGACAAAGCAGATTTTAAACCAAGACTGTTCAGAAGAGACAAACAAGATGACTACTGACTGATTTTTTTTTTTTTTGTATCGGGGATCAAACTGTCGACCTAGCACTTGCCAGGCAGGCATTGGTACCGCTGAGCTACACTCCTAGCCCAAGATCACTGCCCAAGAGGAAGAGATATTAAAGAAACAACCCAAGAGGAAGAGATAACAATCATAAATATATATGCAACAAATACCAATGCACCCAAAAAACAAACATGAAGAAAAAATCAAATAAATAAAGATACAATTGTAATGGAACCTCAATATCCTACTGTCAAAAATAGATCAATTAGACTAAAATTCAACAAAGTAATATCAGATTTTTTTTAACAAATGCACTTAGTACATGTGCTCAGTGTTCTACTGCACAGCATCAAAATACACATTCTTCTCAGCTGTACATGAGACTTTATCCAAAGTATACCACAAACTACTTCATAGAACATGATTAAGTCAATGGGAAGAAACTGATATAGAATTTAGTGCAATGAAATTGGAAATCAGTGGCAAAAGAAATCACAAAATCTTCATAAACACATGGAAATTTAATAACACCATCCTGAAAAACCAGTGAGTCACAGACAAAATTGAGAAAATTAGACTGTTTCTATGATTAAATGATAATACCAACACAACATACTGAAACTTATGGGAAGCATGAAAGCAATCCAATGAGAGAAATTTATAGTAATGAATGTTCACACCAGAAAAACAATGAGCTCAAATAAACAACCTAACATTGAACCTCAAGCTCCTAGAAAAACTAGAGCAACTCAAGCTCAAATCTCATACAAGGGAGGAAATTATAATGTTCAGAGCAGAAACTAATGCAATTGAGACCAAGAAAACAATGTAAAGAATCAATGAATCAAAGAGTTTAGCTCAGCTGCCTAAGTGCCTGCCTGGCAAGCACAAGGTTGTGAGTTTGATCCCTGGTATCAAGAGAAAAGATTAAGTAAATTGACAAACCTTTAACCAAACATCACAAAAAGAAAAAGACCCAAATCCATGCAATAGGAATAAAAAGGGTAAAATTGCAACAGATTCTTCTGAAATCCAGACATTCTTACTTTAAGAACCTGTACTCTGACAAGATGGAAAGCTGAGAAGAAACAGACACCTTCCTAGATACATTAGAATTTCTAAAGATGATTCAGCTGGGTGCAGTAGTACACATCAGGAATCCCAGGACCCAGAAGGATAAGGTAGGAGAATCGCCATGGGTTCAAAGTCAGCCTGGAATGCATAGTGAGACCATGTCTCATGTAAATACATAAATAAATAAATAAATAAATAAATAAATGCATATAAAAGTTGTAAATATAACCCAACCTCAATCAATGAAATTGAAGATGTAAATAAAAACCTACCAACAAACAAAACCCAGGTCCAGATGCATTCATTGGTGAATTCTACATGAAACTTAGAGAAAATCTAATGCCACTACTCCAATGCCACTACTTTAATGAAATCGAAAGGGAAGCAGGATTTCCAAACTCATTCCTGGAAGCAAGCATTACCCTAATGCCAAAACCAGAGAAAGATCCAACCAAAAAAGAGAACTGCAGTCCAAACTCTCTAGATAGAGATAGAAAAATGCTCAATATGATGCTGGCAAACAATGCAGCAAATGATCAAAAGTAGGAAAGTAGGGTTTATCCCAGAGATGTAGGAGTTTTTTGACATATACAAATCAGCAAATGTAATACACTGTATTAACAAAGTCAAAGACAAAAACCACATGGTCATCTCAATAGATGCAGGAAAAACATATGACAAAGTCCAATGATTATTCTTGATACAAAAAAAAAACCTGCAGAAAATTGGAATAGATGATCTTTATTTCAATCTGATAAAAACAATCCATGACAAAACAACAGCCAGTATCATACTAAATGGTCCAAAACAGAAAGCTTTCACTTTAAAATCAGGAACAAGACAAAGATGCCCACTATCATCATTCCTACTCATTATATGTTTGTAAAGATTAGCCAGAGCAATTACACGAGAGAAATGAAAGGAATAAGGATAGGAAAGAAAGAAGTTAGATTGTCATTATTTGTGAATGACATAATACTCTATATAGAAGACCTGAAAACTCTACCAAAAAGCTTCTTGATTTAATAACCAAACAGTAATACACCTGGATAAAAAGTCAATTCTCAATAATTAATAACATTCCTGTATGCAAATAACAAAAACACTGACAGAGAAATTAGGGAAACAACACCTTTCACAACTGCATCAGAAAATGAAATGCTTAGGAATCAGTCTAACAAAGGAAGGAAAACACCTTTACATTGAAAACCATAGTACTCTAAAAAAATGGGATCAAAGAGAATACCAGAACATGGAATTATATCCCTTGTTCTTGAGTAGGAAGAACCACTGCAGTGAAGAACCACTGGAATTTCATCTTATTAAAAAGAATTTGTACAGTAAGAGAAAGCACCAACAGAGTGATGAGATAACCCATAGAGTGGAAAAAATGTTACCAGCTGTTCCTCAAAGGATTAATATCTACAATATATAAAGAATTCAGAAATACCATACCACCCAAACTTAAAGACCCAATCCTAAAATGGGCATCTGAGATGAATACACATTTTTCAGGTGAAGTAGAAGAGACCAATAAATATATTTTAAAAACTTTTCAACATCACTGGTCATTTGAGAGAGGCAAATTAAAACAACACTGACATTCTACATCACTCCAGAAAGAATGGCTATTATCAAGAAATCAACCAATAACAAATGCTGGAGGGGCTGGGGGGAGGAACTTTCTCCACTATTAGTAGAAATGCAGACTGGTGTAACCACTGTGGAAATCAGTGAGGAGATTCCTTTAAAAATTAAAGCTAAGAAAACCAAGAGAAGGCCCGCCTCTGCCTGCCAGGAGCCACTGCCCGAAGGCCCCTTCCTCAGCGTGCCTAGCATGGGCAGAGAGAACCAGAAGGCCCGCCTCTGCCTGCTGGGAGCACAGGCCGAAGGAGACAGACAGATCCACTTCTGCCCGCCATGTGCTGCCACCAAAAGGCCACATCCTACAGGTGGTCAGTGTGGGCAGATAGAACAAGCAGATCCATCTCCACCTTCAGGGAGCTGCCACCGGAAGGCTCCTCCCTGCAGTCAGCCCGCAGGAGCAGGGACACTCAGCCAGGTAAGCCCTGGGCATCCGTAGGCCACCACTAAAGGCTGTCGGTTCCATCAGACAGCCATCATCCACTAGCAGAACCAGACAAACACACCACTGTGTGTCTGCCAGTATCATGGGAATTCTAATATAGACACACAGGCTGAGAGAAGCAGCCCCACCTCAATGCATCCCTGATCATCAGTGAGGCCTGATCATAGCTCCGGAGAAGCCCGCACCACACCCCGCTACCTCCCTTTAAATCTGGAATTAGAGGAACCCAGGTGCCTGTCCCATCCCCTTACACTGCCACTAAGAAGTGCCTGGGACCCCACAGCTAGCTTGCTGGGAGGAACGCAGGAGAATGTCAAGACGAAGGAGCAAAAGGCAAACTCAGACCTCTGGCCCACACACAGTAAATCTGGGGGACACAGTCATGGAAGCAAACAAAAGCCACAAACCTGAAAACTCTGACAGGATAGCAACTGAAGTAAGGAAACAACTTCATGAGATTGTAAAAGCAGTCAAATTAGAAATAATGTCTCAGGTAAAAGAAGAAATCACAAACATACTGAAAGAACTGTTCAGCAGGTCTAAAGAAGACATAGACAATAAAGAGGAGCATAGGAACATGATGGAAGCCTTGAATGAATGTAGAAAAGAATTACAATGCATGAAATTGATTCAAAGAGAGATGCAGGAAATTAAAAACTCAACTGAAAGCTGGCAAGATCACTTGAAAGAGACTGAAGATAAACTCTCAGACTTTGAAGACAGGATTGCAGCTAGTGATGGTGAAAGGAAAGATCTCTTAAAAATAACATGGAATCAGGAAATAACAACTCAATACAGCTGGGCGTGGTGGCTCAAGCCTGTAATCCCAGCACTTGGGATGCTGAGGCAGGAGGATCGTTGTGAGTTTGAGACCAGCCTGGGCTACAAAGTGAGCTCAAGGCCAGCCTGAACTGCATAGTGAGACCCTGTCTCAAACAAAACAAAACAAAACAAAACAAAACAAAACAAAACAAAACAAACAACAACAAAAAAACTCAAAGGCTGCAAGATGATGCAAAGAAGCATAACTTAAGAATGATAGGTGTAGGTGAAGAAGCAGGAGTCAACACAAATTAAAAGGATAGTCACAGAAGTAATAGAAGAAAACTTCCTAAACATGAGGAATGGATCTGGTATGCAGATAAGTGAGGCATGTAGAACTCCAACTAGCCATAACTAACATAAGTATATACCCAGACATATAATAATCAAGATCCAAGAAATTCAGCACAAGAACAGAATATTAAAAGCTGTTAGAGAACAGAGACAGATCACCTATAAAGGAAAACCAATCAGAATCACAGCAGACTTACCAACACAAACCATCAATCAAGTCAAGAAGAGTTTGGAGTGAAGTATTTCAAACCCTGAAAAAAAACAACTTCCAACCTAGATTGACCTACCCAGCACAATTATCTTTCAAAATTGATGGAAAAATAAAATACTTCCATGATACAGAATAACTGAAAGAATTCATGACTAACAAACCAACCCTACAAAAAGTGTTAAAGACTATTCTAGAGAGAGATGACCATGGTTCCAGGAACAGTAGCAGAGGAGGATCGCCAAACAAGACAGGCAATTGAATGAAGGGGAAAAGTGGAGGGACAACAGCAGGAGGATAGCATGGCAGAGACAAACCAATGTATGCTGGTTGTAACCATTAATGTAGATGGCCTCAGGTCAGTAATAAAAAGAAAAAAAGGGAGAGTGGATTAAGAAACAAGATCTAGTGATACACCATATACAAGAAACACATCTAACTGGAAAGGAAATTCATAGACTGAAAATCAAAGAGAAAGTAATTGTTCCATGTGACAGGAGACCAAAAAAAAAAAAAAGCAAGAGTAACTTGCCCATCAAATGCAGGATGGATAAGAAAGATATGGTATTTTCATGCAGTGGAAAGCTACCCAGCTAGAAAGTAGAATAATCTCATGGTCCCTGTAGGTAAATAGACGCCACTGGAGATGATGTTCATGGCCGAAACAGTTCTAACTTATATGTGTGAACCCTAGCAAGAAACAGAAGGAGCTAATGGGATCCAAAAGCTAAATAGTTAATGTAAAAGCAAAGGGGAGGAAACACCTGGGAGGGAAAGGTAGAAACTACTGTCAATTAATTAGTGTTTTATCTTGAACTCTTGCATTGTTTACACAGTTTTATTAAGGTCTGGCTTTATTCTGTCTTATTTTGTTAGATTTTATGCTGTCAGATGGTAGGGGCAGCTATTTTGAATGTAATGGGATATTTTATGGTAATCATGGTTTCCTATTATATTGTTTTGAAGCCTTATAATGCTTTTATTCATTGGCTTGATGGATTTTATTGTATCATTTGATTTTATTATGTGTGATGGTATGAACAGCTATTTTGAAGAAAACAAGATTTTATGGCAGCTGTTGCTGAATTACTATCATCTTGTTTTGAAGTCCTACCACGCTTTTGTTCTTCTGTTTTGATTGGTTCTATCCTGTTGTGCTTTATTTGATTCTATTATGTGAGATGGTATACACAAATTTTTTGTAGAAAATGAGATATTATAGTAGCCATTTTTCATTTCCTGTTATTTGGTTTTGAATGCTTTCATTTTTTTGAATGGTTTTATAGTATTTTGTTATGTTTGATATTATTGTGTGTGAAGGTATGCTCAACTATGTGGAAGAAAAGAGGTATGGTAGCTACTGTTGATGACCACTTGTCTTGTGAAGTTCTGTGCTGCTTGCATTGTTGTTCTGATTTGCTTTGTTCTGTTCTCTTTTGTTTTATTTTCTTTAAAATAAAAAAAAATTTAAAAAATTAAAGCTAGATCACTTCTCAGCCTTTTGGCTAAGATCAAGTGTAAAAATTAAAGCTAGAGGTTCCATTTGACCCAGTTCTTCCTCTTCTAGGTATCTTCCCCAAAAGGTTAAAAGCATCATACCACAGCAATATATGCACATTCATGTTTATAGCAGCATAATTGTTTTTGTTTTTTTTGAGACAGGATCTCACAGTATAGTTCAGGCTGGTCTTCAAAATGAAATGACAGTTCTTCCCACCCACCTCTGTTCCAAGTATCTACATGCTGGAGTGCAGTGCTGGTTGACCTCACTCACCAACTCTTGGCTCTGCAGGTCTCCTCGGGAAACAGTGTCTCATATTGTCGCTGCTGTTTCCATTTTTTCTCTCTCTCCTCTGTCCTCCATACCATTCAGGCTGGTCTTGAATTAACTACATAGTCCAGGCTGGCCTCAAACCCATGTCACCCTCCTGCCTCACCCTCATAAGCTAGGGTTACAGGTATGTGCCACTGTACCTGCACAGCAGCACAATTTCTGCTAGCAAAATCTTGGATGCAGTCTAGATACCCATCAACAGATAAAGGCATAAAGAAAATGTGGTTTTCATATATAATGTCATAAAGAAGGATAAACTTGAGACATTTGTAGGTAGATGAGTGCACCTTGAAACCATACTTTTAAGAGAAGTAAATTGGACACACATGTTCATTTATGTGTCACATTGTTCTCTTCTGTGAGACACCAAAAGTGTAAATAAGGACCAGTGTAGCTTATAGATACTGGAAAGTGGGAAGAAAGTGTTCAAATGGGAACAAGAACAAGAGAGGGGAAGCGAGGAAGGGAAAGACAGGACAAGGAAAAAAGATAAATAAGGAAAATAATGGAAATAGTACTTTTTTTTTTTTTAGTCAAGTTTTCACTGTATGGTTCAGGTTGGCCTTGGACTCACTTTGTAGCCCAGGCTGGCCTTGAACTTGCAGCGATCCTCCTGCCTCAGCCTCTGAGTGCTAGGATTACGCACCACTATGTCTGGCTTATGCTTTTGTGACTAAGAAAGGAAACAAGGATTGAAGGGAGAGGAGGGGAATTGGGGAAAAAAAAGAATCAAGATACATCATGTACAGTACAAATTCCCTATGATGAATGTGATCATTAGGTGTGTCAAAAGAGCACCAATGGGATTAACCTAAAAAGTAAAATTAAAAGTGAGCCTTTGTACAGTAACCTCATCCATTCTTAGTCCTTTCATCTGTCCCCAACTCACTTTCAGTTTTGCTAGATATGTGTCTTGGGACAAATGAAACCTTTAAAATAGAAGCAAGTAAAAGATTCACAATGAAATTAAATTAGCAGCTGCAGGTTACACATTCTTTTAGACTTTTAGTGACCTAAACTTGAGGCCACAGTTATCACAGAAAATACCAGAACCTAACAGAATAAAAAGAAAGAGCCAGTATTAGAGAAGAAACTCCAGAAAGAAACATCTATGGGCCAGCTCTTGACCTAGAACTGCAGTCACCAAAGCCTCCTAGTTCTGCCATGAAACTCTGCACTCAAAACCCAAAAGACATGAGTTTTCCTTTCCACTCCCTGTGTGGGAAAGCACTAGGCTGGTTCTTTACCCTCCAATTCTCCGCCTCCCTCCGTTGACCAGCACCAGGTTAAAACGCCAAAGAATTTGAGTTTTCTGACAGATAAAAGCCAGGGGTGGGGGTGGTTAGGGAGAAGGAGGAAATAGAGGAGAGAGAGAGAGAGGGAGAAAACAAACCTCAAAAGGGTACCTATTCAGTGTGGGCCCATAAATTCCACCATGTCCTATAAACAGATCTGGATATTTCATAAGTAGACATTCAAATCCACACAATACAGGGAAAGCCCTCCAGCCCCAAATAGGATGCAGTAGGTGGACCAGGCCCACGCTTCTTCATCTCAAGTGAAATATGGAGGAAGCAGCCTGGTGATCCCTGTCCAAGCCATGGTGCCTGATCCCCATTCACTGACCAGCTCTGGGGGACAAAGGCATTTATAAATCAGTCCTTTCTCTGCTGCTCTGCTCATTTCCATCCCTGTAGAAATGTGGGAAATCACAGCCACTGCCAAGGAATTTCCATGCAACAAGGACCAACCGCAAGGCGGGGGGTGGGGGGATGTCGCACAACAAACACAAACCCAATGTTCACGAGCTCTCTAGCCTCCTGTAAAAGCCAAGCTTTTTGCATCATGGCCTGGTCATCCTCTCCCCCAAAAGTCTCCTTCGTGGCAGTAGCCATTCCAAATGGTGACCAGTTGCCTGTCTTGTACCCAAAACAAATATCCTTGGTCACTTATAAAAAGAGAAGATACGACAATGATGCCTCGAAGGGACTGAGCAGCTGCCTGCTGGCTGACTCATCAAGAAATGATATCATGTTGATGAATCTGAAAGACAGATTGCCAGGTTCTTGTGTATGGCAAGCAAAGAATCACAAGTATACATCCAATAGTAAAAGAAAATGCAAGTACATTAATTGAAGTTAATGGGCATGTGTGCTCAGGGCAGGTTCATACCAACGGAAGCAGAAAGGTACCACAAATGGGAAAGTGGTGCTGAAATGGCAGGGGAATAGGAAAAAGTGAAGATAAATCAGGCTTTTGGATTTTAAGAGACGTGCAACCTGCGTTAAGTGCCCCTCACTGGGTCTCCTTGTATATGATTGACAGGTGCTGAGTGATCTCAGGGACATTTGGTACACATAATTCTCCCAGAATTCACTCTGCTTTAATCACATGCATGACTTGTGGTCCCTATGTATGAACCTTTAAATGAAGTCCAAGTGATGAAAAGGTTACTATGTGTCAGGCTATGGGATGTAACCCACGTGACTGTGCATCTTGAAAAGGCAGTTGTATCAAGCCAATTACTGAGGGATGGTGGGAAATACTATACAGTGAGACCAGTGGATTCCAGAAGCATAAGCTATTGCCCTACGAATTTAGCTTAAATTCTGTGGTCAGAAGGAATGCTGCAATGAAATACAGTGATGGTGGTGAAGGTATGTGTACCTCCATGGATATTATTTTAGGCAAGTAGTTCATGCGGGAAAGACATACCGTATTCAGGATGTCTATTCCAGTAAAGACAAAACACTGCACCTTATATGATAGAATGTAAGCAACCTGCCACCAGGCATCTGGCTGATGAGCCGGGAGCTCTGTGCTTGTCTGTTGCTCCAGATCAGCTTCAGTGAGTGGAAATGCATGTTGTTGAGTCCTGATGCCAATCTTAATTCTAAGACACAGTCACATATACCATAGTCCCAAATGCTGAAATCCCGAATGATCAAAATCTCTAATATCTAAAATCTCCAAATCTCAAATCAAAACCTCTAAAATCTGGAACTCACAATTTCAAATCCCAACCTCTAAGTATTAAAATCCTCTGTGTTAAAACTCTGAAAGTCAAAATTCCCAAAATCACAATTCCTATAGAAAAAAGAGAGGTACAGATAGCAGATTTTGGAAGAAGGAATTAACAAATTCTCAGTTGTATGCAGGATCATGTAAAACAGAAGCCTGGTAAAACAAACATTTTTAGTCAGTTCTAATCCATTTTATGTATTTTTTGGTAAATCTGAGTTCATGAAGTTGCACTTATCGGGGCGGGGGATTTAGCTCAGCGGCATAAGCGCCTGCCTTGCAAGCAGGTGGTTTGAGTTTGATCCCTGGTACTGATAAAAAAAAAAAAAAAGATAAAAAAAAAGTAGAAATTGCTCTTATTACAAAACTGACTTTGTGTGTAAGCTTTTGCATGCTTGTATAAACACTGAAACTTCCCTAGTAAATGAACAAAGTTCCTGTTTTTATGTATGCATTGGTAAAAAATGAACTTTCTTGAGATTTCAACTCCTTGACAGACTACTGTACTTTCGTGGTGATAACTCATTGGTTTTTGATCAACCTTATCTAAAGACTTAGTTGAGCCTGGGGATATAGCTCGTGGTTCAGTGCTTGCTTAACACCCATGAGGCCCTGGGTCTAATCTCCAATACTAAAACATAAAATAAAATCCTGGGTGCAGAGGTGTAGGCCTGCAATCCTAGTTACTTGTGAGGATAGAAAAGGAAGACTGCAAAGCCAGGTGTGGTGGTGTATGCTTGTAGTTCCAGCACTTGAGAGGCTGAGGCAGGAGAGTCACTGTGAGTTCAAAGCCAGGCTGGGCTACACATAGTGAGTTCAAGGTCAACCTGAACCATATAATGAAAAAAAAAAAAACAACAAAACCCCACAAAAAACCACCCCCCAAAAAAATTAAAGGTAGGGAAGACTGAAAATTCAAGGCTAACTTTGGGTTTTTAGCAAGATTCTGTTTCAAACTAAAAATGAAAAGGACTAGGGGTACAACTAAGTATGAAGGCCCTGGATTCAATCTCCAGTGGCAGAAAGAAAGAAAGAAAGAAAGAAAGAAAGAAAGAAAGAAAGAAAGAAAGAAAGAAAGAAAGAAAAGAGAAGAGAAGAGAAGAGAAGAGAAGAAGAAAGAAGAAAGGAAGAAGCAAGCTGGGCACAATGGCACATACTCATAATCCCAATGGTAATTGAAAATCTGAAGTTACATGCAACGAACTGAGATGTTTTGGCCACTGGAGGAGGTGGGGGCAATAACAGGACACCTGTTGGAGACACTGCCCATCCCCTGATGTCTGTACTTGCACTTTGATAGAGCTCAACCAAGTCCTGATGATGTACAATACTCATACTTCAGGTCTAATACACTACTGTTTGATTCCTGGCTGGTGAATCTCAGCTACACCTTAATGAGAGGACACAGCACTATGTATAAGCACAGATGTATGGAAATAGTGCTTCTTCCCTACAGTACATCTGCTCTTAGGGTAGAAAAAAGGCTTTAAAAACCAATGGTTTCCTGTAATCCTAGCACTTGGGAAGCTGAGGCAGGAGGAGCGTTTGCAAGTTTGAGACCAGCCTGGGCTACAAAGTGAGTCCAAGGCCAGCCTGAACTGCGTGAGACCTTGTCTCAAAAAGACAAAACAAACAACCAAAAAACAAAAAAACCCAATGGTTTCCTATCGAATTGGAAGTCTTTTCCATCCTGCAGAGGGGAAGCTCCTAGAAGGATGTGCATTGAGTTTTTTATTATTATTATTAAGAGAGAAAGAAAATAAAAAAACACAAAATAGAAAAAACAAGAAGTAGAAGAGTTAAAAAATTAACATCATAATTAGAAGATGACATCATAAATAGATGATACTGTTCAATCCTTCATCCCCTGCCCTTTTAAGCAGCAGACAAATGGGTGTGCTTTGCAAAGATTTTTTAATGTGTATGAACAGCAAATAAATCAGCATTAGTTATGAATTACCCTATATCCAAGTCCTTAATGCTCAAGATTTCTTCTCTTTAAACAGGTGACAACTGTCTTTTGAGCCTATGAAAAATTTTAAGTTATAACAATTTTATGCCCTACCTTTTTTATCATTCTAGGACTTAATGTGGTTGTAATCACGTTCCTATTTCTTAAAACAAATTGCAAGAGAGTGAGATAGCTAGCAGATGAACAAATAAAGACACAGCGTATTTATACAAAATGGTGTACTACTCTGCTGTAAGGAATAAACTTGAGGCATTTGTAGGTAAACAGATGCACCGTGAGATCATATTAAAGGAAATAAATCAGTTTAAATATCATGATTTCTCTTGAGAAACCCAAAATATAAATAAAGAGCAAAATAAAGGATAGGTAATAGGAATTAGGGAGATCTTTTTCAAATGGGAAGAACAAGAGATGGGGTGAGGGAGGGAAAAGAAGAAGGATTTTTAAAAAAGAAAAAATATATACAGCTTTTTAAAATAGGAAGTGGTCAAGAGTTGGAGCAGGGAAGGATGGGAAGGGAAAGGGACAAAAAGAATTAAGATGCTATATACATGTACAAATTCCCCTTGGTAAGTGTAGTCATTATGCACTGCAAACATGTTTTAATAAAAAAATACATTAAAAAGTGAGACACTTTAAAATTATCTTTCGTGTTGGAAAAAGTCTAAAAAGGTTTAAGAATCCAGTAATACTTAAAATAAATGGTACACATAAGTCATTTAAAAGTTTTTGGTTTTAAGTTCTTAATTTGCTTAAAATTATTTTTTCCATAATTGTATGTTCAAGATTTTAACCTTTTAGAGTTTGAATATTCAGAATTATAGCAATTTACATGTTCCTCAATTTTAGGAAAATTACAAATCTGCCAAATCTCTCTCCCTTTAAAGTTAAACTACATAGAGTGAACTGCCTTATTTTATTTTTTTTTTTAAGTTGTGGAACACAAGGGTTTTATTTTTATATATCAAATGAATTTTTAAATCTATTGCTTACTGTGGACTTTATAAATGCCACAGGTATTGTATATATGTGTATGTATAATTTTTTCTAGACAATGCTACCAATATATAAAATAAATTTTAAAACATCCAATCAATGTTACAAGTCAAATTCAAAAATAAGCACTTGCACCTCAAATTCCTGTTAACCTGTAGTGAACTTACTTAACAATTAAATGGAAGTGGTTGGTATATACACTGCTTGCTCAGTTCTCTCCAAATGGGGAATTATGTCTGTCATGAAAATAAAGTAGCTTCAGGTTAAATAACAATGTTGAAATACTATATAATTATGATTGCATTTATAGTTCAGCCTGGATTCTTGGTTCTAGACATACACAGACGAGAGATTGTTTTTATGTAGAAGAAAGTTAGGCTAAAGATACACACTTGCCAAAATATTTACCCACATATTTTCCTGGGATTGCTGGAAAGATAAAATATAAAAACAACTTCAAGATTTTGAAGCTTCTAAAAACAGTTGAGTTCTAAGAATAACCAGTAAAAGTGCTTTCACTCATTAGTTTGTTCTAAACAATTTTATCAGACTATTTTCTATTTTTGAGATATTGGTTCATAAAGAATTTAAATCTCTATGAATCAAAGCACTACCTACTGGCCTCATGGCAGTGAACTGCAATAAAAGCGAGGTCTACAAAAGACACTTCCGAACATCATTGCTTTACATCTTTAATAGTGTCTTAAAAGGTCTGTTACTCTACTAACTCAGTGCAGTTCAAAACAGAAAATAATTATAGTTGGAACAGTTACTCTAAATCTAAATAGATAATTCCTATTGCAGTATTTTATTCAGAACATTTTTTCATTCCAAATACATGTAAAATTTCTCACAAAGTCAGATTGTAACATACATTCTGAATAGAAATGGCAGGTGTTTAAGTCTCAATAGTCAATAAACCCAACACAACATATTAGGTTGCTCTTGAATGTAAGTCATTTAAGTAAATGAGATATAATCTTCAACTTGTGTTAACAGTCAAAAAATAACTTTTTATGTGAAGTTTTAACCAAAATCAACTGGTCAAGTGCAAAATTACCATATTATGATACAAATCAAGCTCCATTCACAATACATTTATTAGAGATATGATCGCAGATACAGTTACAGTTGCATAACTGAGGCTCCTTCAGCAGGTGTAAAGAGAAAGAAAATCTTGTCATGGATCAGGAACCGATTTTCATTTCAATGATGATAATGCTTGCTTTGTTTATTGAAACATGTTTCTTTCACTAAGGATACACATTTGATTTTTTAATGCTGGGGAAAATGTAGAGGCTCATGTTTTACAAATCCACTTTTATACAGTTATGTACTGATTAGATATGAAATGAATCAGTTTCTTTTCTGAAGACAGCCAATTTTTTTAATCAAGTATTGACTTATCGATTTATCCTTGACAAGTGATTCTCAGAAAGATAAATGAACTTTCTAACTACAAATATCAATATGTGTACATATATATATTGAGAGGTTATGTCCTTTCAGATCCAGACTTCTGATTTAAAATGTAACTAAGTTCTCTCAATAAAGAGCATTAATTTTATAACAAATTATCTTTTCTGCACCGTTCTCATTCTTTTATTTTTAATTATTTCTATAAATACTCAAAAAAATCTCCAATCTTGAACCAACTTACATTGGCAGTCTGAGGCTTATTTCAACAACTTTTAAAATATTTTGTTAAAATGTAAAAACTCTGAAATTACAAACAAAAAAATTACAATTTTATAGTATATAGCTAATTTATTTTTTTTAAAAAAATATTCTGAATTATTTTTATGCAAGTAATCAAGTGTTATTTTTCAAATGAAAACTCCAGTATAGGCCAAAAGAGGATATGCAGTCTTGCCTGCATTTACACATTTAACTTTTTTACGCTGGTACTTCAACAATTTCAAAGATGTCATTGGGTAGAATCACATAGCCTCTCTCTGATACGTCATCTTTCTCTTTCTGGAAGTGCACAACCTCTTTTAATTTTTCAAGCTGACGCTCTTGTCTTCTGCATCGCTGCTGGGCAGTCTTAAGCTTCTTCCTGAGTTTTTCAACTTGCTGTTCGAGCTGATGAATCCTTTTCCTCTGGTGCATTGTATCCTCCACAGTGTAGTTGTGGTCACAGAAAACAGAGAGATTATCAGGGGTCTGAAGAGGCGGCATTAATAATCCAATGGCAGCATCGACCTGGGCAATGGGAGGTGTCAGGGGAGGCGGGGGAAGCTGTCCCTGTGGCTCCAGGACATCCTCTTTCTAGAACAGTGACACAGAGCATGTGTGAACTTACTGCCTAGCACAATGCTTGAAAGAATCCTGTAGAATACCACAAGCATTAGGAATATTCCAAAATGAGAGAAGAGTTTGTCTTTTCTACTTGAAGGGAGATGCAATCAGGGGATTAAGTAATTTCATTTAGTTAAATACTAAGCACTTAAAATAGAGGAGAAAAAGTAATTAGAAATTAAAATGTCATTGAGAAAAGAAAAAGTTGTTAATATAAGTAGCAATATGGAGTGTTCTTTAAACAAAATACAAAAAAAAATTGAGCTTCTTAGTGTGAGAATGTTTAATAAACTATACTTTGTGTTTTTAACACATGTATCACTGCGGCTAGGCAGCATGGCACAAGGGTGTAATCCCAGCCACTCAGGCCACTGAAGCAGGAGGACTATAACTGTGAAGCCAGTCTGGGCAATACAGCAAGACCCTGTCTAAATAAATAAATAAATAAATAGGATTAGGGGTGTAGGTCAGTTCAATGCCCAGAACCAGAAAAAAAAAATCTCCAGGTGCTCTTTTTTTGAGTTTTCCAAATTTTCTACAATGAACACATTAGTTTTATAAACAAAAACAACACTTAAAAACATATATTACCAAAAAAAAAAAAAAAAGAAAAAACAACAACACCCAAAACAAAACCATATATTTTACCTTGTCATGAGGCTCAGTGCAAAGAAATATGGTGGGGACAGCATTCTCCTTCAGTAACTTGTTGTTGCACTCCCTCTTAAAGCAGTCTGGAGTGAAGTGTTCTGAACAAATGCTGCTGTACTTGGTGGGCTTAAAGTTTTTTCTTCTGACAGCTGCTTCCCATTGTTTACAAAGACTGGGTCGAGTAAGAGGAAATCTAAGAAAATATAATACAGTTCTCTGACATTGTTAAAAGTAAATAAAAGCACCCAGATTTTCCAGTTCACTAAAGGACTATATTATATTGATGTTAGCAAGCTGTGGAGTACTAAAGAACAGGTCCAGGTATCTAAATGATTAACGTTTAACTTTTTATTTAGAGGACACTAAAAGGTTCAAATAAAATATACCATAGGATTAAACTGTATTTATGCTACTGTAATAGTAGCATAAATACAGTGTGGTTTTGACAAAAAAACCCAAAGATCAATGGAACAGATTAGAAGATGCAGAAACAACTGTAGACACATTCAGCCACCTTATCTCTGACAAAGGTGCCAAACACATTCACTGGAAGATGGCCACTTTAATAAATGGTGCTGGAAAAATGGCTCTACACATGCCAAAGATTAAAACTGAACCCATATCTTTCACCATGCACTAAACTAAAATCAGAATGGATCAAAGATCTTAATATTAAAAAGAAACATTAAATCTTCTGGAAGATCGAGTAGGTAAAACTCTTGAAGACACTGGTGTATGTAAAGATCTTATGAACAAAACACAGACTGCACAGGAATTATCACAAAGACTCAACAACCGGGATCACCCTATTGAAAAGCTTTTGCACGGCAAGAGAAACCACCAACAAAGTGAAGAGACAACTCACAACATGGGAGAAAATGTTTGCCAGCTGTTCCTCAAAGGATTACTATCAAGAACATATAAAGAACTAAAAAAAAAAAAAAAATCAATCCTCCCAGATTTAAAGACCCAATCCAAAATGGGCATCTGAGATGAATACACACTTCTCAGATGAAGAAATACAAATAGCAAATAAATATGTGAAAAAATGTTCAACATCACTGGTCATTCTAGAGTTGCAAATTAAAACATCACTGAGATTCCACCTCACCCTGGAAAAAATTGACTAGTATCAATTTTTGATACTAGTGGGGAAAAAGGAACCCTTCTTCATTGTTGGTGGGAATGCAGACTGGTACAACCATGGTGGAAATCAGTATGGAGATTCCTCAAAAAACTAGGACTAGAGGCCCTATTCGAACCAGCTATTCCACTTCTGGGTATCTTCCCAAAAGAGTTAAAAACATCATACCACAGTGACATATTTGTATCCATGTTTATAGCAGCAGTTTTATAATAGCCAGATCCTGGAAACAACCTAAATGCCCATCAACTGAGGACTGGATAAAAAAGATGTGGTATTTTAATACACTGGAGTAGTACTCAGCCACAAAGGATAAACTGGAGACTTTTATAGGTAAATAGATACAACTTGAGACCATACTCATTAGTGAAATAAATAAGACACACATATGTAAACATCATATTGTCTCACTAGTATGAAAAGCTGAATGTAACAACATATGTATATGTGCATGTATATGTATATAAAAAATAGTTAAGATAGTTATACCACTGATTTCTCTGAGTTCAGTGAAGAGAAAGATTTGTGCTGGTATTGTTTGGACAACTGTAAGCAGCTGCCTTGTGCTCTGGTTGAATGAGTTGGGGATGACAATGCATAATGTATGTGCCATTGATGCTGACATGTTTTCAAAATTTTAATTTTTTTCTTTTTTTTCCCCTTGAAATAGAATGGACTGGAAAAAAAATTTTACTTTATTTTTGATACTTGATTTTAGTCAAAAGGCCAAGAAGCAATTGCATTTGTATTTTTTAAACCAGTAATTTTCTGTGTTACACAAAAAAATGTAGTATTTATGTCTACGATCCGGGAAAAAGGAATTTCTAGTTCTTTTACTTAGAATCACTCCAACAAGTGTAAATGTGCTAAATTTGAATTAATGGGGCCACTCCAGGACCCTGCCTGAAAATCCAGGAGCTATTTTCCCTATTTCCAATAAAAACTCTCCTAACCACCTGTTTTGGTTTGCAACTTCATTCCTTGGTGTTTATGGAACTACAAGCCCTACACACACTATTATGCGGGTGCCCATCTAGAATGTGAAATTAATAGGAAGTAAGCCCACAAAGAGGAATTTGAATTGTCCTTTTCTCTTTTTGCAACATGTCTTGTTAACTGTGATTCTGTTAAGGAGACAGATTAGTGCTGTTTTTTAAAGAACATACTATTGTCACTTTCTGGAGGTAGAGGAGATTGGGAAAACAACAGACTTCTTTAATCATTTAAAGGCAACAAACATGACAACTGTTCTCAAGACTTCAAGGACAGGTCTCACTGGGGAGTCTGGTCTGATCCCCTTTTAACACTCACTGGAAAGGCATGTGGAGGCTGCTGTGCCTGTTTTCTTTCAGTTTGATCTTCCTCTGGTGAGGGGCATTCTTAGTTGCTGAGGTTCCCATTCTAAGTCTTTTAGGACTGAGAATGACCCTTTTGGGAAGTCACTCCATTAACTCATCCTAAAAGCCTGGAAGAAAAAACCCTCTTACCTCTAACTTTCTCCTACCGCTTTTTCTTTTCTTTCTTTTGTAGCGAAGTTTTTTTTTTTTTTTTTAACCACCAGGGATTGAACTCACAACCTTGTGCTTGCAGGCGCTTATGCCACTGAGCTAAACCCCTGGCCCCGGAGGGAAGTTTTTACTAAAGACCAAAACCAGACCCACCCTGAAAAGATTTAAATCCCAATTTGTCTCTTTCTGCCCTCAGAGTAGAGCTGAGAATCTGGAAACATCTTTGCTCAGCCTGCCCCCACTCCCTTTCAGGAATGTAGCCCTAGGCAGGGTGGACTGAGGGTTTTAAGGTAGGCCACCTTAAAACATAAGTGATTTTGTAAGTGTATCTGAAAACAGCTTTGGAGACCTGCACAGGCAGATGGCAGCTTTAGTTAGAATGGACATTAAAAGAGCCAAGGTCTGCTTCTCTCTGACCACGATTTCTCTCTGGAACACCCGCCAAACTGGAACGCTAAAGGAGGGCTGGAGGTTCCATTTCAGTAGATAAGGCAAAGGACCACAAGGAAGTGCACACATCTGCATCAGTAAGAGTAGTGTTCTGGCCCTGGCACTTCCTTTGGCCAAATCCAGCAGTTGCCACCAGCCTTGGGGGGATCAGAATGGGGACAGCTTATGTTATGGCTGAAACAGGCAAGTGAAAGGGACGCCCTTCCTGTTTGGTTTTCAGAGTGGGAAACATGAATTTCATGGTTTCCTACAAGACTTTGGAATTCACTGGAACCCATTAGGTCAGTTTTACAAGAGAGAGGGAAAATGGTCACAAGTTCCTTATATCCAAGTATTTTTTGCTTTGAGACAATTCCAAGCTGTTCCAACAATGCAGGTGAGAGGCAGGGTCAAGAGTGAGTCCACAAGACCCTGCTGAGATTCATGCAGCTCCGCGTAAGACATCTAGCCCTCTTCAGGAGGGTGTTCTCTGGTCCATGTTCCCTTTTCTTTGGCAGATTTAAGGCAGCTCAAACAGGATTTAGTAAGGTTCTGATGATACTGATAGGGAGATAGAAGCAATTTCAAAGTTTAGCTCAATCTTTTGATATAGCACAAACAGGTATTATGCTTCTTCTAAATCAACCATCAACCCCTAATGAAAAGTGGTCTTAACATGCAGTAGAAGTCTTTGGAAATGAATTACTCATGATTAATTATACAAAGCTTGAGAGACCACAGCCACAGGAAAGCCCATTTCCCACAGGGAGTCAGGCTGCCCCCGGAAAAAACCCCAAATGGGACCCTGGTGATAGTGAGGATGGGAAACACATACACATTTTCAGACCTGTATCATGGAAGGATAAACCACTGATTCCAGGTTAGCTAAATTACCTTTCTATCTCTAGACTCTGTAAATGACAGATAATTTTTTTTTTTTTTTTAGGTACCGGGGCTCTAACTCATTACCTCACGTTTGCCATGCAGGCACTTAGGCCGCTGAGCTAAACCCCCCCGCCTGACAGATAATTCTTATGAGTAAAATTCTAACTTAGTATGCCCTAGATACAGGGGGAAAATTGCAAAACAGGGCATTTGGCCCTGGTAGCTCTTTAGAATCCCTGGACAAGCCGGTGTGGTTGCGTATGCACTCAGCCGGCTGAGGCAGGATTGCTGTGAGTTCAAGGCCAGCCTAAACTATATAGAGAGACTCTCTCAAACAAACAAACAAACAAACAAACAAACCCTGGTCAAACTAGCTGCTGAAGTCTTTTATAACTGAGAGGAGTGCAAGGAGAAGGACAAGGAAGATGAGAGAAAGGCAGCTGCACCAATGGCCACCTTCTGGGGCAGGGGTAGACAGTAATCTCCTCAATTTGGAGCTACTATTTCTGTTCTCTCCAATCCTGGCCTGCCTTTCTCAGTAAGCACAACCATCAGAGGTAGAATGGAAAACTTACAGTCAAGTGTTGCTCACGGTCCCTCTGCTATAGTTAGGATGGTTTTTTTTTTCTCTTTGCCCTTCTGATTCTTGCCATTAATTTATTACAAGAGATCTCTGTTAATTGATGACCTATAAAAAATTCTGACTAGTCTGGCTTATAGTTACAAACCTAAAACAATAGAAGGGTTATTGTAGTTCAACTTGGTGAAAACATCTGAAAGCCCACTCCAATTTGAACTGTTTTATTGTGTGTCCATCTGTCTGTTTACTCTGTGTTAACAACTGGTTAAAGCACATACAGTGCTTTCCAAAAGAAATTTTTTGGAGCTCAGTAATTTTTCTTTTGCCTACACAGACTTCTCCTTTGGACTTTCTGTGGGCAAACTGTTATTCAGGATAGCTAAATTCAAAGCATTACCAGAGGAGGGCTGTTAGCACTTAAAGGTTGATAACATAAAGGTTATATATGATTTAGTTTAAAACGTATGTTTCTGTGTGTTAACTGTCAGATATAATCCTCCAAAAGTTCTACTTAAATTGATCTATAGATGGGTGGACATTCATGATACTAGCATGAATACTTGTGGTTCACATAGCTTAAGAGCAGACTAATTTAAATCAGTTGGTAAGAGTAAAGATATTTTAGAGTTGATGGCATTTCCACACAGGTTGTTAGATAACCAAGATAACAAAAAAATTAGTTTTATAAGTGCAATATCTATTATTTTCTATGTACAATAACTTAAGAGTTCTTCCTTGATTGAAGACAATAAATGCCATAAAAGGTTAACTGTTGTAATGAGTCATCTAAGTAATTATTAAGATATGTAGGGACCCCTTACACTTAGGGAACTCTTAGACAAACTCCCTTTTGTGGCTGAATAAGCAGCTGCCTAAACCAGATTTGTTCAGTTCTCTCCACTGACAGGTCCAGTGAAGAAGTTTTTCCATTGTCCAGTTTTTTCAAGAGTCTAATGTGTCATACCCCAAGAATTAGTAAGTAAATTATTACAATATACTTAAGTTGGTTATAATTAAAAGGTTAAGTTTTGTATGTCTAAAACAATTAGGTTTTATTGAGATGCTCTTGGTTAAATTTACAAAGCTGAATTAAAAGGTAAAGTTCCTATATTCTACTAAGATAGTTTTCATATTTTCCATTGTTAGGTTTCTTGTTAATTAATCTGTGCTTTAAGAGCTAAAAATTAAGGGCTGGGGATATAGCTCAGCAGCACAAGTGCCTGCTTGGCAAGCACAAGGTGTTGGTAGCAAAAAAAAGAAAAGAAAAATTTAAAAATTATTTAAGTGACTTGTAAAATGTTTTCAACATCAAGTTTTGACTGGTTAATTAAACGACTGTCTTAGTTTATGACACAATCTTATATCTGAGACTAGAGATACATCTAAAGACAAAATATGCTGAGTCTAAGCTTTAAAGTTAAGTTTATAAAATTAAAACAACACAAAGTTAATACATTCAAAGTAACTAGTGGGTGCTCTTTTATACAATATATTTTAGACCTGTGACATGAAAAAAAATCAAAATTTGGCTTCTCTTTAAATTTGGTCTTGCCATTCAAAACTTGATATATGTCTACTGGATTTGATTAAATAAATACTTTGTTATTACAGGAATGAGTTACACTTACATACTGGATAATAACTCTATTTGTGGTTATAAAAACCATTTCTTAAATTTGTAAAAGCTCTAAAGATGTCCTTTAATTATTGTCAGTGCAGTTATACACTGTAAAACCTATTAAAAGTATCTAAATTTTGTCTTTAAATATGTATGAAGACTTCTATATAGCTATGCCACCAATTATTGCTAACCTCATGGTGTATGAAATGTATATATGTTTCCCAAGTGCACGTGTCCTCAAAGATGTAAAACTGAAAAAAAAAAACCAAAAACAACATCAAATAGTAACTTCTAGACTAAAGTTATTTATGATGGTAAACTTTTTTTTTTGGTATTGGGGATCAAACTTATGACCTTGCACTTGCCAGGCAGGCGCTTATACCGCTGAGCTAAATTTCCAGCCTTGATGGGAAACTTTTTCAGTAACAAACATCCGACTTTCTCTTACTTGTTTTCCAGGTACTTGTGATGAAATGTATATGTGAATCCAATGTGAGAGAGCCAGTCAGATGATACAGCTATGTTTTCAGACTTATGTCTGTGTGATTGTTATATAATTGTAACAGTTCAAAGAACCTAAACACTGAGGTCCAGATAATGTCACTCTAATGATTAGAAACTAGGCATTAATAATATGAAAGTACATCTATAAACAAGTACATTCTACTTATATGTCACTCTGGTAACAAAAGATGGCTAAAGATAGCAAATTTAGGTAAAAGTTTCTTTATGTCACTTAACATTTTGTAATTAGATAAGGTTAACTGGCTAAAAAAGTTACGTTATACTAAAAAAGAGTTTTTTTTTTTTTTTGGTGATACTGAGAATTGAACTCAGGGCCTTGTGTATTTTAGGCATGGGCTCTGCCACTGAGCTATATCCCCAGCCCTAAAAAGGAGACTTAAATATTTCAAAGATAATTACAAAATACTTAACGGTTCTGATATAATAATGTTATCATGACTGACATGCTAAAATGCTATGTTGCCCTTGATCTCAAATCTTCTCTATAAAACTTTATACTTGTTATCTGTTAACATTTTACACAAATTCAACTTGTAAGATGACCATAATAGATTTAAAAAACCACAGTTCTCTTGTCATTCTTTATATTTCAAAGGGTTTGATATCTAGGTAAAATAGTTAAAACTACTGCTCCTACAACACTGGTATAACTGATCTCCTGGGTGTTCAACAATTGAAGTTTGGAGACCAAAACTAAGAAAGGATAACTGGGTTAAAAGGACAGTCAGTACTTTGACCCCGGCCCTCCAAGGCCAACAAGACCCAGGAGGACATGAAGGGACCTTTCCACAAGATCCTACAACTCTCGAGAATCACCCAACCTGCTGAGCAAGGAAATTACCGGATCCCAGGCAACAGGAGTCAACCACTGTACACTGCTCAAAGGAGGGGCACAAAAGAGAAGAACATATCCCATGCTTCCACAAGAAGCCACAAGGTCAAGCAAGTCCATGACCCATCCTGGAGGCTGACACTGACAGAGGAGCTAAGAGGTTCTGTACATGGTTCTAAAATTAACCCCTGAAGAGTCTTGACTAACTTGAAATATACAGCAAGAGGTTAATTTTGATTCATACAGGTCTCACTTTAACTTGGTATTAAACACACAGAAAAGTATAACCAAAAAAGAATAGTAATATAGGTTAGACATAGCTAGTCTTCTCCTTCCAATAAAAACTCTCTAAACTTGCAAAAACTTTTCAATTAATGAACCTTACAGGCAATGAAAGAAATAAATTATTTTCTCTCTTAAGTGAGTCATGTCCATTAGTGCCAGGTCCAATTAAGAGTCTAAATTTATTATCATCCTATTTTTCCAGGTCAAACACTTGGTAAACTGGAGGGATTAGAAAACAACCAAAGAAGGATGTTTTAAATCTATTCTCTACAGTTTCTCTCATGTGAGCTATGATAGAATTTGACTCTGCTACTATGAAAATCTAGCCAGTTCATAACAACAGTTTCTTATTGTTGCACAGTAAGCTCTCCCTACTACCACCATTTGGAAGCTGAGAGAGGTAATCCTAGAGAATCCTTTCTGGAAATGAATGACCTTCTGAAGTGCAAACTAAAATAGCAATCTCTTGTAAAATTCAGTACCTAGAGAGTCTTCTGGCCCAAGGACTACACATTCTCTGTTGTGAGTCAGCTGAGATCCTGCTACCTATTAGTTCTAAAACTGTTCTTTTACATAACGCATTACAAGGAAGTTGGACCTCCTTTTGATTCAAGCAGCCTTTTAACACTCACCTGAGACACAATATTCTGTTATGTGTATATCAATCTTAACTACTGATACACACACACACAAACAACACCCAGGACATCTTGCTATGCTCTGTGCGCTTTTATTTTTGTGGGCTCACTTCATATTATATCTAACATAGAAAACGCATCTATATCCCCTACTAAACATAAATGGTTCTACACCAAAAACACTATTTTAAACTTTTCTTCCATTAACTACTATTTCTCTATAATCTGTAAAACTTACTACTGGATTTGACTTATATAAATCACATATAGTCAAAGATTTCTTGCAAAGGAAACCTGATTAAACTCAGTAAAAATTGTAAAAGCAGAATATGCCTTAATGAAAATGTCACATTTTGCAGACCATCTTTCATTAAGTAATTCGATTTGGAGTTTTGTTTCCCTATTTCAAGTCTTTTTTCAGCCTAGGACTCTAACCTGCAGTAACTATTGGATAAAAAATAGGGAACAGTTCGTAATAGCTCACATCGACCCTTATAATTCCCGACAATGACTGCTGTTATCACTGTTCACATTATCAACGCTGTGTGCAGGGACACAGAGATTCATGTTAGCGATACCAGGAAAGTTCCTCTGGATTCTTAAACATAGGTTCCTAGAAAATGGGTCCAAACATCAATCGTTAATTCTTATCATGCATCCATTTACAGCAGTAACAAAACCAGCGTCTTCTGCCAGTTTATAGTTTATTTCTATATCAAACAGACCCACAAGGCACTACTAAGAGGCCCAGAGGGGGAGCAGAGGTTCCATGGCGCCGGTGCAGAGGAAGCCGGGCCGGGCGCGCGCAGCCCGAGGGCCCCGCCCCCCGCGTCAGCGGTCGCGCGGGTACGCGCCTGGCTCCGCCCCGTCCCGGCCGGCCGCGCGCCCTCAGCCTCGTGGAGGCCACTCTGCTAGCCCCGAGGTTTACTCACTTGTGGAACGAAACAGGTTTATCCTTATCATATCGGTTCTTGCAACCGTAGGCGGAACAGGACTGCACCATTCTTGTGGGTCTCAGCCAATTCGCTTCTGCCGCCCTAGAAGGCAGGTAAAGTAGCGTTCAGTGTCGCTGCGCTCGACCTCGAGACTCTTGTTTCTTCTGTAGCTTTTGGTGAACTATTACAGCGATGATAGCCACACTCGAGAGTGACTACTTCGCTCTTTTTGTTGTTTGCATTAGCGGAAGAACCACAGCCATCACCCGTCTCCCATCTCCAAGATGGCGGAGGCAGCTTCAACCTCACCTCTCGCGAGAAGTTCTTCGCCGTTTCTGATTAGCCCTGAGTTCAGAGGTAACGTTTCCTAAGAAACACACCATTGGCTGAGGCCAGTCGGGTCCTCCGCGTTTTTGGCGTCGCGGAAGTGGGCGGGGCTTCCTGGTTTCTGGCCGCCCGAAAAGGTGTATTTGCGCGCGGAGGTGTGGCAAGGCGGAAATCCGGCGCGGGGTGGGGCGGCTCGTGGGCTGCTTTTGTATGGAGTTTTCCTATTGGCGCGTGATAAACACGGACTGTTGGCCTAGTGACTTAAAGAAAACTGATATACCGCTGAAACTGTTTTTATACCCATTTCTTTAGAATGGCTACCGCAGGTAATGCATGGTTTACAAAATTTTGAGGACCTGTTCTTCAAAGTGCTAATCTTTATCTCATTATCTGACTCTTCAGGAAGACTTTCAGGGGCGACCGTTTGAACACGGAAAGCAGATGGTCATGTGCTGCGAGGCAGAAGCACTCCGAAGGCTGTTCATGGACTGGAAATCGCTAGTGATTTTATATTCGGTGAAACCGCCGGTGTACAGCCTGCTTCACTGCCCCTCGTGTAGATCCAGCCCTGAGAGTGGACTGGAATAATTCTATGGTACTTGTACTGCACTGTTTCTGCCCCCTTAAATGTTGACATTTCCCTCCAGGATTCTTTGCTCTTCTCAAAGTGCTTGAACTGAAGCAAGTGTCATGATTTAAGTGTTTTACTTCCCATGTAAATGCCGTCTTTTTTTTCGCTTTGGTGTTTTTTTGGTCTTGATGTGTTAGTGCAGGCTGGCCTTGAGCTCGTTTATGTAGCCCAGGCTGGCCTCCAACGCAGAACCCTTCTCCCTCAGCTTCCTGAGTGCTGGGATTACAGGGCTGTGCCACTATGATAGGTCATAAGTATGTTCTGACTTAATTTTCATCTGGGATAACTGTTTAACAACTGCCTAGACCAGAAGCCATGGAATCATCTAACATTTTTTTTTCCTCACCCTTAAAACCTCTTATGACTAGGTTACTTTATGATTATAGAATACAATAAATAACTGTTCTTTTTATCAGCATTCTCATCAGGCCCTCACAGTTAGCTGGGCAACAAATAGGTGAAGTTAGAGAGGAACAAGGGGAGAGGAACATGCATGGCCTTAGAGGGAATTTACTTTTTGAGCTTTTCAAAATGGAGAATAGGAGCCAGGGATTTAACTCAGTGGCTCAAGCACTTGCCTGTTGAATCCATCATCCTGAGTTCAACCCTGGTATTGGGGAAAAAAATGGAGAATAGGGTTTTTGTGTATGTGTCTCAAAATTCTGAAAAAGAAAAATTACCTGATACCTGTAAGATACACTGGGACAGTTGGAGGGCTGGTCATCTGATGTCTGTGGGGGTAACAATGAAGAATCAGTGATCTTTACTTGCCTTGTCCTGGTTTTGCTTTTGTTTTCTTAAGCCACTACTGCAGTGAGCATTATACTGTATCTGGGAGTACATTAGTGAAACAGTTAATTTTGTATAAACCTGAGTTCATTACACACCCCCCCACTAAATAATTTAGAGTATTTATTAGAAATAAAAAGTTCTTGGATATGCACCAAGAGAGGAAGAAGTCCAACATGCTTTCTCTGTCACGACCTTATTTAGGTGTGTGTGTGGGGTGGTATTTCAAAAGTAATGAGTTCAAAGAGTTCAGAAAGAGAAACTGGTTATCTTGTAATGTCTGGAGGTGAGGGAGGAGCTCTTAACATAGTCTGTCTAGTTTCTTTCCTGGGAGGAAAGATCTGTCCTCTTTTTTTTTTTTTCTTTTTTTACTTTTTATCCCTTTTTGTGTTTTTAATGTTTCTAAGCTTGACTGCTTGATTAACCAGCTGCTTAAATCAGCTCTTTTGGTTGCTAGAATTAGTTCTTTTATTAGATCCTATGATAAGGCTGCTCTGCCTACTCATAATATTAGTTAAGACTAACATAGTTTCCTTCATAGGGCTTATATTCTAGTGAGGGGAAGACATCAAAAAAAAGTACAATAAAATTGTGTTAAGGTGCCTGGATACATCAGAAATGCTGTCAGGGTGGACAGATGGGGAGAAGTATCACTGTCTACTTTTACTAGATTAGTTTATGTGAGAAGTAAACTGAGATAGAGGAGAATAAATAAAATTAAGTGGAAAAAGGAAACTTAAGGTTTGGGTTAGATTCTTGCTCAGTTTTTCACATACACATTAATCACTTATGGAGTATTTATTGTAGTAATTTGTTAACCCTAAATTTATTTAGCCTATTTCATTGCTTTACTAGATAGGATACCAAGATACAGAATACTGGAAGCAGTTTTCAGGAATTGTAAGGCACAGCTTCCATAGCATTAATTCCAGACCTCCTGAAACAGTGTCTACAGGTTTCCAGCTATTGTTCTAAATCTGTAATCACTTTGGGTTTCAGTAAAAAAGTGACTTGCAGATCATGCATGATACCACCTCCCCCAAAAGGGGCAGTTGCCCCATGTGGGAACCAGGGTACTCCCTTCCCTAGCAAGACGATCATCTCATGGGAACTAATTGTCCTTCAAGCCATATGGATCCCTCCAGAGCTACAAAGCCAAAACTGAGATAATGACTGGCCAAACCCTGGCCCACCTTGGCAAATTCATAATGGCTTGCCTCTGTCCTTTGTGAGGTACCAGTCTTTAACTTCATCAGTGAGCTCCTTCCAGTTGCTCAAGCTCACATTCTGAAATTTTTTTTTCTGTGACAGGAGTTCACAAACCTACTCCATGGGGTAACAGAACCATTACCTAAGAACCCGGATGGAGTGAATGAATGAGTGAAGGTGAGGTTTGATGGACCATTCCAGGTATAGGGAATTGTATGGTCAGGCCATGACTTGAGTCTGACAGTACCGGCTGTCAAGAGTTCTGTTTTCTAGGAACTGAATAGTGGTGACACACGCCTGAGAGCAGTGGGGAGGAGATGAAGTGAACATGTTACTGCTTAGTTATCAGGTGCAGCGAGAAGTAATGAACCTTAAGGCACAAAGACCTGGTCCTGCAATTAAAAAAAATTTTTTTTGTGTGCTTCACACTTGCTAGGCAACTGCTCTGCCAATGAACTGCATCTCCAGCCCCTAATAAAAGAGTTTCAAAAGGTTTTTACCTACAGTGAGATGATTTCAAGAGGAACAAAGCACTGCAGCTGGGCAGTTAAATTATGAGGCTGTTGTAAATAAGCAAGAGATGGTAGCAGCTTGGACCCATGTGGTAGCAGAAGGAATGGTGGGATTTTAGATACATTGTGGTGATAGAAATGCTAGGGTTTGCTGACAGTGGTTATGTGAATTAGGAACATAGGAATCTAGCTGTCAGGGGTGACTTGAGCTTGAACTTCCAGCTTGAATGTCTGGTTTGAGCATGTACATGGATGGTGAGGTAAGGGCCATTATTGAGTTGCAAATAACCTAAAAGAAAAAAAGGCTACTTCTCCTAACAAAATAAAGCATTTGCAAGGGGAAAAATGACTTAAGAAACTGGTAATTGTGTGGTTATAGGACTGCAGAAAATCTGGAGAGAGTGTAAAGTAGTCCTAGAGGCTGAGAATACAAACTCCTGAAGAAGCAGCAGATCATCAGCCAGTGTGGAATGCTGATTTGTACATTACTAACCTAGAGTGCAACCAGCCAATTCAATTGTTCTATGGCTGAATTTCCCTCAGCCAAGTTCTTTTCTTTCTTCTCCTTTCCCATTCCCATTCCCTTTTTTGGGGGTGTAGGGTGGGTAGTGAACCTTTAACCCAGGGCCTTTGCATACCTACAACCTCTTTATTTTGTATCCTGAATTTGCAAAAGTTTGGAATGTTGCCCAGACTGGGCTTAAACTTAGCCTTTTGCCTCAGCCTCCCAGAGTGCTAGGATTACAGGTGTGCTCACCTTGCTTGGCTTTGGTGGATTTTTGATGCAGCATTCATGCTCTCTGGACCTCATTCTTTTCACCTGTAGAATAAAGTTGTGGAACTAATTAAGGAATTCTTAATTTGAGGTCCACAAACTCACAGGTCTTTGATGAATTCCACGAGTTTCCATGCAAAATGGTCCATGTATGTTGTAGGGATCCAACTTGACATAACTATAGCCATTTTGCTCATCAAGGTGACTATGGAACACTTTCCAAGTCATACAGGCTAACAGAGTTATACAGGATAAACATAGCATTCTGTACTGGCTGCTGCTGCCTGAACTGTTCCTTACCAACATTTGATACATTAATAGTTTTTGGTTTTTTTTGGTACTGGGGATCAAACCGGGGACCTTGCGCTTACCAGGCAGGCACTTATGCCCCTGAGCTAAATCCCCAGCCTCCATTAACAGTTTTTGAGAAAGCTTAGATGCATTCTATTTGCTATGACCACCTTTGTGTAGCTTCAACAAAATCCTTTCCTCCTATCTTGGAGTGTGGCAATCCTTTGTTGGTGTTACTCAACTTTTGCCTCTTCTCTTAGCCCCTAATAAATTTCTTTGTGCAGTCCTGCATCTATGTGCTGCTTTGATCTTTGGCATCTTCCATGTGGCATACAGTTCTCAATCATCAAGTTTTCCCCAAACATACACATACACACATTTGTTTCTGGTGAGCTATCACCTGATTTTCAAAATATCACAAAAATTAGTTTAAAGAATGTTATGTAACTCCAACATTCTAGGTTTAGTGAGAGATTACAGTAACAGGCAGATACAAACTTATCTTTAACACCTATTAGAAGTCATTACATGTCACAGTGAAACTCATTAATGTATACAATTAATATGTGCTAATACTAAAGTCTGAAAAGATGTGTTACCATTTTGATCTGAATATTAGGTATTTTTAGTTTTGTTTTAAAGACCAGATCTAAGTGTTAGATAATAGAACTCTCTCTTCCATCCCATAGTACATTCTCTCGAGGCCTACCATCTGAGAGGATCAAGCTTGCACTGTGGACAACCTTGTGAGAACATGCTGTTCCCTCATGAGCATTTACTCATGTGTGACCTGACGACAAGTCAGATGTAGACAGGTGAGGGGACACTGGCTCACAGTGGATTCTTAAATGCCAACACCATAAAGACGGTCTTGTTCTAACAACAAAGGTTCAAGAGTGTCTATGCGATAGTTTTGTCTCTTGTCAGAGCCAAAGTCTATTGACCTGTTCTTAGGAATTCTTAAGACTGAGGTCCAAAAACCCTTGAGTATCCCTCGTTTCTCCAAACCTGTCCCAGTTCTGTGGACTGCTGTTGACAGGGGTATCTAGAGTACACTCAGGGTTTCAGAGGGCTGGCTGTGTGTGCTGGTACACACTTACAATCCTAGCACTCTTGAGGCTCAGGCAGGACTGTAAGATTAAGCTCAGCCTGGACAATTTAGTGGGACCTGGTCTGAAAAACAAAATTGAAGAAGTGCTAGGGACTTAACTCAGTGCAAAAGGCCCTGGGTTCAGTCCCCAGTACTAAAGAAAACAAAATCAATAGCTGGGAGGATAAGCTTAGCAGCACTGCAGGAGACATGAAGGCACAGACTCAGAAAATCTCATTTATCAAATACACTTTTTAAATATACCAAGAAAATGGAGGTAAGAAATCAATCTATAGAGATCTAGCAGAATCTAATTTAAACTCAACCTTTTTGTCCAGAATAGATTGCCCAGATAATGTAATTTTCCTTAAAAACTTAAAAATATTTAAAATTAATATGAAATATCATCAGATACTAGATGTTTATAGTAAGTGGGTACTAGACAGTGGGGAGGAATCATGGTGGGGTTACACGGCTACAGTTAACAGTTCTTTGTGATGTAGTTCAAAACAGCAAGAAGATTTCAACTCTTCTCATCACAAAGAAATGATTATTTCAGATGGATGACCTAAAAACCCTGATTAATCAATATGTAATTGCTAAGTGTTACGAAGCATCGCAGTGGGCCCCCCATACACTTAACTACTGTCAGAAAAAATGTTAACTTTATAAGGTGAAAATATTTTCCCTTTCTGCATTTCATTATAGAGCTGAATTACAGCTTACGGTAGAACTAAGTTGTAAGGTCAGTACTTAAAAAAATTAGAAAAACCATATATAGATAAAATTATCATTGAATGAGTACTTCAGATCTCCATCACAATAGTGTATACAAAATTTTGGATGTAAGCCCAAAGAGGAATGTGTATGTACAATAAAATGTCCATAGGAGTAATGGGACATAATAAAAAAGTGCATATGTAAACAATTTTTAAAAGTCCATTGCAGCTGGGCATGATAGCATGCATCTGTAATCCTAGCACTCTGCGAGGCTGAGGCAGGACAATTACAAATTTACGCCTAGCCTGGACAACTTACTGACTTAATCAAACTGTCTTTAAAATAAAAAAAAAAGAGCTGGGCATATAGCTCAGTGCAAAGGTTCTGGGTTCAAGCGTCAGTACGACCAGACCAGACCAGACCAAACCAAACCCATTGCAATCACTGTACTTAACAGTTCAGAAATGGAGAAACTACACCTTTTAAAAATTTTTAGATACACTGCTTTTATTCAAAAGAAAATACTTGACAGACTTCACATCA
Source organism: Hydrochoerus hydrochaeris (assembly GCA_004027455.1). Lineage (NCBI taxonomy): Eukaryota > Metazoa > Chordata > Mammalia > Rodentia > Hydrochaeridae > Hydrochoerus > Hydrochoerus hydrochaeris. The sequence goes on from PVLA01000633.1 coordinate 417,996, forward strand.
TAAACTTCAAACCAATCAGTCTTCTATACCAATTCTGTGAGGTAGGATCTGTGAAGCCGCAGGGGTCACCGTGAGTCCTCCTGCCCTTTTCCTCTCTCAAACATGAAGTGTGGGAGTGGAGACCACTGTTTGAGTGGCTGTAAGAACAACTGTTGCTCTGCCTTGTTCCCCACAGAGCTGCCCAAGTTGTCACCTGAACTGCTCCTGGGCTTGGACCATGTTTTTGAGAGTTAAAATATACACACATATATATGTGTGTGTGCATGTTTTTTTTTTTATACCAGGAACTGAACTCATGACCTCACACTTGCCAAGCAGGTGCTATGACCTCGCACTTGCCAAGCAGGCACTATGCCAATGAGTTTAAATTGAAATAATTGCTTTGATTTATATGATGTAATTCTGAATCATACAAGTATTATTATGGTGGTTAAAACACTGATTGACTGAACTGTAATGCTCTCAGATCTCTTCTGCATTTTTCATCAGTGATCAGTGAGGATGACCTTATAATCAGTTTAAAAAAAAATTTTTTTTTGGTAGTACCAGAGATTGAACTCACCACCTCACGCTTGCCAGGCTGGCACTTAAGCCACTGAGCTAACTCCCTGCCCCCAGTTCTAAAATTTTAAGATGTCAGAATGTTTACTTGTCAGTTTAATAAGATCTCATATCATACAGTGCTTTTGTATGTTACAAAGTTTGGCACAATATATCTTACCAAGAAAGCGGCAGCAATTCCAGATATTACAAAATTATTGTAACCAGAAATTTGACACTTTGAGAATGCATACACAGAAAATAAAGTCCTTTCAAGAAAATGATGTTGCTGTAGTCCCACATTAAATTTATAATGAGTAGGATATATATACATTTCCAGTCTGGTGTAATAAGCTCCTATTCATTGAACTTTTCCAACTGCTACCTGTGCTGAAATATTTCTATAACATACATCACTCTCTTAAGAGGGTTGGTTTGGAAGTGCAGTCTCTGATGAGTCATCTTTCTAGACCTTTCTCTCTTAGGAGCACCAAAGTGTCCTATCCCAGTGAAGGAATAATGCATTCTGAAAGACTTCCAAAGGACAGCAGTTTCTCTCTTGCTTCTCCTTAACATCCTTTATGTTTACCTAAACATCCACCAGTTCAATCACTTGTTTGTTGCATGACTTCAGCCAAAACTTTCATCAGTACCAGGGGGATTTCATCTATGAAAAGGAAGGTGAATGCCATCCCTTCCTTACAAGATTTCCCTAAGGATAAGATGAAAAGTATGTGAGAAACTGCTGGAACTTCAATGTGTTATAGCTAAGTACTGTTTCTATGACAAGCAATAGCTCTGTCCTAGGTCCAAATTAGAAAACAAATTGATATTTCATTTGGAATCCCACTACAGCTGATAGCTAAACTGATTAACGGGGGAAAATGTGACAGGTTTTCTCTTTTTTCCTCCCTGTGTGTCTTTTTCTCCCAATGAGGCTTACTAACAAACTGGTTGGTAATACTAGTATCAGTGACTCCAGATGACAAAGACCACGCTGACTCCTGGGTATCAGCTTACATCTGCTGTCTTCAGGCTGATAATGAGCAATGCCAACCAAATGAGGAAGGATCTTGCAAAACTCGTGGTATTGACTAGTCTCAAACAGAAACTGCAAAGAGGACATTAGATATTCATGCCACAGTCATCAAAATATAAACACAAACAGAAGAGCTTCCATATGCAATCCAATCATCTTGGACACATCTGCTCATTTTGCACAAGACAGCAATTGGGCTGTAACACACTGCCATCTGGGAGACAGTATTATAAAACTTTTCTGACAGCAGACAACCAAATTTTTCCATTCTGTTGCTAGAGCTCATCAGTAATTTAAATGTTCTCTTACCAAATTTAAATAGTGTTCCTATTACCTTCCTAAGGGGTTTGGTGCTAACAGACCTAAAGATCCAGCTTCCTTAGAAATGCAGTATCACCCAAGCTCCTAAAACAATGCTCCCTTTATGAGTTATTTATGAGGATGTATTCCTTTCAAAGGATCAAACTTTTATGCAATTGTCATAACTGTGAACATCAAGTATGCTTGACTGGAGATAAATGTTTTCATCTTGTTAATTCTTCTGCTGATTAAAAAGTGTTCCATAAACTAAAGTACGAAGTCAAATGATAAAGCCCAAGTTTCTCCATTCAGTTTCAGATGTTAAGAAAGAGCTATGAATGGGAAAGCAGAACTGCTCCAAGTGCATAGAACTTAGCACTAAAAGAAACACTAATTTTTCTCCCATATAATACAATATTTTATTATAACAAAAAATTTAGATGAATTTCATATCTATATAGTACTGTATAGGTAACCACTAAGGAGGACAAATTGGATAAACTACATTTAACAATACTGTATTATATATCCAATTAATCCAAGCAATTGTGGAAGATGTCAAAATATCTCTTTTTAGTAATTCCATATTTTTTTCCAGAGACTTTATAGACAATACAGAACCAAGATACAACTGTAGGTCGCTGTAATTCTCATCTTAACATAAGAACCTGTAACATGTAAGAATTCCAGTTATATATTGTGAGGCATTTGTCAAATGATAATCTGATGTTTGTCTGTCATATAATGGTTTTAACCTTAGATGATTATAGGTTGATTTATATTGACATGAGTCTTTCTGTTTGGTATTATGCCTTAGCTCAGATGTTCTAGTTAAACTCATTTCTTTATTCATCTGGTTAGCCTTTGGGTTATCACTTCTCGATACATAATAGAGATATAGATAAGCAACAAAAAGATAACAAAGAAATCATCCAGAAAGCCTAAAATTCCAAATAAGGCTTCAGGTACAAAATCTAGAGGTGATATAAGATAGAAAAAAGCTCCCATTAAACAAAGTATTATCCTAATGCGAAACATCCAGAAAAGACCCCCAACTGAAAACATTTCCCTGAAAGCATGTCTCAGTAAAGTGGGTAGATCCATGATTCTTTCCATAATCTGGTAGAGGGAAAAACAAATATTATGATTTAGCATCTAATATGTCGGATTAAAAGCAACAATTTTCTTATAATGTTTAAACTCAGTTAAAATGAATCAGTTTTATGTATTGATCAGACACCATATTTTCTCATTATGTATTTTACTTAAAAATAATTCTTTAATTACTGTGGTCTAATAAAATAGGTCTTATTGCAAGTAACTTGAAAAAAAAAAGTAAGGGTCAACAAGTTTAAAATATGGGATATACAAGTTAAGTATCCTTTATCTAAAAACTCCAATTGGAAATGCTGCAAAATCCAAAATGCTCTGAAATGTGAAATACTTCAAAATCTTTGAAACTTTTTGAGTATCACTCAAAAGTTTTTGAGCATTTCAAATTTTGCATTTTCTGACTAGAGAATGTTTAACTGGTAAAGCATATGCAAATATTGCCAAATACAAAAAACTCTGAAATCTGAGATTTCTGGTCCCATGCATTTGCAGTCATGTAAAATTCAAGTTATCTCTAATTTGAGTTAGTAAACCAAGAACTTAGTACACAGTTTGAATTCAGAGTCAATCCTTTTAGTCAGGTGATCTTGGAGACAGCTATTTAACCTGTAAGAGGTAGTTCAACAACTAATTGAGCATTTAGTAATTGTGCTTTGAGTAATTCATAAGAATTACTAGAAGAAAAAGAGATTATATATAAAAGACCTTTGTAAACTACCAAACAACATGTATTGTACAATAAAGACACACAAACTTTGAGAAGTATTTAAAAATCACAGTGAAGTGTTCCTCACAGTGAGTCACTTCTGGTTATTTTGCCTGGAGTTCATCTACATCTAACAATCTGTGTAAAATCCTAAGTCTAACTTTGTGTAGGCATTTTACTTATCAAGTCCCAAAGATGTTGAAGAAGAAGAGACAAAAATTTTAAAAATTGAATGAGGATAAAATAGTTTTAAAAACTCCCCTAGATCAAATCTTGTAATTCCTTTTGGAAAAATGGTCACAGAGAACAAAAATTTCTAGAATAAGTTTTTGTGTTAACTTCCTATTCTCTATTGAAGGAACTAACTTTTAAAACATAAACAGCTACACAGTTTTCACAAAGCCTGTGGTAAACTATTTTAAATATTATCATAAAAATCAAATGTATCTTCTGGATATTTGTCCTTTCTCAGAGCTATTTTATTCACTTCTAATGTGATATCATTTACTTCAACTGTGGAAGAATGTTAAAGAGCTAACTGCCTTTTATATATATTTTTATATTTCATCATATACCACAAAAATATTGCTGGACCAAAAAGAGCAAAAGATTTCTAAACAGTTATAGAGGATAATAATAATTGGATCTAGGTTTCCTTATTTCCTTAAACACCTAGAAAAATGATACATGACATCATAAAACAAAGAAATAGGAAGCAGAAAAGCACACATTTATTTAATACTGAAGCATTTTAATATTTTTGGCTGGGAGCCATACTGTCAATTCTCATCTTAAGTATAACTCATTAATTTATTCAACAATGAGCTCAATACCTCAGGCACTAAGAAAGGAACTGAGAATAAAGTAGTAAATACATAAAACACAAAGTCTTGCCCTCATAAAGTTTTCCATCTATTTACAGAGGAACAATATGCAAGGTTGGATTACTGCCTGTGATAACATGCTATGAAGGAAATCTACAGGGGGATGCTGGTCAGGAAAAGCCTCTCTGAGGACAGTCTATTGAAGATGGGTCTCGTCTAAGGGAGAAGTAGGAAATGCACAGAGCAGGGAAACAAGCCAAGAAAAGGTCTTGTGTGAAGACCTGGAGGTGGAAAGAATTTACAAGTGTGCTCTGAGGGACGAAGCATGGTCAGCACGGAAAGGTACGAAGGATGGGGAGGGAGGACTAGATCAGGCTGGGCCCTGTGAATAGGAACATTAGTTCAAAAGCTGGAAGTTTTTTTTGTTTTTTGAGACAGGGTCTCACTCTAGCATAGGTTGGCCTTGAACTTGCGGCACTCTTCCTACCTGGGCCTCATGAGCACTGGGATTACAGGCCTGCCTCACATGCCCAGCAAAAAATTGGAATTTTTAAAACCTGAGAGAATCATGGTCTGATATTATTTGGGTTACTGAGTAGAAAAAAATAGAAGTGTGTGCATGTGTGTGGTGGGCTTATAGTTACTCAGAGCAGGAGATGATGGTGGTTAGGCAAGTACAACGGGTCTGGTGACTGAGATACCTAGACCATCAGGGTGTATTTATCAAGCAAACCTAACAGGTACCCAAAAAAGAGCAAGAAAAAGAATAACAGAACTTTCTGAGCTGATGAGGGAAACAGGGAGAAGAGGAAGTCAAGATAGAAAAGAGTGAGCCAAGGGGGATCAGTTGTGCTACATCTGAGGGCCCAGCCAGGCAGAAACGCCCGCCTGGTGTCAGGCAGGAGGCCCAGTGGTGGCTCGAGGCTCTCCAGGCAAACGTGGCTAAGCACCATGTTGGTTCTGGAAGTGCACGTTCTGTTATAGTCACATGGCTAGAATTATTCGTTAGTGTATGAGAAAACCAGAAGGAGTCAGTCAAACAGGAAAGCAGGATAAATGAGATAGAATAAAACATAACAGGTATAAAATCTTCCCCAGAAGTTTTCTCACAAGGCAAACAATGATTCAGAATCATTAAAAGTCAATAATTTTTGATTTTCCTTCAATATTTGTTTCTAGTTTCTCTTTCATAAAGACATTTGTAATACTTTTTGTTTTTTAAGAAGGAAAACTGATACTTGGCCCTGCACACATAATGAGATTTTTCATAGTCAAAGAATACCTAGTAAATCTCACTTTACAAATAGAAATATAATAACTCCTTCTTCTAACTTTGCACTGTTACAACAATACTCACAGATCTGGGCTGCCCTGAGAATCTTCGGTTATAATCATTAACATCTTGATACAATCTCACAACATCCTGAGATTGATCAGTGTCACCAAATACCGTCAGGAGTAAAGTTACCTATAATTACAAGAAAAAGCAGTTAAATAGTCTATATCATCAATTTTTCAAGTTATGTTTATAATAGAATGAGAAATACTTTTAAATTCATATTTTACTCTTTTTTCTTAATAAAGGGAACTTGTGAAGGAGACAAGTTGCTGCTTTATAGTAAAATCTAATGTGGCAAGGCGTGATGGAACATGTCTATAATCCCAGCACTGAGGAGGCTGAGGCAGGAGGGTTACAATTTAGACACTAGTCTGGCCTATACAGTGACTCAGGCCAGCCTGAACTACACAGCAAGATGTGTCTCAAGACAACACAAGTATTCAGTGTAAGGGGCTAGAGCTGACAATACAAATGCCCTGTGAATATTCATGGATAAAGGAGACAGGTTGGGGATGAATTCTAGTGCAAGACCTATGACCTAGTCCTGGTCTCTATGTCACTGGCAGAGGGCAAAAGATGCCAAGTGGTACTAGTAAATTAGCTTCGGTGTTCAGTATTGATTACTTTGTGTCAAAAATCAAATCAACTGAAGAGGCAATACAAAAAAAATCTATTCTCTCCCTGAACTCCTGAGAAAAAGTGAAATATGGATGAGGTAGAATTTAGGATTATAGAAGAAAGGAGAAAATAAAGGCGTGTCTACCCCCCAAACCTCCCAAAAAAGAAACCAGTGATGGATGTCAGAATAAAGGCTGGAGGACACATACAGAGTCCACCAAATAATACATACAAACTTCAGCAGGTCACCATTCTAATTTATGTCTGGACGCTTTAGGCACCTCTTGCAATTATAGAGGCCAAATGAATTAATTTTATGAAGTCTCAATAAATTTAATTTAAAAATATCTTTACAAGTCTTTATTTTCATGATGTATACATTTTTGGTGGACTCCATCTATGTGTATGTATGTACAAGTGTAAGACAATACATAGAAATCAGACTACCCACCCCCAATCTTAAGAGATACATGCTGAAGCAACATAATGATTTACAAAACCAAGAAAATGCCTACCTTGAAAGTCAGATAAGAGCTAGCTATAGGTGGAGAAGGAGAGGTAGAGATTTGGAGGGAGCCCTGTGGGGTGGCTTTTGGGTAAGTGGTCTACACCTGGTGGTGATTACCACTGTTTCTCAGTAATTCAATGAGCTGTACTTTGTGAACTTTAACAGCCATACAGAAAATCACACACAAAAAGACTTTTCAAAAAGCTGTTCCCTTTTATAATTTTACTTTATTTTTTTTCTCTACAGGTTTAGGCCTTTACAAAAATTCTGTGCTGTTTTAATGGTTTTTGGAGGGAATAAAAATAAGTATATGCCTTTAACTAGACATTTTAACCTTCATCTTATATGCTGCAAGACTTCCAAAGATAATGCTATCACACATGATCATAAATTGTTATCAGAGAGGTATGTATTTTTGCTTAAATGAAACTATTAAAAAGTACCTATATAAATGATAGAACGAACCATTCTGCTATATTTAAAAAAAATAAGAGCTTCACTTGTTTTCAGAGTTGTTTAGTTCAGTGTTTAGTTTCTCCAATTTGTCAGAAAAATGGACAAAAATTATCAACTCTCATCTCTACTAATATTTGTCTTTAAATTTACACTTATAAAAAAAACTTAGGTCTTATTTATGTCTAATGTGTTTGACATAATTCATAATATGTCGCTAAAAAATGAAACATTAAAAAAATTATTCTATTTCACTTAAAGAAATAGAAATGTGGATCCTCCCTAAAAAAAGGCTGGGTGGGGGATGTAGCTCAGTGGTGTCTGAAGCCCAGGGTTCAACCCCCCCAGCACTCTTCCCCTCAAAGCAAAAAAAAAAAAAAGCAGATTAGATTAAATATAAATAAGAATGAGAAACAGCCCCGCCCTGCCCCAGAAGTTAGAGCTATCTGGGTACCTGTGATTAGCTAGTTCAGTTATTCCCTTGCTGGCATCCCAACAAAGACTAATGATTTGGGCAGCACTCATTTATCTTTTTTTTAGTACAACTGTAGGATTTCAAATAGAATGTCTTTTTTCTGTGGCATGTTAAAGATGTTTTATTTTTTAAAAAATAACTGAGTAACACCACAGAAGCTTCATATCAATGAACTTCTGCTAAAAAACTTAAAATATTCAAAATTTAAATTCAAAAACTAAAATTAAAATCATCTATAAATGATGGGCAGAGGGTGTCACTCAGAAGTAAAGCCTGTGGTACTTGAAGGTCATATGAACTCAAAAACTCCAGAAAACCTGGGTGTGGTGGTGCACACCTGTAATCCTGGCTTGGGAGGCTGAGGCAGGAGGACTGCTATGAGTTCAAGGCCAGCCTGGGCTAAAAAGTGAATTCAAGGCAGCCTGAACTGTACAGTAAAACCCTGTATCAAAAAGACCAAAACCAAAACCAAACAAAAACCTCAGAGAGACCCAGTCAACCAAATAAACAAAATAAAGTAACATAAGTGATACTTTCTGGATCTAAAAACAATTACCGTTTGTCTACATATTGGACAACTGATTGCACCAAGCCAAGTACCATATCGCCAGTATGCAATAATGCAGGCACCTAGTAGAAAAAAGAAAGCATTAATACTTGAAATGTTTTAAAGTCCATAGTATCTTAAGAAACTTTCAAATATTTAACATTATTTAAACATAGTTCTCGCTGGCTGAGAATGGTGGCACGTGCCTGTAATCCCAGCACTCTGGTGGCTGAGACAGGAGGATCACTGTGTGTTTGAGGCCAGCCTGGGCTACCATGGCAAGATCCTGTCTCAAAAAAAAAAAAAAAAAAAAAAAGTTTGCTTCATCCAACCAACCAACTCTTCATGTAAATTCAAATCTAGTAACAATTTTCAGCCACTAAAAATATTTTTATTTAAACTACTAAATTATATTTTTATGCAGTCAAAAACTACCTCAATGAAATGAAAATATATTTGCTGTAAATCAAATGATAAATATCACTTAAGTATGACAACCAATAAATCATAGCATAAACTTTCTGTTCCAAATTTGATCTGCATGGTATAAAAGTAAAACTTTGGTTTTTTTTTTGGTACTAGGGATCGAACTCATGACTTTACACATGCCATGCATGTGCTTGTGCCACTGAGCCAAATCCCTAGCCATAAAGAGCTTAGAAATCCAAGTTATATTTACTGCCATATTAGCTAACTGTAGGCAGAAAAAGCAAGGAACCAACACATTCACAGATTCTATGTAACCTGTCCTAATACAGTTTATGGTCCAGTTCAATAACTGAATCAACTTCTGTAATATGGAAATGTAATTTTTCTGTGTAAAGGGTATTCATGAGCTGAAGACATCTAGATAAAGGAAGAATTCAGATGACTTCCAAGAGTGTAGGGAACTAAGTGGGCAGACAATAAACTACAAGGAGCTGGTTGTGGTGGTGCACACTTGTAGTCCAGCCTTTGGAGGCATAAGCAAGAGGATAGTTACAAGTTTGAGGGCAGCTTGGGCTATATAGTGAGCTCAAGGCCAGCCTGAACTGCATAGTGAGACTCTACCTCAAAAAACCAAAAAAACCAAACCCTAAAACCTCAGAGTACTGCTAAGAGTATGGATCGGTAGACAATGTCTGCTGCTTAAGGGGCCAACTCACTTTTTTTCTTTGCAGGGTATCTGGATCTTTAACTGTCCAGGTTCCAAAGGCAAATCTGACCAAAGTGCTAAGTACTGAACCAAGTCACCCTTCTACTCCTATATTTTCACTCTTACCTTAGAGAGCTAACTTTGCCTTGCTGTGTTCCTTATTCTTTTTTCTCTAAATCAGAATTCAGAACCAGCACAAGCAAGGCAACACCACTGAGGAGGCCAAGATGACACACTTAAATTAGCTAGCAGGTATCTAGATCAGGAACTATATAATATTAAGTTAAAAGGAGTATATAGGCACACTTGTAAGCTCAGCACTCTGGGAAGCTAAAGCATGAGGACCTTGAATTCATCAATTTAAAGATGAATTTAAAAACCAAACATCTTGGTGTATGTCCTTGGTATATGATATCTTCACTGTCAGACAGTACTATGTTAATTAATATTTATTTATTTGCTTATTTATAGATGGGGTCTTCCTGTGTAGTCCAGGCTGGCCTCAGACTTCCAATCACCTCCTTCAGCCTCCCAAGTGTTGGGATTACACATAGGTATTATTGAGTACTGTGAGAAATCTAATTTGAAACAGGAACTATAAAAAAGCAAAACTAGTAATTTGTTAGCTTCATTACTATCTATGATGATATCTTAGCTTTATCTTTTTGTATTATTTTACTATTATTATTTTCGTATTATTATTACTATCTATGATGATGTTAATTTATTATCTTTTCACTCAGAACTTGAAACGACTTTAGACATAGACCAAACTCCCTTAATTTTTTACACAAGTAGGGGTATAGGGGTTCTTGCTTTGCAAATTATGGAATAGCTACTTGCCTGCCCTGACAAACTATGCCCCAGCCAATCACCCCATTCGTTCAAATTTGCTATTAAATTCTTGGTTTCTTCCTCAACTTTCTCCCTCTAAAAAATAGTTAAGGTGGGTATGGTGGTGTGTGTCTGTAATCTCAGCACTCTGGGAGGCTGAGATGAGCCCTGCCTGGGCAATTCAGTGATTTTCTGAGACACTCCCACTCCCAAACCTCCATCACTGCACACTCCCACCTCACCCCCATCTCCAAAAACAAACAAGCAAGCAAACTGAAAGTCTCCGACCAGACCTGACTTTCCTCGTCCCAGCCTACTTGCAGCAGAAGCACTACTGTCTGCAGGGAATTCAGCCCAGCACCTCAGACTGTCATCCACAAGCACAGGAAAGGAGACAAGATAGAATGAGGAAGTCTGCAGGTCCTAGGGACATCCACATAGATACTTCAAAAGACTTTGCCCAGTGAGATGCAAGATTTCCAGAAAATTCTAATCACAGATTTCATTGGGATCTTCCCACCTAATGTCTCCTGCCTTCTCTTCATCCCTATAAAAGAGGCATACTGTTTTCTGCCTGTACCCAGGCATAATAAATTCCATGCTAAGGGAAGAGCTAAGGGAAGGTTTTAGACATTCTTCAGAGAAGAATTTTCCTAAATGAACTACCAAGAAGGGAAGAGCAAGGAGGCATTCAGTGGATCTGATATATTTGAACTACCATGCACAGAAACATATTACTGTTGACTGAGAATCTGAACAGATGTTTTAAAACTTATGACCTCACAAATGCTAAATAGCACACTGAGTAAAAAGTAAATACACATGTAAATAGTACATTACTTAGATGCTAAATATGCTAGTCCACAAGTAGAGCAGGATATTAGAACCAATCTACCCTAGAACCAATGTACATACCTAGGCCTTGGTCTACACTTTCAAAAGCATAGCATAGTGTGCTTACCACAAAAAAGATGTCCACAGTTTGTCTCAACAGGGAAGGAGGCTTGGTGTAAGCAGATTGGACAGTACATGTCAGTGTAGAACTGCTGTCGAGCAGCTGCAGGTGCATCCTGAGAAGCAGACATCGATCCGTGTTTATACCTTACACACAAGGCTTTTAACAGTCTTTAATGTTAACTTACATTTAGGAATAATCATGTTTAATCCTCATCACATTTTGGATATGCAGTAGTTTGAGGTCTTGACACTGATCACAAACAGCTTGGTAACAAACTATTATTATTATGTTTAAACTACTTTTTTTTTTTTGGTGCCGGGGATCAAACTCATGACCACATACTTGCGAGGCAGGTGCTTATGCTGCTGAGCTAAATGCCCAGCCCCAAAACTATTCTTACCTTAATGATTTCCATGAGGGTTTTCCAAGTTTGTTTAGTTCAAAACTGAATTACCAATGCCTCAAACAGTGTTTGGCATATAGCAGATGTTCAAATATATATATAGTGAATGGGTAAATTATAAAAATTTGAAAATAAAATCAAATTTTTTTGTTTTAGAGATAGGGTCTTGTTAAGTAGTTCACAGACTTGAACTCACTATGTAGCTTAGGCTGGCCTTGAATTCACAGCAATCCTCCTGCCTCAGCCTCTCAAGTACTAGGACTACAGGGATGTACTACTATACCCAGAAGACTGATTTTGGAACATTTTTGTGTTTTTGCCACCAGAATGTGGGATTGAACTTAGTGGCACTGTATCACTGTGATATATCCTCATTCTATTTTAAACTTTTTGTTTTGAGATAGGATCTCACGAAGTTGCTAAATTGCCCAGGATGGTGAATTTCAGCCTCTCAAGAATAATATCCTGCTTATTCTAGCCTTCATAAACTGTGCTGTGTTTCTGATTCTTAGAGCTTCTATCCGGTTAAAAGTAAAGAAGAAGCAGAGGGGAAAAAAAAATTCTCCTTTGCCTAACTAGTATTGTTTGCTATGAACACTGAAGAAAGAGGAGAAGTTTAAAAATAATACTTGCCCCTTATGGTCATTTCTTTGTAAGTCTTAAGCGTATATATGCTTTTTAAAAAAGATTTCCCACTATATTTCAGATAAGGCCAATAATACTAATTGTTTCTGTAAAAACAAGTAGTAAGAAAACTATGCTTTTAAAAAGCAATTTAATAAAAACATGGAAACATTTGAATAGATTAAGATGTGATAATCTGATTAATCTGAAAATAAAAAAAAAATCTGAAGAACAATTTAAGCCATTTAAAGCACAAAAGAAGCACTATTTTTAAAAAAATAATTAATGTTTCATCTCAGCTGCAAAATGTACATGTCATATGACAGTACCTGTTCAGTTTGAAGTTGTTCTCGAAGCACCCTCACTAGCTCTTGGTTTTCTGGATGAATGTTCTGATGTACATTTCTGTTAAGCAGAATATAATAAATGTTTAATATAAAATACTGTCAGGTTAATCCACTTGTTTTCTAGGTCTAAGTTCACTTTTAGAGTCACTAATATGTAAATAAACGTAACTGATGACACTCAGCTGCACTCCAAAGTCCAGGCTGGCACATATAGGTCACTGTGGTGAGTTCTTCCCAGATTACTGACCACTGGCTAGTTTCCTATTTAACTGCCAGATAATGAGATCCAGAAGCCTTTTAATTTGGAGATTTATTGTAATCACTAAATACTAAGAACAATGAACACATTTGTTTCGTGAAATTTCTTCAAAATAAGCAGCAATATCTTTCTACATAGTATTTAAACATTTCCCAGAGGGATTAGTCTTTCTTTAACTTTTCAGTTTGAAAGGAGGGGGACAAAGCAGAAACTAAAATTATAAATGTAAAAAAGCCAAAACTTAATATATCACTAATATATTAACATTAACTTCAAAATGGAGAGTCAAAGCTAAGAAGTTGGTGATTAATATAAAAGGATGGGTTAGGACAAGCAGTGAAATTCAAGTGGAGGTCAGGTTGGAAGGTGGAGGTAAAGATTCACATCTGAATCAGTTCAATCTCATTTGATTACAGACTCTCTCCTTAACTTTCGATATCTTGAATAACAATATTCTAGAGAGCTTTTACATTCTGGGTTGGCCATGTTGAACCACAATAATAATGGGACAGAAAATTAAAGAAATCCATCCTATAAATATCCAGTTTTTAGTAATAATTCAAATTTTACAAAGAAAGCTGATAAAATATAAGCATTAGTTCAGTAAGGATATAAAACCAACTTAAAGTCAAGTATCTAAACAGAAGTACAATGTAAGTGTAATGAAACTATTGAACTGTTTAGACTTGAATTTTGGTGAATTCATTTCAAAATAAGCTATATTCTTATCACTGAATTAATGATCTATGAAAGAAACCTATATAACAAAAGCAATCTATCACATTAACTATCTAGCCCAAGAATCATCTCATTTAAATAACAGTGAAGTCTCAGCTAGACAAAATTCTCTATTCTTTGAGAACAGAAAATCATTTCCTTTCCACTGGAAGAAAACAAAAAACAATGAAGACTTTCCAGAGTGCAGACATGAACCATGTGTCTGGAAAGAGAGTCTTTCATTGGGCTTCTTTCTATTCAAAGGGAGGTATACGGTTCTTTAAAGCTACAGCAGGATTAGTAGTAAAGTCATAGAATTTACTATGAATTAGTAATAGCCAGTGAACAAGAATTACCCAAACTGCTAAATGCAGTCCAACTTGAATAACTAAAGGTCACTGGCAGCTAGCAGTGTAAGTATAGAACCAGAAGTTTAGAAAACAATGAGATGATTAACACAGACTGAAAACCAAACTAGGAAATCTGGAATCAACTTACTTAAGAGAACATGATACATCACTTTGGGTAGTATTTTCATCTTTTTTTCAAGCTATGGAAAGTATTCACGTGTCGTGTGTATGTGTGTTTTCTTAAGCAGTGTTTTGTTGCTGTAAATAATTTATATTCTATTTGTTCTTCTTTTGTAACAATCATTAGTATGTGTTTGTAGTACATAATAATTACACTCATCCTGGGGGTTGGGGCATGCACAGGACTCAAGATCTTACTTCTTTCCTCATGCTGCTGCTCTCCTTACCCTTCCTGTACCTCTTGATTCCCTTCTTTTGCAAAAAGATCCATTTCTCGGTTTCCTACTATCTGTCTTTTACTTTACTCTTTATTTATGCTTTGGATTTCTCGCATAAAAGAAATCATGCAATATTTAAGTTTGTGTGTCTGATGTATTTCATTTAACATTTGGTCTCAAGGTATATTAATTTTCCTACAAAGGACTCAAATTTACCCATCATTATGGCACTGTGGCATTACCCCACTGTGTATAGATGGCACATTTCCTTTATCCATTCATCTGTTGATGGATCTGTAGGTCACTTCCAAGTTTTGCTATTATGAGTTGTACTGCAATAAACATGCATATGCATGTTTCACTGTAAGACGACTTTTAATTTTTTCAGGAAGATATCTAGGAATGAGGAATAGCTGGGTTGAACAGAATTTCTAGTTTTAGTTTTTTAAAAGAATCTCCATGCTAATTTTCATAATTGCTGTACTGGTTTATATTTCCAACAACATAGAAGGGTTCCTTCTATGCAATTGAAAGCATTAGTTATCACTTGATTTTTTGATTACTATTCTTTCAGGAATAAGAAGGAATGTTTTTAACTTGCGTTTCTCTAAACATTTATGTATCTATTGGCCATTTGTATTTCTTCTCCTTATGAAGTGTCTATTCATTTAAGTTGCCTATTTTTTGATTGGGTCTTTTATTTTTTTGGGAGGGGATTAAGTACTTACTTATTAAATATTGTAGATATTAGGGATGTAGGTTGGTGGGTAAATTATGTACTTAGTATGTATGAGGCCCGGGGTTCAACCCTTAGCACCACACATGAAAAGAAACATGGAAGACATGCCTTCCTGTTTGTGCACTTTCCCATGTGAATGAAAAAACAGCCATCTGTAAACTAGGAAGTAGGCTCTTGCCAGACACTAGATTCACTAACACTTTATTATACAGTTTGGATATTCAGTTTCCCACAAACCCATGTTAGAGTTTCCCCCAGCCCATGGTGGACCTATTGGGAGATGGTAAGGGTTTAGTAGTAGGTCTTTACATTTCTGGGGTCATGTTCTTAAAGGCAACCTTGAGGCCCCAGTTTTGTCCTCTTTGGCTTCCTGGAGACAAGTGAGCACTTTATGCTCTGCCACCTGCCACCCTGCCTGGTGGCCCCAAAGCAGTGGGGCCAACTGATCATTTTTTGGAGCTTGTGAAACCATAAGCTGATGTAAACCCATTCTCTTGGTAAGCTGATTATCTCAGGTATTCCATTATGATGACAGAAAGCTACACCTTGATCTGGGACTTCCCAATAAAATAAAAGTTCACCTTTTAACTTTTCCTTGTTTGTTTGTTGAGACAGGGTCTTACTATGTAGTTCAGGCTGGTCTTGAACTCACTATGTATCCCAGGCTGGCCTCAAACTTACAGCGATCCTCTTACCTCACTCTTCTATGTCCTAGGATTATAGACATGTGCTACTATGCTCAGCTTTTGTTCTTCCCAAATCATGCAATACTGAAGCTTGCATGCCTGATTTATTTCACTTAACATTATGGACTTAAGATACATCCATTGTCCAACAAAGGACTCAAATTTATCCGTCTTTATGGCAGAGTAGCGCTCCATTGTACATAGGTACCACACATTCTTTATCCAATCATTGGTTGACTGACATGAAATCTCTTGAAGATTTCTTCCAAGACTTTGCTATTGTGAGTTGTGCTGCTATAAAAATGATTATCCATGTATCAGTGTAATATAATGTCTTTAACTTTTGGGGGCTGATACCCAGAAGAATAATTGAATTGAATGGAACTTCTATTTTAGTTTTTTTTTTTTTTTTTTAGGAAACTCTATGCTGATTGTTGATTGTCATCAAGGCTGTACTAGCTTACATTCCTACCAAAAATGTAGGATTCTTTTTACCCCATCTTTCAACAGCATTTGCATTTTATTACTTGATACTCAAGCTGTGTGTGGTGGTGCATGCCTGCAATCCCAGCATTTGGGAGGTTGAGGCAGGAAGATCACTTCAAGTAACCTGGCCAACAGTGAGTTCAAGGTCAGCGTCTCGCATACTAAGACTTTGTCTCAAAAAACCAAATAATAATAGTAGTAATAATTTAATAAATACTGTACTTAGAAATGCAGTTGTTGGTTGTATGATAGTTCTTATTGTCTTTTTAAGACAAAGTCTTACTATGCAGTTCTACCTAGCCTTGAGTTCACGTCATGGCCTAAGTTGGTCTCAAACTCACAATGATCCTCCTGCTTCAGCCTCCTGGGTGCTGGGATTATGTTTTTAATTTTTAGAGGAACTTTCATATTGTTTTCCATAGTGACTATATGTTATTTTCTTCCAGCATTCTTAAAGTTGTAGGTATTACACTTAAATTCTTAATCCATTTTTAATTCATTTTTATATACAGTTAAGGGTACAACTTCATAATTTTGCCTGTCCAATATCCAGTTTTTCCTAAATGCTTTAGTGAAGAGACTGGTTTTTTCCACACTGTTTGTCAACACTCTGCTTATTTATTTATTTGAGACAGGGTCTTGGTATGTAGCCCACCTGGCCTCAAACTCACAGTAATACTTCTGCTTAAGCCTTCTAAGTGCTAGAATTACAGGCATATACCACACCCACCAAATCTTTATGTTTGGCCATAATAGATTTACTTATGGGCACTCTATTCCGTTTTTTTGTTTGTTTGTTCTATAACACTTTTGATTACTATAGCATTATAGATTTTGAAATCAGGTAGTGTGACGATTCCAGCTTTGTTCTTTTTTTTTCCAACTTTGCTCTTTTAAGAACAAGATTGCCCCTGATTGATGTGTTCTGAAATTGTTTTAGTTTTTTTTTTTCCTTTTTCTTCTTGAAAATGGATTTGAGGGGGAGGGGAAGAAACAAGATTGCTTTGACTGTTTGGCATCTTTACATGTGCACAGATTTCAGGCTTGTTTTTCTAGTTCTGTAAAAGCTAGTAACACTGGGAGTTTGACAGAGATTACACTGACTCTACAGATTACTTTGGGTCTTATGAACATTCTAACAGTATTAACTCTTCCAATACATAAACACAGGATATCATCCCATATATTTGTGAATTCTTCAACTGTTTTTCATTAACGTTTTATAAAAATTTTCAATTGCTGGGTGTAGTGAGGCACACCTTTAATCCCTGAACTCTGGGAGGCTGAGGCAAGAGGATCCCAAGTTTGAGCCCAGCCTGGGCAATTTAGTAAGCCTTTTCTTAAAAAATAAAGCAAGGGCTAGGGATCTAGCTCAGTGCAAAGGCAGTGGGTCCAACCCTTAATACTGCCAATCTTCATCCCCCAAACAAATTTTCAGTGTACAAATCGCTTATCTTTTTGGTCAAACTCAATTTTCTTTCTAAAAAAAGTTTGCAAATTTGACTGTTTTCTTTTTTTTTGGATAGTTCATTGTTAACACATATAAATGTTACTGAGTTTTATATGTTCATTTTATATCCTGCAACTTCGCTGAAATAATTTATTAATTCTAACATTTTTTGGTGAGGTCTTTATGATATATAAGATCATAGCATTCATGAACTGATAATTTTACTTCTTGGGTGCTTTTTCTTTTTGTTGCACACTTCCTCTGCTTATAACATCTAGTATATTGAATAGAAGTAGCAAAAGTGGGCATTGTTGTCTTCTTACTGATCTTAGAAGTGTATTATATTCAGTGATTTTTGTATGCCAAGCCATCCTCTCTTCCTAGAGGTAGACTCCATTTGGTCATGATGTATGATCCTTGTTGGATTGTTTTTTGCTAGTATTTGTTGGTAATTTTTCAATTTATGCTACTCAGGGTTATTGGCTTGTAACTTTCTTTTACTGTCCTGAATTTATCAGGCCTTGACATAATGGTAATGAGAAAAGGACATGAAGTGCTCCTTCTTCAAGATTTTGGGAAAGTTTGAAGACTGATGTTATTTCTTTAAACGTTTGAAGGCTAAATATTGTTCCATTGTGTAGATATGCAACACTTTGTTTACCCATTCATCTGTTGAATGGGTTGCTTTCACTTGGGTATGAATACTACTACTATTAACATAGAACTACAAATATCTTTTCCAATTTCTGATTCCAATTATTTGAAACACATGAATACTACTATTGTTAAGATAAAACTACAAATGCCTTTTCCAATTTCAATGTTCAATTATTTGGGACAGTGGAATAGCCAAACCATATGGTTATTCAACTTTTCATTTTTTGAGGAACTGTCATAATATTTTCTGTAACAATGGCATCTTACATTCCCACCAACAATGAACAAGGATTTTAATTTCTTCGTATCTTCACCAATCCTTGTTATTTTGTCTAGTTCTAATAGTTGCCATCTTATCATTGTGGGTGTGAGGTAGTGGCTTTGATTTTTGCATTTCCTTACTTAGCAAAAGTAAGCGTATTTTCATGTGCTTATTGGCCATTTGTATGTTTTATTTGGAGAAATGTCAACTCAACTTGTTTGCTCATTTAAATTAGTTGGGTTCTCTTTTGGTGGTACTGGGGATTGAATCTAACTAGGGTTATCCTCTTTTTTAAAATTCTGAGACAAGGCCTCACTAAGTTGTTCAGGCTGGACTATGCAATTCTTCTGCCTCCATTTCCCAGGTTGTTGGGATTACAAGTATGTGATACCATGCCCAGCTTTTTACTTTCTTGATGATGTCTTTTGAAGTATAAAAGTTAATTTTGATGAAGTCTGGTTTGTGTACTTTATCATTTTGCTGTCCATGTTTTGAATATCACATGTCATATTGTTCATTAAAGATTGTGATGATTTATTGACATTTTCTTTTAAAAGTACTGTAGTATTCCTTTCATGGCTATAACAAAACTATCCAAAGCTGAATATTTTATAAAGAAAAGAGGTTTAGGCTGGGAACAGTAGAACATGCCTCTAATTCTAGCTACTCAAGAGGCTGAAGGAAGAGCATCACAAGTTTAAGCCAGCCTGAGCAACTTAATGAGATTCTCTCAAAAAAAAAAAAAAGTGGGGGATATAGCTAAGTGGTAGAGCTCTTGCTGAGCATATGTGAGGTCTTGCTACACTCCCCAGTATAATATACACAGGAAAGAGACTTATTTAGTTTATAATTTAGGGGGCCAAAAGTGGTAAGGGGCTCCCTAGCCACTTTTACATCATGGCAGATACCATCATGGCATAAACAATATGAGATGGAAAAATAAATGGCCAGAGACCATTTAAGCCAGAGACCAGGCACGGCTGGATCTTGCTCTTAATAACATGTCTTCTCAAGGAAGCTAACAGGATCCTTTCCAGAACCAGATTAGCTTTTTCCCAGGGTAGTGCCCTCATGACCTAAGCTTCTTCCATTAGGCCCTGCCTCTGAAAGTTTCCATACCATGTCCCGAACATCATTACTCTGAAAATTAAGCACAAATTCTTGGGAGACAAACTACAGCTAAGTCACAGCAAATACTGTAGTTTTATGTCTTAATATTGAAATCTTTGACCCATTTTGAGTTATTTGGTGTAGTATGGGTCCAAATCACTCTTTGCATGTGGCTACTCAATTGTTTCAGCACCATTTGTTGAACTCTTTCCCTACTGGGTTTTCTTGTCTCCTTGGTCAAAGATCAGGTGACTAAAGATGTGTGGGTTGACAATTTCTGAATCTTGATTCTTCTGTATGAGCACATTAGTTGTCCCTCCCAACTGACAATAAGACTGCTTCTTATGTCTTACCTCATCTATCAGACATGAACAGAGCAGGCCTGAAAACAGTCATCAAGTGATACACAGAATACTTTTATTTGGTTTCTATTAAAACATCAGCCAGTCTTCCTGTATTAGTTATGAATTCACTTAAACCTGCTATCATTTAGTCATTATTCTCTAGAAAGAATCACTCCAGAAAATGCCCTACTGATATCTTTTTTTCCCTAAGTGTTCACATTCTGCTTAACAATCTTTTCTGCAGGTTTTACAAGAAAAACACTGATTTGTAATTCTGGGGATTAAAAATCTACTAATCTACATATTTGCATATAGATGACATATCAGCATATAGACATTTGAGGCCTCTAAATACTGTTTTGATTCTGTAATAATTAATTAAAATTTCTTCAAATCTTATTTTTCCTCTACAATGTCCAAGATATTTTTTTCTTTTCTGGTCAGTTTTTCTATTTAAAAACTGAAAATATTTTGCAATTATCTATGTTACCTACTAGTGATACCATTTTTTCAATTATTTAAAAAAATTAAAATATGACATTCTCATAGAAAACATTAACACTTTAATGCAAATGTGGATAATTAGTTTATTTGGTTAAGACAAGAAAAATGTGTTGGCATTCAGAGACCAATGGAGAATAAAGCACTTTAGGAAATATATACACTTGCTAAAATTAGTTACCTACTTTTCTTATTACATATTATTGCAAGTAAAGAATTCAGTGGCCATTGGAAATGTAATTTTGATGGAAATACAGTACTTTAGTAAATATATGTGCTCAATGAAATTAGTTATTTTTCTTAGTATTAAATATTACTACAAGTCAAAAATTCAGTGACCCTTGGAAATAAATAATTTTCAATTTATTTGTCCTATAGTCTCACCTGAAAAGTGCATATACCAGGGAAGCAATCAAAGTGAAACTGACCACAACTGCCACAAGAACTTGGTCACTTACTCCTTCTATAACTGAATCATCATCCAGTTTCAAACTCTGAACTTCACCTTGATATTTGGCCATTCCAGGTCTAAAGTTAAACAAAACAAAACAAAACAACAGGAAAAAGTTACTTTCAACAAAGTGAAAACTAAATATGTTAATAAAAGCAATGTAAGTATAGCTGTCTTCTAATATATTAATATTTGTAGCATTCTCTTCATGTAGCCTACCTTACATAAATGCCAGTGAAGATTTTCCCATTAAGTTCTTTACAATGTGACAGAAATACTGTTTGGGAGAGTATAAAATGTTATTTCCTTTAAGGAGAATGACTACTATTACACTGGCAAACTTGGAGGCAGATTTACTTTATGCCAATAGGCACTGCTTAAGATCATTCTCAGAATATGAGGCCCTGATCTCTGGTCTAGTATTTATATGGAATAAACAAGCAGGAAGTAAAGCAGAATGGCTTGTCAACTGGGGATTGGACTATATACATTGTGCACCATAATGACCAGCTATGCATCACAGTGACCAGTGGTTTCTAGGCAACATGAGCAACTGGATCTGGAACAGGAATTATTACCTGGGCAACCAACTGAAGTATATTGGCTATGTGTGTGTGTGTTCGTGTGCGCATTTGCTGCTACATTTCCCTGCTCTTTTAGTTTCCCTGGCAAATCTTTGCTGGGTATATTACATGTGATATTCTGAGACAAGGCCCAGTTAGAATTAGGCCTATGTGTTCTGTAGCATTACTCAGGCAAGGTAGTGAGGGAGTTAATCTGATCATAACAGTGAGGGTGTATATTGCACTTGGATGCTCATCAAATCCTGGTAAAGTGTTTAATTGTTCTATTTTCTTGGGGCAACCACTCATATAATTTAAGGCAAAAAAGACAGCTAGCAGGGAACAAGGAAGCAAGGACTGGGGTAGGCAGAATCCAGGTTAATTAACAAAAACCATAGCTAGCAGCGGGTGGGGCAGGGAAGCCATGGCTGGGGTAAGCAGTCATACTTGGAATCCCATGAGTGTTGTCCTCCAAGCTTCAGCAATGTGTTGAGCTGTCAGCATGGAGCAACACTGTCCCTTTAGAGTGAGCCCCAGAGGAGCTGTCCAGGTAAAATTTTCAGCAGATCTAAGGCTGGATTTCTGAAATTTGCCGAGGTAGTTAATATGTACCTGGATTACATGTGTGCAGGAATGTCTATGGATATAACAGGTCTTTTGACTGGTTACAAGCTGCATGTAGTTTTTATTTAATTAGTTTTTTAGTTACCTCTGTTACAAATGGAAGCCTGTGATCACTGAATGATGGATAGGCCACCTCTAGGAATGTTTTTTTTTTTTTAACAGTAGAATCCTACAAACTTTTATTGTCTTCTCAGTACATGTAGGGAGTGGGAAGTTGGATCTAGTGACACATACATTGAAGACTGAGCTGGCTGCAGGAGTGCAGGTGCCAATGCAATGGCGTGAGCTTAAAGAACATACAGTGAGGGCAGGTCTGGTTCTGTGTTGGTGGCAGGCTTTAAAATAGCAATTTGTTGTACAGATCATCTCAGCAGGAAAATTTTGGCCAAAATAGTTTAGGCCAAGGGACCACAGCACATTGAGCCTGTCAGACTTTATTCTTAACATAGCAACTTCCATTCATAAATGGTGGACTCACCATCTGTCAGGGGCATCCACTTTTTAGAAGTTTATTCAAGTATAGCATGTGGCACCTGAGTAGTTAGATCTCGGTCTAAGGTGAGACTGCCCTTAGTACACAAATCCAAATATCTGCACAGGTAGGCCACTGGGCATTCCCAGAGGCTGATATCCTGAGTAAGCATTCCTGTTTTTGTGAACCCAATGATCCAGATTATATAGAAGCCAAGAGCAGTAAGAGATTTGCAGTTTTTTTCTTGTAACTTGTTTCTGCCAGACACCGTAGCAGAGTTTTGTGCCTTTTTAGCAGGAAGCTTAGTATTAATCAGAAGTGCTTCTGAACAAGTTGCTGAACCTCTAGAAGGTTTCATACAGGTCACCTGCAAAGAAGGGCTAACAGCAGGCAACTGAAGGCAAAAGGTAGCATTCTTTAGGTCCGGGCAGGTGTACCAGCAGGCTAAATATACAGGGGACTATCATGGTGACACTGACAGCTCAGAGATCTTGAACTGGCTTTATAGACAGGTGAGGTGTACTGTTTGATGCAGGTGGAGTTACCTCAGGACAGAACTCTATTACCAAAGAGCCATGATTAATAACAAGCAACAGGGGTACTTTGTCCAGACTTCTGGAAAAACTCTTAAAATTTCAGGGTTATAATTATCAGGCATTTCAGGCTGATGTAGGTGCTATTCTTCCTCCTGAGATACAATTAGAGACAATATAAAGTCCAGGACAGTGGATCCAAGGTGAGGAAGGCTGGTCATGTCCCAGGAGGTATAGGGTACTCAAGCATATATGGGAATTTATGTTTGATAAAAGTGTCCACCAATCTCACAGGATCTGCTTTGGCAGGATTTCTTTTCAGTGGGGGCTCCAGTGGACAACTTCACTAACTTTCTGACATTTTCATTGGCTTCTTGCCTCCCTCTTTGAAGTCTGCCAGGAGAGCAGTACAGTACTGATCTAAGGCTTCATGGCCCTCTGTTGCATTACAGTTGGATGTGTGGCTGAAAGTGTTTTTAATTTCTGTGACATCAGAGAGCAATGGGTCAAAGTGAGACAGCATGACTGATGGCCAGGCCCAAATGTGGGTCTTTAGTTTATTCCTTTGGGAAAAGAGGTTTTGGAATTTAAAGATTGCAGTTATCTGTCTCAGGTTGACATAGGCATCTTTTTTGGGGGAACAAAGTTGAAAGTTTAGTGTTAAACGAGAGCAAGGCTGACTGGTATGGTGTGAAGGAGATGTCCTCCCAGGCTGTAAGTGTATGCCTGGCAGAAGGGGTGAGAAACAAGAGTTCTAATTGCCCTGGTGATGGTAACTTGACAAAAGGAACTTTTTAAAGGCAGAGAGTTTTGTTATCATGAAAGTCACAGAGTTTGCTCCCAACTTTTACAATAACCACAGGCTGTTAGGGGCCAATTTGTCCTATCTATTGGGTCTGACAGGGAACAATTCACGTCAGTGCTAACAGTATTTTTCAGTCAAAATGAGGAACTCAGAAGAAACTGCTGATGTTCGTCTCGGGTGGGCATTAAATGACACCATCTGATCAGTATAGGCAGGTGGGGGGCGCTTTGTGGCTGAATGCAGGCAATGAAGTGGAACTGGTTCAACTGGCTGGGAATAGATGAGCTGGGAGCAGAGAGTGAAGCTACAGGTGTTGACAACTGCAGCAGCCAACAAGGATGCCTAGGCAGAATTCTTAGGAAGAATAGATCTCATTTTCCTTTTTTTCTTGAGATGCAGGGTGCAGTTTGGTTTCATTTTTAACTCTGTAAAAGCCTGTTTCCTGTGGATTCTAATTAATTAGTTACCATTTTATCTCCCTACAGTGTATGTTGTGTACCCTTGAATGATGACACAACAGATAAAATGGTAGGTTCTCAAGAGAGACCATTCATATGTTCACTTGGCTATGCCCCTTGTGGGGATTTAGGTACGACTTAGCTAAAGTAAGGCCTTTGTTTGCCCATATGTTGATCACCATGGAGCTGCAAGTGAAGGCCTAATCAGCTACCACAATCAGTGCTTCCCAGTCTTGGTGCACAGATGGAGCAGCCTATTACTTTTGCTGTCTGGGCCGCTCATATATTCATTCGGCAGGCACTCAGAGGTTAAATATTACAACCCCTCTTCCTGTGAGAATGGCCTTAACAGATGATCAAGCTCTTCTGTTTGAACTGAGCAGGACTGAATGACTGATTAACTGGGGTGCCCTTCAGGATCTTACCAGAATCAGGCAGGCAGACAGATTGTATTCTACTCCCTTTGGGGTCTAATGTGAGCTGCTCAAGCAGGGAGCCAGGAATCCTCCTCCAGATCTCCAAGTGGACTTGAGAAATCTTGAAAGTGTACTTTCTCATCAGGGCTTGAAGAGGTCCTTGCTCTGTCTGTGACCATGACCAAAGAGGTCAGCACAGTCAGTCTTCCCAGCTGACACACCAGATGTAATGGCAAGTAGAAACACCAAAATGCTACCCAGGATTTGGGGACTATTTATTTATGTCAACAGGGCATCATTGATCAGGCACTGATCTCTGGTAACTTATACTGGATAAACAAACAGGAGGCACTGAAGGAGAATGGCTTGTCAGTTGAGGATTGGATTATACAGTGTGCATCATAATGACCAGCTATGTATCACACTGACCAGCAGTTTCTAAGAGACAGTAGCAACTAGAACTGGAACAGAACTATTGTTACTGAAGTTTACTGGCTGGTGTAGAGGTGGGGATTTCTGTTATACTATAACTTACCACCTGTTTATAGTTTTTAGGACAAAATTTTTTTTGAATACTCTTTTTTCCTCAGGCTTAGCTCCTTTAAGGAAAAACACCTTCCTGCTCAAGTGCTCCTTTCTAAATCCTGGTTATCAAATAAATTCTCCAACTAGATTAGATTAGTTTTCCCTCATAGTACTGAATATATATGCCTTTTGGAATTTACCACACATGGATGGGGAAAAGAAATCTATAAATACCCAGTGAATGAATGATCTATACAGGAGTCTATAATTAATTTGTTTAATAAACATGATTTACCAAATTTAAGAGTTACTAATTTGAAAGATAAAAAAATTAAGGATGTTAGGGAACTTACATTGATATTAAGACTACCTGAATTAATGAAACTTTTTGTGCTTGAAAATAATTAGCCTCACCTAAAACTAAGCTGAGCTTATGGTTCAAACACTTTTGAATGGCTTGGAATATGGAACCACTGTGAGGCCATATTTATAGGAAGAGGAGGAAAAGGATATGAAATTTTCCTTCCCATATTCAAAACTACAGAAAAAGGTAAGACTCAATTCTGTAGTTGTGAGAAGAGAAAGCTTAAACACCCTGGAGTCCAAATATTATAGACAATAGATATTTTTCAGATTAGAAAACTATAAACTTCAAAGTCTTAAGCTACCTAAAGGAAAATACAGAAAATAAATATATGTGATATTAAAGTTCTGCACTTATGTCACTTATTGCACTGAAAAATTTTACCCACTATCATCATTACTCAGTCTTTGTTATAAGGAAATTTTGTGTGACAGTTTAACACTTTTGTAATGAATCTCAAATGGCTCCTAGTAAGAAAACTACCTCCCCTGGAAGAAATCTCATCAAATAAATAGATGAAAGGCAGGTTCATCAGCTTTACACATAATAATAGCCTTTTACATCAGGAACTTTAAAAAAAAATACTGATGCTTCTATATTAGTTGATTTCAGAAATAACTCCAGATCTAATTTTCTAATAGGTTTTGTTTTGTTGTTTTGTTTTTGAGACATGTTTGTAGTACAGGTTGGCCTCAAACTCACAGTAATCTTTCTGCCTCGGTTTGCAAGTGAGTGCTGAGATTACAGGTATGCACTACCTCCCCCGACATGAATTTTCTAATGACAGGTTTCAAGTGCTCCTTATGAAGGTATGAGGCAGAAGAGTAGGGGATGGCAAACTTGATGGGAAATGGGGGTAATCTGTTGATCAGAGTTCAAGGACACACACGCACAACACTTCTCAAAGCCCTGAACCTGGGACAAATGAGAGATCAGTATCTTCAATTCTTGTGAGAACTGAACCAACTTTTGATAGGAGAATCTAGACCTGAGAAGTGGGAGAAAAGACTGCCATTGCCTCTTCAGAGTGGACTGCTCTCATCCTGCAGAGTGTACCGCGCAGAGCATATTTCCTACCACTAAAAAACATAAAACCTCACTACTCTTTTTAGTTTACTTTTTTTTGGTACCAGGGATCGAACTCATGACCTCATACTTGCAAAGCAGGTGCTTATGCCGCTGAGCTAAATCCCCAGCCCTAAAACCTCACTACGTTTTAAATGTCTTTTTTTTTTTTTTTTGGACAGGGTCTCATTATATATAGTTCAGGCTGGCCTTGAACTCACTGCGGAGCTCAGGCTGTCCCTGAACTTGCTTCAATCCTCCAGCCTCAGCCTCCCAAGTGCACCACCACACTCAGCTTTTTTTTGTACTTGACCAATTCTTTGTTCAGAATAGAAAGAACCTGTAAACCATCTTTAGGAAGAGACCCCCGATCCTCCAAATCTAGTAACTGGTACATACCAGGAAACTCAAAAAGCTCTATTTTCAGTACTTTCACTGAAACAAATGAGTGAACTGCAGCGAAAACTGGGAAAAGAAAACTTCAAATAATCTAAAGGTGCATGTGATAGTTAACTGTTTTGTCACATTGAGTCAGAACTACCCAAATGACTGGATAGCATAGTTCTGGGTGTGGCCGAATGGATTTACTGCAGAAGGAAGACCTACCCTGGGTCTGAGTGGCACTAGCCAATAGGTTTGTAGACTGGATGAAGTAAGGAGGGAAACATAGCAGGAAGGCTCAATGTCATTTCTTTGGAGGAGATCCAGTCTGTGCCTTCACCTTGGGCGTCCAGCCCTAGGCCTTTTGATACAGACTTACTTGGGACTCTAGAGGAAGCTCCAGGTCTCTGACCTGTGACTGGATCCTCTGGATCTCCAGCACAGATAGCTCTTTTATACTCTTCAACACCTGACACTGCAGGTGGCCTTTATAGGCCTATCTTGTAAATTTCAATATATTTATGTATCTTGTAATAAATGGTTAGTGAGCATTGATTGATATAGTGGGCTAAAGACAATACAGATTTTTGTTTAAATTTCCTATTTTTAAATTTAAAATGCTATGGCTGTAATCAAAGTCCTAAAGGCAGTGAGAGCTACTGTAACTGGTACTGAAAAATGAAACTTTAAAAGGTAATTTTTCTTTTCTTTTTTTTTTTGATAATTTTTGTTTTAGAGGTAAGGAACTTCTCCAAAGTCCCACCTTCTGAGCACATGACCAACATACTCTTCTCTCCTCAGCCCAGATAAAGTGACAGAACAAGCAGATACTGACACCTGGAGGCCTGGAGTCCAGCTTTCCACAAGAGTGCAATAAGCTGAAGAGGGCTGGCAGTGATAATACAAGTGGGGAGACCTGCATCGCTCTCTGTGCTCCCCTCCTCTGTTTCTTCCTATAAATACACTTGCCCACCTGTACAGTGAAGATGGTGATCTGAGACAAATGGGCCCATCCACTTTTTGAGAGCTAGCTTTGAATAAATCCTTTTTCTTTTTTTACCAAAACATATGGACTCCTCTGATCTGGTCAGCAGCAAGCAAACAAACTTATGATAACACTCCTTATATTTGCTCAAGAACGATCAAAATGTTATCTCTGTCAAGATTCCCACCCTTTAATTGCTCAATTTAATTACTTCATTGTAATGAAGATTAAATGAAATTGACAGAGGCAAAAGTGCTTTGCACATTAAATGCATTAATAGGTCCATTATAATTATGATTACTCATATTCTCTCCCATGTTTGTCCATTTAGGCAGTTTAGCACTCAGAATGCTACAAGTTTTTGTATCCTTCCAGGTGTAAACAGTGGCAATGTAACTAAATTTTACTGGTCAAATTTTATACAGATGGTCCCAAATTTGATGTCTATGCAATTATATCCTGAGGGCCATTAAGAGTCGCATATGCCCATACCATGAAAATATGCTTTAGCATAACAGAAGCCAATTGTTCATCTCAGTAGCTACACTAGGAGAATACAGGAAGTAATCTCTGTATTCACTAACTTTGGTACAATAAATGGCAAGGTGTATGCATGTGCCAAAGCGTAAACAGGTGAGTTTTACCCATATTATGCCATGTTACATATTTGAGTATTTGTAATCTGCTTTATTAAATGTTTTCTTTGGATTTTTCTTGTAGAATTAGCCAAATTCAGTACACTGTCACATGAAAACCCACTTTTACAACTTTGGGAGGAAGTTGAAAGTGAGTCTTCATGTGACTTGACTACTGATGCTGATGTGGATTATGTAAACCAAAAAAGTTAGCAATATATGACAGATATATATGACAGTGAAGTACAGATGAAGACCTTGATTCAGACAAGGAAGGAAATGATAAATGTAAACAAATACTTGACTAGTCAATACACTACAAAATAATCATGTATACTCGGATGACTCAATGTCAGAATTGGGTTAGAAAATGTTACTAAGTTCTTGCTGGGGGTGAAACCTACTGGATAGAATGACAACACTTAAAAAAAAAGAATGACAACACTGCAATTCAATGCTGGAAACTGTAATGGACAATATGCTACGAGATACCTTAATAATGAAATTCAAATAAAACATTCTATATGCATCAATAGTAATACTCAAACATGTACTTTCCATGACACCTTACTATCTAAACTAAAATCCTTCATAGGAGGACTTTACTATTCTAATCAGAGTTTAAAGGATTTATGGAGAAGTGATGGATGTGGCATTGAGATTTTTACAATAATAATGACACGCAAGAGATTTGATTTCTTTCAAAATTGCCTATTTTTGATGACAAAAGGATCTGCCAAGAAAGAAAAAAATGTAACACTTTAGCTGCTCTTTGCTTATTTTTTTAAAGCTTTATTTCAAACTGTCAAGCAATTTATACACTGTCCGAATGCACGACAATTAACTAACAGTGAGCATCATTTCATGGTTGTTGAAGATTTTGGCAATATATGCCAAATAAACTTTACAAATATGGTATGAAATACCTGGTAGATGCAAAGACATTTTACACCTTGAATTTAACATTTACCCTGGAACTCAGCCACAGGTCTTTACTCATGCAGTTGTAACTATATGACACTGTTTTTGTTTTGTGGCACTGGAGATTGAACACAGGGTCTCACACATGCTAGGTAAGCACTCTACAGCTGAGCTATAACCCTGGGCCATGACATCATAAACAGTCTTATCTCTATTTCAAAAAGTAACCCAAATGTCACATTCAACAATTGGTCTACTAGTTAGTTACCCACTGATTGTATCTGCTAACACAACACCAGCTGAGCACCTGAGGAATTTTGATGAACAAAGCTGAGATTCCCAAAAATATGTTGCAAGTTCATAATATAGAAATATATAGTACAATCGTCAGATTTCAGAAAGATGTTAACACTGGCCTACTATATGGCAAAGAAAAAGTAGTCTTAATACTGTCAATGTTTCATCATGATGCTAAGATTGATAGTGATGGGGCTAGGGATTTAGCTCAGTGGCTTAAGTGCCTGCCTAGCAAGAGTAAGGTCATGAGTTCAATTCCCGGTACCAAAAAAAAAAAAAAAAAAAAGATTGATAGTGAAGGCATGTGTGGTGGTGTACATGTGTAATCCCAGCACTTGGAACACTGAGGCAGGAGGACCCTATGAGTTCAAAGTCAGCCTCTGCTACATAATGAGTTCAAGGCTGGTCTGGACTGCATAGTGAGACCTTGTCTCAAAAAACAAACAACAAGGGCGGGGGATTTAGCTCAGTGGTTTAAGCACCTGCCTGGTGAGTCTGAGGTCGTGAGTTTGATCCTCAGTACCAAAAACAAAACAAAACAAAAACCCCAGATTGACACAGAATCCTTAATACAAATGAAGCCAAAACTGATCACATTTTACAACACAATGAAAGGCCGAGTAGATGTTGTTGATGAGTTATCCATTAACTATGATGTCACTTGACATACAAAGCATTGGCAAAGGGATGTGTTTTACTCAATACTAAACATGTCAAGTATAGTTTCATAGTTTATAAAGAAAATAATGCGCACAAAATATCATAGGGAAATTTTCTTGAAGGAGTGGGACTGGAATTAGTAAATGATTAATTACAACAGAAGAAAATGTATTTGCTCAAAGAACTCTGAAAAAGCATTCTGGGGCAGACCAGTGAACAAATGAAACATCACAAGAACCTCCTTAAGAAACAGGGAAGACCAGCAAGATGCCAGGTATGTCCTACAAAAGACGACAGGAAAATAAAACACATCAATAGTCATGTATGGGACCTTCTGCTCTTGTGTCAAAATTGCTTTAGATATGATCATTGATGTAAAGGTTATTTTTGAGACCTGTTTATTTTATTTGTATTTCCATTGTAGTTCATATAGGAATAAACTTACCTTTTAGATTTAGTAACCAAGTAGTTGGTACAGAAAATAGTGATGTTTATTTTAAACTGTACATATTTCATATTATACTGAAAATAAATTTTCCTACTAAGTGCACACTGTATAACAGGAACCTCATGACAAAACAGGAAGATAAGAGAGGTAACAACTATGACCTGTCAGAAAAAATAGGAAAGCAAAACATTGTGTTGTCAGTTAAGCAACACTTACATATGGAACATGTGTTCCATGTGTGAAAACTGCTTTATGTGTGATAGTTCCAGTAAAGATTATTTCTGTGGTAAACTTTCATTTATGTTTTCATTGTAATTGAAACAAGATTTGTGCTCTTTTTATATTATGTATGAGTAAATAGCTGATGTTGGAAATTTATTCTAAATATTAGAGACCCCATAGTCTCTAATATGTAATATTGATTACATATTAGAAATTCTGTATTTCCTCTATTAGTATTTTATTTTCCTATTAAATACACATTTACTATAATAAAACATAAAGTTAAAAATTCATCAATAAAAATAGGTACAAAAAATAAACATGGCTGATACACACTCTCAATAATGCAACTTTCAAAAAATTTGCCATGTTGTCCTTGGGTAAAATACTGCTTCCTGAACACAAGAGGCAAGAAACCATAGGTACTTTAATTATTGTGCTGTCATGTGTTACCTTCATTATTCTACAAAACAAGCTTGCAGTGTTGTTCAGAGGAACAAAGAGGTCACCTGCACTGTCTTCTGAGGAAACCTCAACTAACCTCAGGGCTGTTATGTGGAGACCTAACACTGTTTGATATACTTATTGAAGGTGTCAATAGTACTTCTGCCACAGTTTTTCTAAAAACTAGAGTAAAAAAAGTGTAGGAATTAGGGGCTCAAAAATAAGGAGTGATGGCACACACAGTGGTAACTTGCTACTTAGGAAGCTGAGGCAGGAGGATCACAAGTTTCAGATCAACCCTGGTGTTTACTAAAATCATGTCTCAAAATAAAATTTAAAAAAAGTTGCAGATATAACAGTGGTAGTGTTCACTGGTAAGGCTTAGATTTATATGCTTAAATGTCTCTTCATGACTGATCAAATCAAGTTAGCTCTGAGGAGGTGGAGGGGCCTCTTTGTCTCAAGTTGCTACATTTCATGGTACAAGGAGGAAGGGGTCTTGCATAGCAAGGACAGAGAGACAGTGCAAATCTTTATACTTGCACTATTGCTGTTAGCCATTTTTAGTTTATTCTCCCCTTTCCTGTGGAAAGGGAATAGGGATCCTGGCCTATGGGTGTGAGTATATGCATATTTTATCATTAGTTTGGGGACTGAAAAGGGGATGCTGCTTATATAATCTTCAGTAGGAATTTTGGAGAAATTGCTTATCTCTAAAACAAAAAAAAATGTAAGTTTTAAAGTTCTATTTTATAATGCCAGTTACAGTGCAGCTCTTGCTTAGCATGTACCCAGCAGTGAGAAAAATAAAAAAATAAAAAAACCAGGATGGTCTGTTTTAAGGCTGGATAGAATAAATAAAAACAATGATTTCCTGCTTAAGGAAATGACATAATAACCCTGAAGATGAATCCTCCCAAAATATGGATAATCTAAAGTTCTATAACTTGTTTTTCATAGTCAACACAGTTGCTGCTTAGACTTAACAGCCTGGATTTTATTACTAGTTCTGCTACCACAGCTCTAACCCCAGTCTCTCAGGTCCTTTCATTTTCTGCAAAAATGTTAATATTTGGCTTCATTTCTTTAGTTCCTTTTATTATAGACAGCTAGGATACAAATTAATGGAGAGGGATTATGCCCTTAGGGAGTCAGTGCAGATGAAGAAACATCAAAAATGTGGAGACCCATCATTTCCTAGAAAAAGTCTTTGTTCTTTCCATGCCCACCTCCTATATTTCTTGCTTCCCCATTGGATCGGTATTATCTACACAATATACTTATAATCTTTATGGTTGATTATTGCTGTAATTCACATTGTACCCACATGGGTTTTGCCCTATAAAATATGCCTATAGAGCAAGGTCCTTGGCTACCTATTCAGGTCCTCTCCTGTTCCTCTCACAGAAGCTTCATATACTCTACCTTTCTACTCTTAACCTCCATTATTCCTAGAATTCATTCAATTTTCAGAGACCACAAACGGCATATCAGACATCTAGCAGGGTGAGGGTTATTTCCCTCATATCATATTTAGAGGTTTTGAAATCACCCCTATAACATACTTGGAGGTCCCACTGAGAAAAGAAATAACAGGAGGTAAAAATTTGCTTTTACTTATTGATTGCTGAGTTATTTTAGGTAATCAAAAGTGTTGTTTTGATTTTCATTTAGTCAATTGCTTGTCTCTAGTTTTTGCTGTAAATTTGAGAACATGGAAAAGAATATATTTCTTTGATGAGAAATTTTACTTTTACTGACAAGTTATTATATTTCTGTTTTATGTATGCCATACTTATACTCACTTGACTTCTTTTGACTGCTGTGGTTTACTAAGGAAAGGTAATGGTAAAGTGCCATTCAGTGGGCTTTGCACTGAGTACATTTTAAAATGCTGTACAATTGGTCTTTTAATGAAATTTCAGGTCTTTATCTGTACCTTATGGAATGCCTAAACCAAACAATGGTTACTCTACCAAGTAGTAATCCCCTCTGGTGCAGCTGCCACTCTCAAAACAGAGAATAGGTTTTTCTAATGCCCCTATTGAACTGGACTGTTCAATGGAATGACAAAAAGAGCAGCTCGATTCCTTTCTGGAGAGAGACCTCCAATTGTGTGAAAGTAGTGAAAATTGAAAAGACAACTGAGGGATCACAGATGGGGTGACTCTCCAGCAGATATCCAAAATGGTAATCAGCAGAGAATCTCCAATTATCTATCATATCCATGTACTCTTTAAGTGAGGTGAAATGTAACCCTTTCAGTAAGCATTGGGTATCCTATGTCTCATGCAGCAGTGTCAAAATGGGATTTGGACCCATCTTTATTCTGTTTTGCCTATGTTTATCTGAGCATCACAGAGGGTCCAAAAGACCCATACTGCTCCAGAATATGTTTTAAAAAAGTTATTTTTGTAGAAGTAGGCCAATTCAATACAAAGATACATGAAAATCCAGACTTTCAAGTTCTGGAGGTCAAAAGTGATTCAATACATTACTCATGCATGGATGATGAAGATGATCCATTATGGTAAAATACTCTTTCATAACAAAAGAGTGGTGTGGGTGAATGATTATGATGATGATGACTTTGATTTTGGCCATGTCAGCCAAAGTTCCTGTGACAGTGAAATGGAGCAAGAATTCACTGACATAAACACAGGGAATGCAGATCTTGCTTTAGATGACAAACAGCAAAGAGTGTACGTATTTGACTAGTCTAAATGTTGCAAAATGATCAAATGGAATGGAACGATCCAACATTAGAACTAGGTCCCTAAATATAGTGAAGGTCTTGCAGGCATGAAAGGTACTGGACAGAATGCCACCACTGCTGTTCAATGTTGGAAATTGTAACAGATGAAATGCTACAAGGTACTGGAAAATACACAAGGGCTGAAATGCAACTGAAATGTTCTGTATGCACCAACAGCCATATTCAAAAATATATTATGACACTCCACTAGTTAAACTGAAAGTATTTATAGGTCTGCTGTACTTAGCACAGATTTCTCATGGTGATCTGAGAAATATAAACAACATGGAAAAGTGATAAGTCAAAATATGGATATCCTTTTACATGTGATGACTTATTATACTTTCAATTTAGACATTTAGCCTGAAACTCAGCCATCAGGCCCTAATTTGTATAGTAATAAACCGAATGATGTTGTGAACAGACTTGCTGCTCCCATCTCCCAAACTAATCAGAATGTGACACAGGCTAACTAGTTTACTGGTTTCCAATTTATGTTACATTTGCCTAAGCACAAGTAACCAGCTATTACAGTTTGTGTTTGGATGTCCCCCCAAAGCCTTATGCAGTCATGAAAGTGGCTGAATCTAGCATTTGTGATAGGTTCACTGTCTACTACTGAGATTGACAGTGCTGTGCCTACCTAGGGGTGCACAGCATGCATACAATAAAGGGAGGGAAGGAGGTGTGCTTTGCCCTTTGTGCATGCCCTTAGCCATGCCACCTGGCCTTGCAGCCAACTAAGAATGGACTGAAACTTCCAAAAACTGTCAGCTAAATTCTTTCCTTCACTTTGGGTGTCAGATATTTTGTCTCAACAACGAGAGAAAAGTAACCAAGACAGAATTTGGTACCAGTGGAGTGGGGTCATTCTGTGCCCATGTGGTTCAAGAGCCTTTGGGAATGGCTTGTGGGAAGAGATGGGAAAAGTTCAGCGATGTCCCCTGAAGGAGCAGAGCTGAAATGCCTTAGACTGTTCTGCATAGGAGACTGTGGTCAGAGCTCAGAAGACCAGAAGGCTGACAGAAAGCCTGCTGGGAAAGACCAGGCTCAGGGGTTTCTGCTGGGAAGAAGGACTGCACTGGTTGTTGGATTCCACATGATGCTATGGCTTGGCAGAAAGTTTGTCTGCATTTTGCTTGTGTCCAAAGACTTCACCTAAGACTGAGATTAAGGGCAGCAGACTAATCCGGCAAAAGAAATTTCAAGGCAGACAAATGTTGAGGCAGTAGTATGGCTATTGTTGGGAGCTTTTAACCAGATTTATGTTGTGAATCAAGAGCTAAGAGTCCAGCAGGGTGATATGAAATGTGAGTTTGGCCAGGAAAAAAGTTCTAGTAAAGCTGTGGGCTGCAAAGATTGAGCTGAGATCTCTGTTATTGAGAAGGAACAGGAGAATATAAAAGATGGTCTTAGGGCATCACAAGCAACAGCTGGTCTCCACCTGTTTTGCAGCCTCCAAACTGCAAAAGTGAAAGACTTTTCTTTGAGGAGAAAACAGCAGAGCTCCATGTTCCAGAATGGCAGTGGCAGCACACACAGATCCAAATGGTGGTGGGGGAATCAGGTTCCTGAACGGTGGCACCAAAGAGAATTTGTTCCTCACAATCAGACTCAGAATGCTCAGCAAACCAGGTGCTCAACTCCTACAGCCAAGAGAGATGAAAGCCTGGCTACTGTTCCAAACTGACAGCAGACCCTGGCATCATCCACATTGTGCTGATTTTAGGTTCATGAAGAATGCAAGAATTCTGAGGTTAAAAAGGCTTCCACTCCAATTTCAGAAGACCTGGGAGGCCAGGCAGAGTGCATGAGAGGGCAATGTGTGAAGTTGCAAATGAGAAGCAAAGGTGCAGTGGAGATGCCTGTTTGGAAAAATCAGGAACATGGATCATCTAAGGAAAGCTGCAAGGAAAGAACTCAATTGCCCTTGCAAATTGAGACTAGATTTCATAAAAGATCACTTTCAGCAGAGGAAAAACAAAATATTCTGCCTAGGGACTACACAAAAAAGTTGTGCAGAATATTGGTGAGTTAATAGGTGAACTGGCAGGTGCATTATCATGAAGACCTACTATGACAACAGGAAAACCAAAAAGATGTCAATTGTGCCCTATAGGAAAGGACAAGAAAAAACACATGGTAGCTATGTAAACAATACTTGTACATGGAACATGCAGGTGTCATGTGTGACAATCGCCTTGGTTGTAACAGTACAAGCAAAGCTTTCTCTTTCTCTCTCTCTCTTTTTGAGACAAGGTATCACTACATAATTCATGTTGCCCTTCCCCTTCAACTCTTTATGTATCCCAGGCTGGCCTTGAACTATGATCCTCCTGGAGTGCTAGATTACAGGCATGTGCCACTATACTTGGTGCAAAGTTTATTTCTCCTATAGACTTTTGTGTTTACATTGTAGTTTTATTTTTCATGTTATCTTTTAGGTTTTGTAAGTAAACAGCTGATATGAAAAGATTTACTTGTATTCTAAGTATTTGTTACATATTTGACATTTTATCTTACTAATATCTTATTTCCCTGCTAAGTGCATGTTATATGATATAGTAGGAAGCTCCTGACAAAATAGAGGAAAGGTGACAAGACTGCCACATAGGAAAGGAAAGCTAAGTACATGTGTTGTCAGTGTAAGCAAGACATGTAGTTGTCATGTGTGAAGAATGTCTTGGATTTGACAGCTAAAGCAAAATTTATTTTGTGGTAGAGTTCCATTGGTATTTGCATTGTAGTTCATATGTGAATTTATTTCTGACGTTATCTTATAGATTTTCTAACCAAGTGCATAGCTGATAAGAAAATATTGACATTTATTCTAAATGCATAATA
Organism: Hydrochoerus hydrochaeris; assembly: GCA_004027455.1. Classification (NCBI taxonomy): domain Eukaryota; kingdom Metazoa; phylum Chordata; class Mammalia; order Rodentia; family Hydrochaeridae; genus Hydrochoerus; species Hydrochoerus hydrochaeris. The sequence continues at coordinate 455,586 of PVLA01000633.1, forward strand.
TATATTAAGAATTTCATACTTTATTTTACTGATATTTTATGCTCCTGTTAATTATACACTATAATACAATAAGAAACTCCTGAAAAAACAGCAAGACCATTGAGATGTCAAGTATTTTCTTCAAAAAGGTCAGGAAAACAAAAGATATTTGCTGTCAATGAAAGAGATGTATGTGCATGGAACATGCTGCTGTCATGTGTGTAGACTGTCTTAGAGGTGATAACTGAAGTAAAGATTTTATTTTCTTCTAAAGTGCAATTGCCATTTTTATTGTAGTTTATGGGAATTTATCTGTGACGTTCTTCTTTAGGCTTTGTACACCAGAAATGAGTTAACTTTGAAGATTTTGATACTTTTTCAGAAATAATATTAAAAACTCAATACTTTGAGATTTTTTTCCTGTTAACTATACATTGTTTAATACAATTCATAACATTAAAATTAATTTATCAATAGAAATATTCTAAAGAATAAATGTGGGTCTCGCCTTGATGATAAAATTAGTCTTATACTCCAAGAGCTATGAGGGAGTACCTTAAGAAACCCCTTGTACCATGTCTTGACTGCAAAGGTAGCCCAGGGCACTCTGTCTTCTCTCTCTAGCCAGACTGTAATCTCCACAGAGGAGCCCCTGGCAATCATGACTAAAGAAGTAAAAAAAAGGCCTACTGGTGGACATTGGTGTGTGTCTCTTGGTCCTTCTCTTTAACCTTGGCCTTCCTTCCAACCGTCATACCTTAGTAAAAGGAGTCACCAGAAAAGAGGCAACTTGCTATTTCTTACAACCCTGAGGCTGTAACTCAGATGAATTTCTCTTCACTCACTCATTTATACCTGAAAGTCCAGTACCCCTCCTGCAGAGAGAGATTTTATCTTGTTTAAATACTGGAATATATATGCACCCAAGTCAAGTATGCTGCCTTTTCTTTGTGGAGATAAATAACTAGTAAAGTATGGGTAACTGAAGGTAAAATATTTGGGCCTTATTAAATCCAAGGGAACTCAAAGACTGCAGAAAGAATTAAAACCATTCTTACCTTCCCACAGCCCAAGACTAAAACAACTAAGAGGATTCCTAAGAGTTACAAGCTTTTGTCACTTTTTGACAAAAGGATATGGTAAAATTACACAACCCCTCTATTGGCTTATGAAAAAGCTCAAAAGACAGATACCTAAATTTTAACCTGGGAACCTGATTCCCAGACTGCATTCCAGAAGCGTAAGTAAGTATGTCTAAATGCCTGGGCAGGAGTTTACCACTGAGCCCTGAAGGGACACAATTTCAATTTGTATGCTAAGGAAAGGCAGGGCTTAGGTTTGGGAATGTTTATGCAAGATTAGGGACCTGAATAAGACACTGTAACAAAGGGACAGCTTATTTATCTTAGAGATATGGCTGCAGTAGTTCTCTTAGTGCCAGAGGCATCAAAATCCGACTTCAGGCAAAGCACATTGCATACACACACCTCACAACACAGCAAAACTTCTTTCCTTACAAAGGGAGCCTATGGCTATTAAAAAAAAAAAAAGCCACCAAATAGCAAAGCATTCCAATCAAATAAACCATCAGACTAGGGTCCATCTTAAAAACTGTCCTTACTTTCACAGATGTTAAAGGTTTCTATTTCATCTGATTATTACAAGAGATGTGTTAATAGACCTATAAAAAGTTCTGACTATAGTTACAAACTTAAAACTTATCATCATTCAAATTATCATCATTCAAATTGGCCAAATACAGCTGAGTACACTCTGGTGTTACAAACTTGTCTTATGTTGTCCATCTGTCTGTCCAATCTGTGACCAGTTATCATACTTACAGCTGTTTTGTATGAGATCAACAATTTTTTTTCTTCTGTTTGCTTTTTTGGAGTTTTACAATATTTGTCTATAGCTTAAGTTGGCTTATACATGAATGTCATTAGAGTTAAGGACATGGTTCCACCCAGGTTGCCAGTTGATCAAAATGATGTCAAGACTTGTTTTATAAATGCAATGCATATTGTTGACTGTATACAATAACAAGAGTTATTTATCAAGAATAATGTTATGATCTGATTCTCATAGATAATCTGAAAAATTATTTTAAGATAATTCAATGGGGAACTTAGGGAAATTTAGGACTCTCCTTGGTGAATAAAGGATCAGCTGCCTGAAAATGTCTTCTTCCAGTCTTTATTCACTAATGGGACCCCAATAACATCTATAGTCTTACGGAAGGCATGCCCCAATAATGTTGCTAAGCACATTATTGTGAAATGTTTACACTGGCCATTGTGAAAAGGTTTACTGTTAAAAAAAAAAAAAAAAAAGGTTTCACAAAAAAAGTGCTCTTGATACAAAACTAAATTAAGGGACAAAGGGGTCATTCACATAGGAATGATACCTCTTTCTAGACTCAGATATCTGCCTTTCTCTCATACTCCAGCTACTTGTGATAAGAAGTGTATGTCAACCCCTTACGAGACCACCTGTCAAATCAGTTTTTTTTTAAAAAAGGTTTCTGAGATGTACATGTTTTATATATGTGTCACTACATTTGGCAATGCTAAAGCACTGAGAAGTCCAGACAATGTCACATACTTCTTCAGTGACATTCCATTAAAGGGTAACAAATTGAGAGCTTCTTTAAGTTAGACATTTAAATGTGTATCAAAGATAACACTGTGATTGTTACGCTGACAGACTATGTGTGGCTCTTGATCTCATGTTCCCAGTAAAACTTTTATAATTATTGTCTGTTAACATTCTGCAGGGATTCAACTACCAAAACAACCATGATTGGTAAGAAATAACTAGTTATACTTTATATTTCAAAGTAATTGACAGTCGGCTAAAATTATAATAGCTGAACTCACTGCCCCAATACAATACTAATGTCACTGATCTTCTCTTCTGGGTATTCAACAAGAACATTTTAAAAATTGGAGTTAGAAAGGTAACTGGGCTAAGAGGACAGCCAATACTTTGGCCCTGGTCCTCCAAAGTCAATCAAGACCCAAGGCATGAGGGAACCCTTTTTTCCTAAGAGATCCTATAACTTTATTGAGTCACTCAACCTCCTGAACAGGGAGACTGCAGGACCCAAGAAGACAAAAATCAACAAGTGTATGGTGTGTTAAAGAAGGGTCACCAAGAGAAAAGGTCTCCTATGCTTTCACAGAAAGCAACATGGTCAAGCAAGGTCATGACCCATCCTGATAGCTGATACTGACACAAGAGCTGACAGGATCTGTAATATAGTTCTAAAGTAATCCCTGAGAAGATTTAACTCACCTTGATAAACAGCAATAGGTTAATTTTAATCAACACAGGTCTCACTTTAACTTCATCTTAAACATACAGCAGAGAAATATAACCAAAAGATATATAAAGCAATGCCATAATAATAAGCTAGGTATAAAGTGAGGATCTAATTGCTGACCACTTCTGGCAGTTTTCAGTGACACCAGTAGCTGACCACTGTTATGGGTCATTAAGAAAAAGTACAGCAGAAGCTATAAGTGCTCAACAAGAATCTTTAAATTCTTTACCTAAAACTGTCTTTTAAAGTCACCAAACTCTCCATCTTCTTACAGCTAAAACTGGGGAGACTCAGGACACAACCTCAGACTCCATCAGCAAAGGAGTCTAACAGCCAGCAGTTACAGTCCCATTCCAGTCCCTTAACAACAGATTGTGGACTTGGCTCTTTCCTCAACCTGCCTTTCAGTTCTGATGCTTATGCTCCAGTTATACGTGCTCTAATTTTTCAGAAATTTGTTTGTTCTTGCTAAGAGGCTGCCAGGCTCCAAGTGATCATACAGACAGAACCATCAACAAATGTGCCAGATTCCTTTTACTGGTATCCATCAATTGAGGTCTTAAGTAACTAAACTCAGTGAGGCTTAAATGAGACTTTGACTGGTCTGTCTCTCTCCTCTAAATAAAAAAAATACAATACAATACAATACAATACAATACAATACAATACATGAGGTAAGTTGTTTTCCAAACTTGGGTGACAGTAGACATTCTAACAATAGCACTAGGAAGTACTTGTTTCTCCTATAAAAAAACATGTGTGTACATTCCTGATCCTTCCTGATCCTTTTCAGGTAATTATCCCAATGACTAGTAAAGACATTAAACAGGTTAATGCCATGATAGATTCTCCTTACCCTCTCCATAGGAATTACAGGCTGGTGGAAATATTTTTGGTTATACTTACAATCATCTTGATTTAGTAAAATGGCCCTACATACTTAACTGTTTCTTTGACCTTGTCGCCTCCAGACTTAAAGCTATGTACCTACCCAAGATGAAAACACCTGACATTTGTCAAGTGCCTTTTAAATAAACCCTCTGGGCAGTATTTTTGACTGCCAATCACAAGTATTACTTCTTTCACCCTAAAGAAGCCAGAGCACCCTTCCCCATTCATGGCAGTCAGGAGTTCCTATTCAGAGAAAGGAATATTATAGACAGCATCCTTGAGTCAGTCAGCAGAAAGATGAAATACATCTTTACTGTCACTAGAGACACATCTGTCAGAGATCAAGCTTCAAGATAAAAACAAGATGATCAGGCCTGTATACAAATGAAGCCCAAGTATTCATCACTCACCCCACTTGGAAGGCCAAGACCTCTGGACCCATCATTTCCCAGAGAAAGTCTTAGTTCTTCCCATGCCTGTCTACTATGTGACTTGCTTCCTCAATGGATTGATAGTACCTAAGCAGCTATGCTTATAATCTCATTGGCTGATTATAGCTGTAACTCACATTGTACCGATGTGAGTTTCGTTCTACAAAACATGTCTATAGAGTGGGGCCTTCAGCTCCCCATTTGGGACCCCCTCCTGTTCTTTTGATGGGAGCTTTTTATACTCTCAATAAGTATCTTTTTACTCTTAACCTCCATTGTTCCTAGAATTTATTCTTCAACTTTTAGAGACCACAAACTCATCATATCAGACATCCAGCAGGTTGGGTGTTTTCCCTCACATCATATTTGGAGGTTCTAATATTACCCTGTAATAAACTGTCTTTAATCAAAGCTCTAAATATTTTTCCTTGGAGGACAGGAAAAATTTGGAACACTGAGAATATACCCAAATAAAGTAGAAGAGGGGATTTAGCTAAGTGGCATAATCAACTGCCTGGCAAGTGTGAGTTCATAGGTTTGATCACCACTACAAAAAAAAAAAAAAATACCATCTTTACAGATATACAAACCTCAATATAAAAATGTAAGAAATACAAAAAAAAAGCAATATTACTTCTCCACGTTTCCATAATTCATCTTTGACTGACTGCAAAGATATTGAAGTAGTTGAAGTATCAGAAAAAGAATTGAAAAGACTGACTTAACAATAATGACTTCAAATCAGACCCAAAGAAACAGCTGGATAAATTAATGAAAATGATGGAAATATGAAGGAGAAGTTCAACAAAGACAATCTGAAGAAGAAACAACCATCCTGGAAAAGAAAGCAAAATAAGTCAAATCAAAACTCAGTGGAAAACTTTACCAATAGACGGGACTGAGTGAAGACAAAATTTGAGGGCTCAAAGATAAGATTAAGGAACTATAACACACAGATACTACAAAAGAAAAATAGAAGTTATGAATAAAACATCTAAGAAATGGGGCATGCTTAAAAGACCAAATTTATGAACTTAGGTATAGAAGAGGGCACCAAGGTTCACACTAAAGATAAAGAAAATCTACTTAATAAAATAAAAGAAAACTTTCAAAATCTTATGAAGGATGTAAGACTTCCAATGGAGGCAATGAGATCCCAAACAGATATGGCCAGAAGAAAACTCCATTAAGGTCGTGTGAAGGTAAAAGGCAAGAGTACAAAATAAAGTATTGAAAGCACAAAGGGAGAAAAACAATCCTTTATATAGGTCAATCCATCAGAATATTTCAGACTTCTCTGCAAAAAACCCTAACGGTCAGGAAGGCCTAGAACAGCATATTTCAAGCCAAGAAACACAGTAACTGCCAATCCAGAATACTATAAGTGGCAAAGCTATTCTGAAATATGAAGGAGGAACAAAAGAACTTCTGAGATGAGTATAAATTAAAGAAATTTATGACCGTTAAACCTACACACAGAAAGGCTACTAGGAATTAGGAAAGAATCAAACAGTAAAAAGATAACAAAATAACTGGAGTTAGTACATACCTTTCTATAGTAACTTTGGATATAAATGGTCTTAACTCAAAAGACACAGATTGGCAGATTAAGAATCAAAATCCAACCCTTTACTGCTTAAGAGAAACATACCTACTACCAAAGACAGAAACTAAAAATCAACCCGAAGAGAAACCAAAGAAACAATACAAAAACAATTCACTTTTGAAAAACCAGTGAAATTACAGAGGAAATTTAAGAATTCCTAACATCAAATAAAAATGGAAATAAAACATATCAGAACCTATGGGGATATAGTAAAGGCAATTCTAAGAAGTTTATCCTTATGAGTGCCCATATCAAAAGAAATCAGAGAAATGTCAAATAACCTAATGATGTACCTTATGGTCTTATTTTAATTTATTTATTTTTAATGACATGGGGTCTCACTGTGTATTTCAGGCTGGCCTTGAACTTACTATGTAGCCCACACTTGCCTCAAACTGGCAATCTTCATACCTCAGTCTCCTGAATGTTGGGATTACAAGCATGTGACACAACACCAAGCTGAAAAATTGATACATTTCTAGACACACATGACGTACCAGAACCTAGAGGATACAAAATGCTTAAACAGACCAGTAGCAAGCAATGAGATTGAAGCAATAAAAAATTTCCAAAAAAGAAAAACCCAGAACCAAATGGTTTCACTGCTAAATGTAATCAACTCTTTAAAGATGACCTCAAACTATTTCATAATATAAAAAGGGAGGGAATGTTTCCAAACTCTTTCTAAGAGGCTAACATCACCCTGATACTGGAGAGGATGTAACAAAAACAAAACAAAAAAAACTACAGGCTAATATTTTTGATGTGCATAGCTGCAAAAATTCTTAATGAAATACTTGCAAACTGAATTCAATGACACATTTTGGAACCATGTCTCTTGTTTTTAGATAGAACCAATATTGTAAAAATGGTCACATTTCTAAAACTGATATATAGATTTAATGCAATCCTAATCAAATACCAACAGCATTCCTTACAGAATCAAAGAAAAACAATCCTAAAATTTATATGGAACCAAAAGAAACCCAGAATAGCAAAAGCAATTCGGGGTAGCAAGAGCAAAGCAGGAGGCATTATAATTCTGGATTCAAGTTATGTTACAAATCTATACAGATTAAAAATAAAAAAGGCATAGTACTGTCACAGAAACAAACAGGATCAACAGAACAGAAAAGAGGATGCAGAAACAACTCTAGGCACATTCAGCTGTCTTATTTTTGAAAAGGGGTCAAAAGTATATGCTGGAGGAAAGATAGCCAGCCTCTTTAGCAAATGATGCTGGGAAAATTGGCCATACACATACAGAAGATTGAATCTTGACCTATACCTCTTATCAAGTATTAAACTAAAACCAAGATGGATCAAAGAACCAAATTTAAAATGGAAACACAATCTACCAGCACATAAAATAGGTAAAGCTCCTGAAGTCATAAATATAGGTAAGGACTTTCTAAATAAAACCCCAATTGCACACAACACAACATAAAGAATCAACAAATAGAATTTTACCGAATTAAAACTCTTGCACAGCAAAACAAACAACCAAGAGTAAAGAGACAACCCACACAATGGGAAAAAAAAATTTGTCACCTACAACTGAGAGGATTAATATCTGAATATATAAAGGACTCGAAAAATTACAGATCCTCCAATAAAAGACATAATAAAAAATAAGCCACTTAAATGGACAGCCACTACACTAAAGAAATATAGATAACCACAAATTAAAGAAATGTTCAACATCACTGACCATTTGAGAAACAACAGTGAGATGTCATCTTACTCCAGAAAGAATGGCAATCACCAAGAAATCAAACAGCAAATACTGGAGAGGTTGTGAGGGAAAAGGAATTCTTCTACATTGTTGGTGGAAATGTAAACTACTACAACCACTATGGATATCACTATGGAAACTTCTCAAAAAAACTTGCCCCACCTATTCCTCTTCCAGACATCCTCCTGAAAGAAAGACATCATAGTACATACATATCCATTTTTATAGCAACGTAACTCACAATAGCTAAATCTTGGAAGTGGTCTATAAATCCATCAACAGATGAAAGGATAAAGAAAATGTGATATTTAAAAACAATGAAGGACTACTCTGCCACAAAGAAGGGTAAAACTCATTTCTAAGAAAATGGACCCACTTTGAGGCCATAATGTTAAATAAATCAGACACACAAACTTAAATATTGCATGGTCCTCTTGCATGGGAAACACAACAAAGAACAAAATGACAGATGATAGAAAATACCAAGATAAATCTTTTTGTGCATGGAAGGAAGCCAAAGGATGGAGAGAGGAGGGAAGAAGGGGAGAGAAATGGGATTAAACAAAGTAGAGAAACTGGGATGGGTTGTGTATATGTACCAAGTCTTCACAAGGAATGTTAAATGTTATACACTACAAACACATACAACTGAAGGGGAAGGTATCCAAGAGATGGAGGGAGAGGGAAAACAATTAAAATAGGTTATGTACATGTACCAACTCCCTACAGTGAAAGTAATCATTTTATACTTCAAGTATATACTCATGAAAGACAACAATAGTAACATTCCTGAGATTCCATCTTATCCAAAAAAGAATGGCTCTCAACAAGAAGTCAAATAATAACAAATGCTGGTGAGCTTGGGGGAAGAAGGAACCTTTTTACATTGCCGGTGGGAGAGTATACTAGTACAACCATTACGGAAATCAATATGAACATTCTTCAAAAAACAAAAAATGGAAATTCTATTGGATCTAGTTACTTTTCTTCTAGGTAATCTTTCCAGAAAAAAGTTAAAGACATCATATTACAGTGATACAACTCACAATAGCTCAATCATGGACATGGCCTATATATGTCTATCAACAGATGAATGGATAAAGAAAATGTAGAATTTATACACAATAGAGTACTATTCTGTCATAAAGGATAAATTTGAGTCATTTGTAGGAAAATTAATGCACCCTGAGATCATAATGTTACATGAAATAAATTAGACACCCAAGCTTAGATATGTAAAAGGGAAGGGGACCATGAGATGGCAGGCATGAGAAAGAATATATGTTACGTACATGTATCAATTCCCCATAATGAATATAATCATTATGTACCATAAGCATTTACTAATAAAATTTCTAAAAAGTTAAAAATCTTTCACCATGATCAAGTTGGCTTCATTCCAATGATAGAAGTACAGAATGGTTCAATATACACAAATCAATAAACATAATACACTACAGAAAAGCAATGATAAAAGGCACACTATCATCTAAACTGATGCAGAAAAGCCTTACACACACTCCAACAACCTTTTGTGATAAAAGCTCTAAATAAACAGCATTAAAAAAAAAATCACCCCTCACTACAGTAAAGATCATATCAGATAAACCTACAGTTAACATCATTCTGAATGGAGGAAAAAAAACAGGAATGAGGCAAAGATGTTCACTGTCACCCTCTTGTTCAATATAGTTCTCGAAATTTAAGCTATGGTAAAATTAAGCAAGAAAAAGTAGTAAGAAGGCTACAAATAGGAAAGGAAGAAGCCAAATTACTCATTTGCAAATATGATCCTATACTTAGAAGATCTTAAAGATTCCACCAAAAGAAATTTTAAAGCTGATAAACTCAGCCAAGTAAAATCAACATTAAAGAATCAATAGTGATGGGCATAGAAACACATGCCTGTAATCCCAGCATTCAGGAGGTTGAGACAGGTGGATTGCCTCAAGTTTGAGGCCAGCCTGGGCTAAACAGTGAGTTCAAATCCAGCCTGACCTACATACAGATCAAGACCTTGTCCCAAAAGCATAAAACAAAAAAACCCAAACCTTCAGCTCATCTATACATCAATAATGAACCAGCTGAGAAAGAAATGAGAAAACAATTCTGCTCACAGCAGCTTCAAAAAAACAAAACACCAAGGAAGTGAAAGAGCTCTATAATGAAATTTCAGAACACTGAAGAAGTTGAAAAAAAAAAAAACTAGATGATGCAAAGACCTTTTGTGTTCACAAATTAATAGAATTAATATTGTTAAAATACTCACACCTCCAAAAGCAATTGAACACTACCTAGGCCCAACAAAATACTGAGGACATTCTTCAACGAACTGGGGAGAAAATCTTAAAATTCATATGATAGCACAAAAGACCCAAAAAACCCAATACAATCCAAATGAGGAAGAACAAGGCTGGAGACATCACAATACCTGATTTCGAATTATACTACAAGCCAGAGTAAAAACAAAAACAAAAAACCAGTATGTTGCTGATACAAAAACAGACACACTGATCAACCACACAGAACTCAGGACAAAGAAAGAAACCAACACAACTATAGCCTTCTGATTCTGGACAAAAATACAGCCTGGAGAAAAGACAGTCGATTGGTACTGGGAAAACTGGGGATCTCCTTAGAGAAGATTGAGACTAGATCCCTATCTCTCACCCTGTACAAAAAATCAATTTAAAATGCATCAAAGACTAGTTGCAAGACCTGCAACTTTGAAACTGCTGAAAGAAAACAGGGAAACAGCTAAATCCATAGGCATAAGTGAAGAGTTCTTGACTAGGAATTCAATAGCGTAATTGTAAGGATCAATAAATGAGACTACATCAACTTAAAACATTTTTGCACAGCAAAGAAAACTACCAACACAGTGAAGAGACAGCCTGAAGAATCTTTCCCAGCTATCCTTCCACAAAGGATTAATAGCTAGAATAGCAAAGAACTAAAAAACAAAACAAAACAACACCAAAAAAGCAAATAATCCAATAACAAATGAGTAAAAGACTGAACAGACACATCAAAAAGATGAAGTAACGAAGGGCCAATAAGTACACCAAAAAATGTTTACCATCATTAGGAAAATGCTAACCAAACCCGCATTAAGTGTCCATCTCACCCCAGTCAGAATGACTATCATCAAGTATACAAAGAACAAGCCAGGTGTGCTGGTGTACTCCTGTAATCCCAGCACTTGGGAGGCTGAGGCAGGAGAATCATGTGTATGTTTGCAATCAGCCTGGGCTACAAAGTGAGCCAAGGCCAGCCTGAACTTTGTAACGAGACCCTGTCTCAAAAAGGCAAAAACAAAGCAGAACAAAACAAAACGATTACAAACAACAGTAAACGATGGCAAGAATGTAGTGGAAAAAGGAGCCCTTCTACACTACTGATAGGAATACAAATTCGTAGAGCCACTATGGAAAACATGATGAAGATTCCCCAAAGAACTAAACACAGAGCTACCATTTGATCCAGCTATTCTACTCCTAGGTATACACTCAAACTCAGAGTACCACAGAACAGCAGTGGCAAATCTTTGGTACATGTGCCACAGTAGGCACGCAGAGCTCTCTCTGGCACCATATGAGCCAAAAGGCCCCAGTGTCACTGCAGTAGCAAAACATTCAGGTTTAACTGAAGTGTTGGCACTTTGTGATAAGTGAGTTCTGGGTCGTAGTTTGGGTGCTCAGTCTCTCAAAAGTTCACCATCACTGCCACAGAGATACTTGTATATCCATGTTTACTGTGGCACAATATACAATGGCTAAGATATGGATCCAGCTCAGGGGCCCATCAACAGATGAATGAATAAAGAAAATACTATATATACAGACAGACAGACAGACAGACACACACACACACACACACACAATGGAGTATTACTCAGATGTGAACAAAATTAAATTTTGTTAGTTGCAGAAAAATGGATGTATCTAGAGTTCATCATGTTATATTCATAAAGACAAATATTACATGTTCTCCCTATTATGTAGGGTATTATTATTAGAAGAGACTATTACTAGTTAAGAGGAAAGGAATATGGGGAGGGGGGTGGTGTGAGGACTGGTAATAGGGGCAATAAATAAAATCAAAATACATTACACATACTGACTCCCCCACCAAAACATGATCCTAGATGGGGAGAGTGGCATAAGGGCAGGGATGGGGGCAATGACTATATATGCTTGTATAAATCTGCCAAAATGAAACCCATTAATCTGCATAACCAATATGCATAAATAAAAAATGTAGAAAAAATATATTCATTTGCTCAAAAAGAATATGAAAAAAGTAGCGTGGGGACGTAGATCAGTTTAAAGGCCCTGGGTTCAGTTTTCAGTACAGCAACAACAAAAACACAAAGGTTCTGGAATAAAAAGAATTATCTACAGAAGCTCTGTGGCAATCACATTTTTGTAAAAGCCTGTGTAAAAAGACTCAAGTTTGCCTTTCTTTTTCTTTTATTTTTTGCAATACCGTGGATTGAAACCAGGATCTAAGGACTGAGCTGTATCTCCACAATCTTTTTTGGGGGGACATGGTCTTGCTAAGTCACTACATAGCTCAAAGCGGGTTCAAATTTGCAATGCTCCTGTCTACTGTCTCCTAAATGTGCTATGATTACAGGACTGTACCACACTACGGGGCTTCAAGAAACTTAACAGAATTTCCTTCAAAGAGGCTAACTGAAGCCACAATCACTCCTTAAGAACACTGCAACATCAGGATAAAAGCACTGCGTGGGATCTGCAACCAGGCTTGGAAAGGAAGCTTTATGCCAACTGTGTCAGAGCCTTGAAAACCTGAGCAAGTCTCCATCTAGATCTACATCCAAAGAAAAGCTATAGGTCAGTCAGGCTGAAGTTAGTGTAACACACGCAAATGCCGTAACTTGCCTAATAAGGGTACAGCCACTTGAAGTGACAGGGATTCTACAGACATCACCTAGTATGGAATGTAGAACTCTGGTTCCAAAGATCCAGAGGCACCCGACAGAGAAACCAAAGGAAGAAGAGATTCATATATAGGTTCTATAGGTGTTTCAGTCCTTAGGGTACCATGTTTGTAGAAAGATCATTAAGAGAAGACTGCAGGTAACATTTTTTTTTTTACATTTACAAACAATCATTGCACGAGTTCTTGACTGGTACTCTGTGAGGCACGGCTGAAATGTAGTTCTCAGGCCTGTGTGAGGCTGAGGTAGGAGGACAAAAGTTTGAAACCAGCCTGGGAAGATCAGCAAGCCTTTCTTAAAATTACAACTCTAACAACAAAAACAACAATAAAGGGTTGGGGATGCAGACCCTGGATTCAATTACCAGGACCATAAATAAATATATACAAACATAGATTTAAAACACTTAATTTTGAGTAGTTCTCACTCCTCAATGAGAATCTATTCTTAATGGGAAGAGGGTAAGGGTATGACAGGGCTCCAAAAACTGCAAAACAAAGTAGAAAGTATTTCCTAAAAAGTTTAATTGCAGTACTCCAAATAAAGATTTGGTATTATCTGGTAACTATGCATAATCTATGAATCCACAATTCTAGGACTCCAACGTGTGTATCCTGGAAACTAAGCACCTTTGCACTGGAGTCCAGAGACAAGAATGTTTTATAGCACTGTTTTGATTGGCTCTAAACTGTAACAAACACACATCAACAGTAAAATGCGCACACTGCTATATTCACACACTACAATATCAGACCATAATGAAAATTATCTACATATGTACCCAAATTTCATAGTAACTGGAGACTATAAAATACAGTATTTCCAATTCAAAACCAGGCACCCTCCCCTATTATGTAGCACACATTATACAGTATGTGGTAAAGCTGTAAAGAAAGCAAAAAGTGATTATCACAAAACTCAGAGTAGCGAGGAAATTTAATCAGCAAAGAACACCGGGTGGAGAATTTCCTGGGAAGCCAGCGAGGCTTTTCATTTTTATCTGACTGTTTTATATTGTTCCTTAAGTATGCATGTGAATTACACTTTGTTTTGCACATGCTGTACCTCTTAAAAATGTATCAGTAAACCTGCAGAGATCGTTGTTTCTATCAAGGCGACACCTACACAATGACTGACTTCACCATTAAGGGAAACCAACTCTAAATACTAGGAGAAACAGGCCCTAAGACTCACTGATGTCCTTACAGGCTGGACAACTGGCGTCTCCTGAGCGGGCGAACCTTTTAGAGCTTTCAATGAGCACAAACTGCCCGCTGCAGCACGCGTGCCACACCGGTTCGCCACCACAAAAACGTCAAGTAGTTTCCAGAGAGGCGAGGCTCCAAGAGTCCCAAGAAGGGTAGGTGCGCTGGCGCGCCGCCTCTAGTCCTCCTGGAACCACCCAGACGCCACCTCCTCGGCCCTTCCGCCGTCACGGGCGACCCCACAAGCGTACCCCGGAACCCAGCCGTGCGCAACCTCGCCCCAGAGCTCTGGGGCGTTCCCAGGGACCCGGGCGCCCGCCCACGTTGGGCCCCTCTGCACCTCCCGGACGCCTGAGCTCGCGGCCAGGCGGAGGCGCGTACCTCTATACCGCAGAGGACACCTCCCAACGCCGGATGACCGAGAACGACGGCGGTCTCCAGAATCTGCCCGCTAGCCCTACCGGGCCACCGCCTCCTCGATTTCAAGTTGGAGTGCCGGCGCAGGCGCACGCGCACTTGGGGCTTCCGTGCAGCGCGAGCGGACGGCGAGCTGGCGACGAGGCAGACCCCGTGCGTGCGCGTGCGCGTCAGACAGCCAGCGGGCGGGCCCGGGCGCGCTGAGGTGCAGACTCTCGCTCGCCGGCCGCGCTCTCGGCGGGGTTGCACTTCCAGAGCTGGTGTAGGCTGTCGGGGCGGGACGTGGGCAGCGGGCGTGGCCGGGGGCACGGCCCGAGCGAAGAAAGGAGGGGACGCGGTGAGGGTGCGGGAGTCGCGGCCGGAGCGGGGCAAGGCGGCGGTGGGCTGAGGAGCAGGTGGGCCCCGGGCCAGCCCGGCACCGGTCCCTGCCAACTACCCCAGGCCGAGCGCGGCGTTTCCGGCTGGCGGGGCGGCGCTCAGACCCCAGCGCAGGAAGATGTTCAACGTGGAGTCGGTGGAGCGGGTGGAGCTGTGCGAGAGCCTTCTTACTTGGGTACGTGGTAGCCGGGGGGCGAGACCGACTTCTCCCTGGGGCCGCGCTTCGGGGTACCCCAAGCTGGCGCTGCGGGCGGGTGCCTCTGGCGACTGGGCCCTCACATCCGGGCTCTTCCGGGATCCTGGGCCGGGCTTATCGGTGGACGCTAGCGCGGCCCGCGTCTACACCCGCGGTCGGACCGGGCTGGGACTGCGAGCCGCGAAGGGCTGGATGCAGGCGCCGCCCAGGGTCTGAGCGAAACTTGCTGGGCTTGAGGATTTGGCAGTTCCGCAATGGAAACCAGCCCGGCCAAGGCTAATGATGGGGTGCAGGCGACACTGTAATCGTTGTTCGCCGCCGGCGCTTCTCTTGAGCTTCCAGGGACACCAAAGCGATGTTTCTCCTGCACCCCGACGCGGCCGGTAGAGGCAGTCGGGACCCCTGGTTATTACGCTCATTGCCTTTGTTGTAAAGTCCGCGAAGGATGAAGGGTAGCCCCTTGTGGGATGCTCTCTACCCACCGTGGAAGAAAAGAGAAGTATGTAAAGAGGTGGGCCTGGGGGAGTAGGAAAAATATGGACTGGCGGCAAGGGGCAGAGTATTTGAAAATGCAGGATGCATTTTGACTATTAGAAAGTAAGCAGTGTGGAAGAACTTAAAAAAGGCGTCAAAGATGAAACTTTAGGACAAAGATATTTGAAAAATCAGTAATGGAACTCCAAAATATTTTGGAGAAATGTTTTCGGAATTCTGATTTGAAATGATTACACAGTTTTCAGGTTCTAACATCTTTAAAAATTTTTTAATTTATTTTGGAGACAAGCTCTCACTGTGTACACTATGTCCAGGCTAACCTTGGGCTCACAAACATCCTCCTCTCCTGCCTGGGCCTTCCAAGTACTGAGATTACAGTCATGTGTCACCAAGCCTGGCAGGTCTAACATTTTAAAATCTGCTTTGGATTCTAATGTCAACAGTAGCACTTTAAGACCTGGACAGTAAACTTACACTTGTATGTTATACAAACTCTGTTTGGGTTTTGGGGTGGGGATGTAGAGTAGGCGGAGCCATGGGTTTAAACCAAGTGCTCCTTTCGGGATCATTTGTTTTACTTGTTGCTTAAAATGTTAAATAAATGCCCCTTCTGGAAGAATCTTTTGGGTGCTAGAGATTGAACACAGAGTCTCATACAAGTTAAGTCATTTTCTCTACCTCTGATCTGCACCCCCTGGCCTTTCATATTTTAAAGGTAAAACGTGAATATGAAAGAAATTCTGTTTAGCAGTGGCTTGGGTTACATCTCTGGTTACAAGTTCAGTTCACTCTCCCCCCTGCAGAAGCATTTTGCTAGAAAGGTTGGAGAAGCATTACCTTCGGTTGGTTGTAACACATGTAGTTTTTGAAAAAGTCTTGAGGCTTTTATTACATGGATAGGTCGCAAATAAAATTGTGTCTCCTGAAATTTAGAATATATGTAATGGTAGAGCTTGATATGTTGTATTAGATTGTTCTTGGGATTTCAGGTTGTTCACATTTATCCATTGCTGACAAATAACTTGAATAGGTTCTAACTTAAGGGAAGGAGATAGAAGCTGTGTTTCAGAAGAGATGATACAAGATTTGACAAAGCAGGGGGTACTTTTTTGAATTTTGTGGAAGGAACAGATCTGGGAGAGGCTGTAGGCAGAAAGCTGAGAATCTTCAGTATTGCATTATTGGATCTGTACAAGTAGTGCCTTGCCCAATGCTAGAAAAAAGGAAAAAGAAGGCGAAGATAACTCCTGAAGTGGTGTTACATTGAAGTCTAGAAAGAAAAGTCATTGAAATAGAGATGTGTTTGAAGAACAGCTGGAAAATAGTGATGGTGCAGTTATTTGAGTGAGAATGCTGAAGAAAATAGGGGGAAAATCATAGGGAAAAATTTGAAGGGTTTATAACAGAAAACTACAATTTCAGAGAATTTATTTAGAACTAGTTGCAAAATCCAGCAACAAGAATAGTCCGCTTTATTAGCTGCAAAAGACAGACAGTATGGTCTTATAAAATAGGCTTTCTGAAATAACGACTGGAAGCCTTTATCAAAGAAAATTTCTGGAGATTAGAGATTATTGAAGACAAAACTGGAGGGCCGGTTCCATACAATGATATACAATTCTGAGATTTGGAAACATTTTAAATTGTTGTTCATTGAAATGTTTGAAAATTAAGTTGATTTAAGTGCTGGGTTTTTTTTTTGTCTTGGCTGTGATTAAAAGAATAAATATTTATATGAATAGTATTTGAGATAGTTGAACATTTGTGTTTTAGTCTAGTAGTGCTCTTTTTGTCTAGAGACCAGATAAATGCTGAACACAATTCCAAAGCCAAATATAAGGGAAAATGTATACATCTCCAAAGTAAAGACTCTCATTTAGATTAATTTTCTCTATTTTAAGTAAACTCATTCAATTTTTTTGTTTTGTTTTGTTTTCTGGGTTTTTTTTAGCACATGGTAGGCTAGAAGGTAACTGCAGCACTCAGCAAAATACTGACAGCTGTCAATGACAGAGAAGACCCATGTGGTGAAGTTTAATCAGGGTGACTCAGTCTTTGGGCTGTATCTCTGGAGCTTCCACGTTCAGTTATAGAAAGTGTCATACTTAAGGATCCTGAACAGTACAACATTCAGTTTGGGACAGGAGAAATGTATATAGTACATTTTAGACATTCTTCCACTGGAAATGGCTAAAATAATGAAAGCTTAGATGCATAAAAGAGATGACTCTTAGTCACCTATGTAGAATTCCTCTGGAACTGTATCTGTTTACTTCAAATAATGTTCAATAAATTGCCAGAGCCTGAAATGTTATTTCAGATTTTTGTTGAAAGAGGAGTACCACAAACAGACAAAGTAATCCTACAAATGGAGTACATCTCAAGCATCAATTCTCCATCACTGTATGCAGTTAGGCTGGTTCAGCTTGGTGTGCTTAAACATTTCCACTGTACTTCTGCTCCCACATTCTGAATCAATTTATTTCTACTTGTTAAGAAAGGTCTGTCTTGCCCGTTAAATGTTGAAGTCTAGTTTTTTGAATTATAACTGAATCTCAGTGAAAAGATTGCACTTTCACATGGTTTATTTTCTTTATTTTGCAATGCTGGGGATTGAACCTAAGGCTTTGTGTGTGCTAAGCCCTACTGCTGAGATAAATTCCTGGCCAAGCTATTTTTGTTGTTGTTGTTAGTTTTTTGCCCTTTGAGACAGGGTCTCACTATGCAGTTCAGACAGGCCTTGAACTCACTTTGTGGCCCAGGCTGGTCTTGGATTTGTAGTGATCCTCCTGCCTCAGCCTCCTGAGTGCTGGGATTACAGGTGTGTGCCACCATGCCCAGCTTCCCCTAGCCAAGCTTTAACCAGGTTTTAGAAACTGAAAAACAAAATATAAAATGCTGCTGGTTCCAGAAGAAGCTAAGTGGAAAAAGCAGTATCATACAGAATTAGTGTACTTGTGAGAAAAACCAACAACCTAATTATTTTCATACTATTTATTTGGGAACCTATAAAATGTATGCTAGTATATAGAAATGCAAGGGATATAATTATGGTGGTATCCCATGCGATTCTCCTCTACCTAACTCCATCTTGCCAATAGAGCTGATTTTTCTAGTAGATAAACAAAGAAATCTCTCATGTATAAAGGTTTTAGTACTTTAAAAAAGTGTCAGTAAAGCATGATGGTTCAGAGTACAGCTTCTAAGCTTGACCTGCCTGAGTTCAGTTGCTGATTCTATTTCAGACTACACTTCTGTATGAGAATTGTGTTCATGTTTGATACTAAGATTGCTGGCATTGGGTCTCATGCATTCACATTGGTAGCATTACTTTTGCTTAAAACATGGATTGCTGGGCCTGGAGCCGGGGTTTCTGATTTCTTCAGTTTGGAGTGTAGCCTGAAACTTTGCATTTCTGTTGCATTTTCAGGTGATTTGACCTGGGGACCATGTTTGGACAACCACTTCTCCAGGTCAGGGTTTTTACCCTTATCACCATTTGACATTTTGGGCTGGATGATTATCTGTTGTGAGTGCTATAGTGTATATTGTAGGACTTTTAATAGTAACATAGCTTACTTCTAGCTAGTAAACGTTGATAGCACTCATCTACCTCTCACAGTCAAAATTGTCTACTAAGGAGTAAAATCATCCCTGGTTAAAAACCACTGTAATGAACTTGCTAATTCCAGAGGTTCTCATGATTACTACTTACCTTTTTTGTTGGGGAAGGGGAAGCATAAGTTCGGTGGTATTCATAAAGCTTTTTGGAATTACAAGGAAAGTTGTGACTCTTCAGATAGAATTGTGTGCCTTAAAGAGGTTAAGTGCATTTATCTTCAAATTATACCGTATTGCTTTCTTAAAATGCCTGTTAGATAGCTCAGTGAATTGGTAGGTGATAGATATTTTTGGAATTGAGATAATTGACATGCCATATATTTCATTCATTTAAAGTGTGCAATTCTCTGGTTTTTAGTATAGTCACAGGTTATGCTATAATCCATGTGAAAATCTTCACAGTCTTATCAAAGCGCAGGTGGATGTTGTCTAGCCTTCATGAATAACTATGTATCTCAAGGGCTAATACAAGAAAATAATTGTTTTGAAGTGCCTATTAAAATCAGAAATGAAAATTTAGCTTTCTCTGACTGCTAAGAAAAACAGATTTAGTCATAGAACTAAATTACCCTTTAAATTACTTTACTGAAGTGTTTTTTTTCTGATTAGCCAGAGGAAGTTTTCTAATTTTACTTGCTGGTATGGATGTGAGCTAGAGTATAACGGCCTGGGTTCAATCATTTGCACTTTAGGGATAGGGGATGATCATCTTCCATTTGTTTCATTTGGTAGTGCTTTGGATGAGAAAATTCCAAATACTAAACCAGCTACATAAAAATTATTTGATGAACTTGTTAAGAATAGATTTCCAGGCCATGTGCAGGCCGCCATGGGGGAGGGGGTAACAGTCAGACACAAGCCTATCCCCTGAGTCAGTACCATTCTGCCATTCACATACTGTTGGAGAGAGCAAAGACTAACCAAGAAGTGAGCCCTTTGTGAGAATCAGTGGCATGTGCTGCTGCCATCGTTGGGGGAACAGCCAAACCCCAGCTCCTTCCAGCAGGGACCCTCCACCCCACCCCACCCCCAACCATCAACCCCTGGTAATCGACAGACCTGATCCAGAGAAACAGGCTGCAATGATAGCAGCATCATGCAGTGTGGCATCTAGGGGGGAATCCCCTTCTGAAGGTGGTAGCCATTATTAATTCCCTGTTGTTTTGTTTTGAAGTCCTGTATCATTTTCATTGTTTTCTTGGGTTGAGTTTTTTTCTTTTTTGTTTTGTTTTGATTTTGTTGTATCTAATGGCACGAGCAGCTATTTCAAAATAGCAAGATACATTGTGGTAGCCATTTTGGATTTACTATTGTCTTGTTTTGAAGTCCTTTTCTGCATTCATTGTTTTGTTTTTATTGGTTCTATTCCATTCTGTTCTGTTTGATTTTTACTATGTCTGAAGGTATCTGCAGCTATTTTGAAGATAAAAGAGGCATTATGGTAACTGTTGTTGATTTCATATTATTTTAAAGTCCTGTATCACTTACACTGGTTTGTTTTGATTGGTTTTGTTCTGTTCTATTTTCCTTGGTTTCATCTTCTTTAAAAAAAAAAAAAAAGAATAGATTTCCAGTTGGGTGAGGTGTCGCACTACAGAGTGGGAGACTGAGGCAGGAGAATTAGTATGGGTTCGAGGCTAGCCTGAACTACATAGTGAGACCTCATAAACAAAACAAAACAAAACAAAACAAAACAAAACAAAAAAATAGATTTTCAGCTCCCTGTGCACCAGTGTACAGAGATTCTGATTCAGTAGGTGGAGCTTAAAAATGTGAATTTTGACAGTCAAAATTTTCCAGATGATTCTCATGCATACCTATGTATATTTTAAGAATAGCTAATATGCACTCTTTCCTCCTTCCATCCTTTCATAAGGTATTGTTCTCCACTATTTATATAGGAAACTTAATATTAAGAGAGACGAGGTTAGCACAGCCTGATGATACATGCCTGTAATCCCAGCATTGTAGGAGATTTAAGTAGGAGTTTCACAGGTTCAAGCCCAGCCTGGGCAACTTAGTGATTTATGGAGAGACCCTGTCTCTAAAAGGCAGGGATATAGCTCAGTGGGAAAGCCCTGGGTTCAATCAATGCAACCCCCCCCACAGGCCCTAATGAAGTGAGATATCTGTGATTACACGGCAAATTAGAAATAAGGTGGGGAATTAGAATTCATTGCGTTCACAGCAGTATTCATTGGGGCTTATTCTGTCTGTTGCCTTGGAGTAAGGTTAGTGATAAGAGATAAAAGAGAGTTGTTTACCATTGCTGCTTTTTCCTTCTAGTCAAATCTCTAAAGGCATGACATTTTTAAAATAAGGGTCCATCAGTTTAGCAGCTGTAAAAATGAAAGCAGGTATTTATATCTTGTAAAATTATGAGACAGCTCCAGATAGTATGAAGTTCCAAATCAGTTCTAATAGATGGTGGTTATTTATTCCATTTGTTCATCTATTCCTTGTGTGTGTGTGTGTGTGTGTGTGTGTGTGTTTGAGGCAGGGTCTCACTATGCAATTCAGGCTGGCTTTGGGCTCACTTTGTACCCCCGACTGTTCTCGAACTCACAAGGACACAAGGATCCTCCTGCCTCAGCCTCCCAAGTGCCTGGATTACAGGCGGCTGCTTTTTTTTTTTTTTTAAATTCTTGCTAACTTGTCCAGATTTGCCTCAAACTCAAGCTTCCCAGGTAGCTGGAACTTAAAGTTGTATGCCGCATGCTTGAATTATCTATTAATTTTTTAATTGAATCTATGCCTATTTTAGTTAAGACCTTTCTTATCACTTCTCTCAAAATATTTACCTAAGTCAAAACTATCTTTTATGAGGACTTTCTTTTTTCTTTTTTGTGGTACTAGAGAGTAGCCCAAAATGGTTTACTACTGGCTACATCGCTACCCCTTTTTATTTTGAGACAGTGTCTCACTAAATTGTTTAGGCTGATTCCAAATTTTAAATCCTTCTGCCTCTGCCTCCTGAGTAGCTAGGATTATAAAAGCATGTGGTGCTACACCTGCTTGTGAAGCTATTTAGGATAATTCCCTTGGCATCTGCCACCATAACCATCATTATCCATAAGACTTTAGTATGTAAATATTATGAGGAAATAATATTTGGCAATATTTATCAAAAGTTTGAAAGTATGTGTGCGTTTCAACAGAGCAATGCTCTTTTTTCTTCCCCCTAACACAATAAATGAAAAAGAAGTGCTGGAAATTTAGCTCAGCAGCACAAGCGCCTGCCTGGCATGCAAGGTCATGAGTTTGATCCCTGGTATGAATAAATAAATGAAAAAGATTAACTTCATCTGTGTTAACATAGGTAATAGGTAGTGGGTCCCCCTACCTTTGCCTCCATATTAGAGCCAGTATAATTTTTATTCAGTTCAGATCTCATCACCTCACTTTCCTGCTTAAAATCTTTTTGCATTGGTCCTGTGTTTCACTACTTTGCCTTTCTCCCTGTCCTACCTCTCCCAGCAACTCTCATCACCCCTGATATGTATGCCAAATGGGCTGATGTGTATTTCTAGATTATATCACAGTCTTACTTGTAGTCTTTGTGCTTGCTGTTGCTGGAATAAACTGTTTCACTAAACTATAAAGTCTGTCTGTGAGGGGACAGCCTTTGTCTGTCTATTTTTAGTAATTTCCTTCTAAATTCAGATTGAACTACTGGATAATTATCATTGTTTGTTCAGCTATATTTCCTTACATTTCTTAGCCACCGTATATTTGACAAATACAAAGTTCTGATTTAGAATATATTTAAAAACAGAATGAATTTGAATATCCAACCTAACCATAGTAAATATGATTTCTACATCTATATAAATATACTTGGGCTGTGAGTAACAGAAATCCCAACCTGTCTAGTCTTAAACAGTATAAGTAATATATCTCATGAAATAGGAAACTTAAAGCTTTTTAAATTCAGCAGTTCCATTTTTATCTCAAACATTTAATTCTGTCTCTTTTCTTGACCTGATCAAACTGCCTCATCCCATAGTTGGTGTAAGATGACTGCTTATAGCAATTGAGGCAACACACCCTTCTCACATGAATAAAATTGATTTTTTTGCTCCCAGAAGTATCTCACTGTGTCTCTTTGGTCTACCTTTTTTTCTTCCCTGTTTATATCATTGAGTTAGTTATTGGTAAAAGGACTACAGCTACCATAATTTTCTTAGATCATCTTTGAGTAGAATTGATGGTATACAGTTATCCCGTATCTGCCAGTTCTTTCAGAAATTTTACTGATTATCTACTTCTGATAAGAAGTTTCCAATTGTTTTCTTTTTAAAAATTTATCCCAATGCACAAGATGAGATAATCAACCAAAAAACCTAAGACCTTAAGAAATCTTTATATAGTTTAACCATAGAATCTTTTTTTCCTTTCAGATTCAAACATTTAATGTGGATACACCATGCCAGACTGTGGAAGATTTAACGAATGGGGTTGTGATGGCCCAGGTTCTTCAAAAGATGTGAGAATAAATTGCTTATTTTTTGTATGTTCTTAAACATAGATAACACTAAATGAAAAGTACAGATTTAAAAAGTGTGTTAGTTAACTTTCCATTGAGACAAAATACTACCTGAGATCAAACTTAAGAGGAAGAAGGGGTTACTTTTGGCATGCAGTCTTGGAGGCTTTGAGACTTGGCTTGTGCCATTGCTGTTGGGCCTGAGATAAGGCAGCCATCGTGGTAGAAATATGGTAAAGGAAGCTACTTGCTTCATGGCAGCAGAAGGAGAAAGAGGAAGGGACTGGGACTCCAATATTGGTACATCCCAGTAACCTAACTTCCTTCCACTAGGCCCTGACCTATAGAGGTTCTCCAGCTTCCAAAATGCCGTGTTCTGGGGACCAGGCCTTTAACACATAGACTGTCGGCACGGTTTAGTTCCAAATTATAGCAAATTATTTACGTGTAACTTGTGTTTCTTGTAGAGTAAGAATTGTAAGCAACAATGACAGCTTTGATGGCATGTATTTGTCAGATCTGGGTTGACTGTTTACAAGTTTTGTTTGGGGCTATAATTGTATTCTTTTTAAATCAAATTTTATTGTTACATTTTAGATATATCGATATACATAATGATCACACTCATCATAGAGAATTTGTACCTCCACATGAAATAACTTTTTTTCCCCATTGCCTTATCCTTCCTTCAAACCCTCCCTTCAACCCCCTTCCCTTCCCATTTATAAAAAGTCTTTTTTTCATGTTTTCCTTTTTTTTTTTTGACTTTTCCCCTCTTTCCTTTCCCTGCCCACCTTCCTTGTCTCCCCATCCCATTTGAACATTTTCTTCCTATTTCACAATACCTATTATACTTTGATCCTTATGTACATTTTTGTTTTCTCACACTAGAGAAACAATGCAATATTTACCCATTTGTGTGTCTGATTTCTTTCGAGTATGATCTCAAGGTGCATTCATTTATCTAGACATGCCTCAAGCTTATCCTTCTTTATTATGGCAGACTGGTACTCTATTGCGTTAAAAAAACCACATCTTTGTCCATTCATCAGTTGATGAGCATTTGGGTTGTTTCCAAGATTTGGTTGTTAGAAACTGTGCTGCTGTAAACATGAGTGTCTGTATATTGCTGTATTATGATGCATTTAATTCCTCTGGGAAGATGACAAAAAGGAGAATAGTTGGGTCAAATGGAATCTCTAGTCTTAGATTTTTTTGAAGAACCTCCTCACTGATTTGCACAGTGGTTACACCAGTTACATTCCCACTAGCAGTGGATTAGGATTCTTTTTACTCCACACCCCTACCAGCATTAGTTACTGGTTGATTTCTTGGTAATAGACATTTTTTCTGGGGTGAGATGGAATCTCAGTGTTGTTTTAATTTGTATCTGTCAAATTACCAGTGATGCTGAATTTTTTAAATGTTTCTTAAAAAATATTATTTTGGAATCTTTGTTATTTTTTGAACTAGTATTTATTGCCTAGAAGAGTTTCCCAATGGAAGTTGAAGGGTTTTGTTTTGTTTTTGGTATTGAGGATTGAACTCACGACTTAGGCACTTGCTAGGCAGGCGCTTATGCCACTGATATTTGCCCTGCCCCTAAATACTTTTTTTACTGTTTCTAATTTTTCATCTCAAAAGTGTGTATTCATCTCAGAAAGCTGTTTCTGGATTGGGCCTGATTTGTGTGTGTGTGTGTGTGTGTGTGTGTGTGTTTTTATATGTTCTGGATAGTAATCCTTTGAGGAACATCTGGCAAACTTTTTTTTCCCACTCTGTAGGTTGTCTCTTTACTCTGTTAGTGGTTTCTCTTGCTGTGCAAAGCTTTTTAATAAGATGAAATCCCAGTTGTTGATTCTTTATGATAGATCCTGTGTACTTGGGGATTTGTTCATGGACTCTTGGCCAACACCACTGTGTTTAAGAGTTTCACCTATTCTGTCTCTCAGCAGATTTAATGTTTATGCTTTACTATTTAGATCTTCAATCCATTTTGATTTTAGTTTAGTGTGCATGATGAATGATATAGGACTAATTTTAATGTTTGGCATGTGGAAAGCCTGTTTTTCCTGCACCATTTATTAAAGAGGCTGTCTTTCTTCCAGTGAATGTATTTGGCAACTATGTCAAAGATCAGGTGACTAAGTATGTCTGGAGTTGTTTCTACATCGTCTAATCTGTTCTACTGATCTTCAGGTCTGATTCCCCCCCCCCCCAGTACCATGCTGTTTTTATCATAGTAGCTTTGTAGTATAATATAAAGTCTGGGATGGTGATGCTCCCTGCCTTGCCTTTGTTGTCCAGAATTGCCTTTGCTATTGTAGCTTTCTTCTGGTTCCAAATGAATTTCATGATTGGTTTTTTCTAATGTCATGAGATACACTGTTGCAATTTTGATCAAAATTGTGTTAAATCTGTATAACAACTTTGAAAGTATGGCCATTTCATTGTATTGGTTCTTCCTAACCAAGAGCAAAGGATATCTTTGCATTTTCTGATATACTGTTCAATCTCCTTTGTGAGTGTACTGTAGTTTTCAATGTAGAGGTCTTTTACTTCCTTCATTAAATTGATCCTTTTTTTGGTTGCTATGGTGAAAGGTGTTGTTTCCCTAATTTGCCTCTCAACAAGTTTGTTATTTGTATACAGGAAGACCGTTGATTTTTTTTTTTTTTTTGGTACCAGGGATTGAACTCATGACCTTGTGCTTGCAAGGCAGGCACTTAAGCCACTGAGCTAAATCACCACCCCTGATTTTTTTTTTTTAAAGGCCATTGATTTTTGAGTGTTGACTTTGTATCCAGCTATACTGCTGAATTTGGTTATTAAATGTAGAAGTCTTTTGGTTTTTTTTTTCAGCTCTCCTGTGTAGATTATCATATCATCTGCACATAATTATAATTTAACTTCTTGTGATAATTTAACTTCTTGCTTTCTTGTCTTTATTCATTTTATTTCTTTCTCTTACCTAATTGGTGTGGCTAAAGTTTCTGAAACTATGTAGAATAAGAATGGAGACAGTGTACATCCTCATTTTGTTCCTGATTTTAGAGTAAAAGCTTTTAGTTTGTCATAGATGGTTTTTATCTGATTAGGTAAAGACCATCTATTCCAGTTTTCTGAAAGGTTTTTATTATTTGCACTTTGTCAAAAGCCTTTTCTGCATCTGTTGAGATGATCATATGGTTTTTGTCCTTGGCCTTGTAAATATGGTGTATTACACTTATTGATTTACTTATGTTGAAGTGGCCCTACATTCCTGTCTGTAATGAATCCTACTTGATCATGGTATATAATCTTGATTTTGCTGCATTCTGTTTGCCAGTATCTTATCAAGGATTTTTACATCTTTGTTCATTAGGGAGATTGGCCTATAGTTCTCTTGCTTAGTTGGGGTTCTTCTCTGTTGTTGGTATCAGGATAATGCTTGCTTCCAGGAATGAATATTGCTTCCCTTTCAATTTCATTAAAGAGCTTGAGAAGTGATGATATTAGGTCTTCTCTAAATTTCATATAGAATTCAGCAGTGAGTCTGTCAGAGCCTGGGCTTCTCTTTGTTGGTAGGTTTTTAGTTTTTATTTTTGGTGGTACCAGGAATTAAATTCAGGACTTTGCACTTGCTAGGCAGGTGCTGTACTGCTGAGACGTATTGCAGGCCCATTAGTAGGTTTTTAATTCCACCATAAATTTCATTGATTGCTATTGGTTTATTTAGGATTTTTATATCTTGATTCAGCTTTGGTAATTTGTATGTATCTAGGAATCTGTCCATTTAATCTACATTTTCATTCTTATTAAAATACAGATTGTGCACTTCTGCAGGATCCTTTGTGATTTCACCCTTCCCATTCCTGATTGTGGATATGACTTTTTTTTTTTTTAACAAAGGTTGGCTAAGAATTTGTTTTATTTTCTTTTTCACAGAACCAATTCTTGGATTTACTGATTATTTGTGTTGTTTTGGTCTCCATTGCATTAATTTCTGCTCTGATCATAATTTCCTCTGTTGTACAAGCTTTGGGCATGGCCTGCTCTTCTCTTTTTAGAAATTTGAGGTTCAAAATTATTTCAGCTTGCTCTGTTTACCTACTATGGGTATTTACTGATATAAAATTTCCCTTGTAGGACTGCTTTCATTACATCCCATAAGATCTGGTATGTTGTATTGTCATTATTGTTTAATTGTAGAAACTTAGTTTCTTCTTTAATTTCAGCTGTGACCCATTGGTGTTCAGGAGGGTGTTACTTAATTTCCTTGTGTTTATGAAGTTCTCATGATTTCTTTTGCCACTTATTTCCAATTTCATTGACCTGTGGTCTGATAATTTGCATGGGATAATTTCAATTCCTTTGAATTTACTTATGTATGTTCTCTGAGCTAGTTGGTGTTCTCTTTTGTAGAATATTCGGTATATAGCTGAGAAGAATGTGTTTTCTGATGTTGAGGGGTATAATGCTACAGACATCCACCAAATCCATTTCTCCAGAAGTTTGGTTCGTGGCTGATTCTGACAAACACAGGCTAAGATGATAGCCACTAAAGTAAAAAAACAACTTACTGCCTGTATTGTTTGATTGACTTTGCAGGCCTAAAGCTGGTAGTCTGAGTGTTTATTCAGAGGTAACAATATACAGTATAGCAACTGGGGGATTTCCTTCTGAAGATGGTAGCCATTGTTAACTCCCTATTATCTTGTTTTAAAGTCCTATATCATTTTCATTGTTTAGTTTTGATTGGTTTTATTCTGTTCTGTTTTGTTTGATTTTATTATGTCTGATATTATGGGCAGCTATTTTGAAGACAAGAAGATGCATTATGGTAGCCATCGTTGATTTACTATTACCTTATTTTGTAGGCCTGTATCACTTTTACTGTTTTGCTTTGATTGGCTTTATTCTGTTTTATCTTATTTTGTTTTATTCTCTTTAAAAAAATTGAAGCTGTTTGATTTAGTTCTAATATTTCATCAGTGATGCTTTTGTCTAGTTCATCTATTTGTGACATGGGATAGTGAGATCCTCCAATGGACTCGTTTATGTTTTTGTTTTTGTTTTTGTGCTGAGGATCGAACTGATGACCTCGTACTTCCCAGGCAAGTGCTTGTGCTGTTGAGCTAAACCCTCAATGCTCCAATACAATTGTTTTAGTGCCTATTTGATTTTTTCATGTCTGTTAATACTTGTTTTGTGTAGTGGGGTGCATTGGTATTTGTTACATATATATTTATGATAGTATTTCTTCCTCTTGGATTGTTCCCCTTTCAATGTTGTAGTGACCTTCCTTGTCTCTCTTAACCTGTGTTGGCTTGAAATTCACTTTGTCTGCAAGCAGAATAGCTACCCCTGCTTTTTTCTGGGTTCCTCTTAGGTATTGTTTTCTATCCTCTGACTTTCAGTATATGAATTTGTTTTGGAATTAAATGTGTTTCTTGTACATGGCATGTTGCATCTTGTATCTTGATCCATTCTGCCAGTCTGGTTCTTTTGCTTGGTTAATTGGGACCATTAGCATTGATGGTTTTAACGGATATGTATTAACTTATCTTTGTTATTTTCCTGTCGATCTCCTTTTCTTTTCTCCCTCTGTTTAATTGTTTGACTTGCCTGATGGATTCATGCTCCTAGAGTTCAGAGTTGCAGTCCTTTTTACCTCCTTCTAGAATGTCCTTCAGAATATTCTGGATTCCTGGTTTTATGTTCATGAATTTCCTCAGGTTTTGTCATGGAAGTGTCTCATTTCTCTATCAATTTTGAAAGATAGTTTTGTGGGTTACATAAATCTGGGTAGGAGGTGGTTTTCTTTTAGGACTTGAAACACTTCACTCCATGCCCTCCTGTTTTTGAGGGTTTGTGTTAAGAGGTTAGCTGTGATTTTTGAAGGGTTCTCCTTTATATATGACATGTTTCTTTTTTCTAACAGCTTTTAATATTCTGTTCTTGTGTTGCTTCTGGAATTTTAATTATTATATGCCTTGCTGTAGTTTTTTTTTTTTTTAATCATGGCTAAATGGAGTTTTGTATGTCTCACTTGTCTGTATGTCAGATTCTTTTTCCTTGCAAGGAAAGTTTTCTACCTTGACATCTGTGAACAGGTTTCTCTTCTCTTCTCTTCTTTCTTTCTTTCTTTCTTTCTTTCTTTCTTTCTTTCTTTCTTTCTTTCTTTCTAACTTGCAAAGTTTACAAATTTAACTAAGAGATTCAGCAGGGAGCCAGGATCTTTACTTTGTAAATATCCTCACCCTGTTCAACAGGAAGGCACAGAAGTGGTGTTAGTACTACACCTGCCCTGGAGAAGCGGGTAACCTGCTTCTAATATAAAGGAGAAGGTGCTTGTTCTCCCCCTTTTTGCTCTGGCTGTTGTCCCAGTGCCACGCCACCATACCTTGCAGCCACCTGATTATAGACTGAAACCTCCAAAAACTATAAGCTAAATAAACCTTTCGGTGTCAGGTATTTTGTCTCATTAAGGAGAAAAAAGTAACCAAGACACAGGACTACAGCAACATAAGGAAGAGGAGAGAGGCGGGTCCCCAGGACTCAGGAAGGATCTAAGTAAGAACTGAAGCCCATGGTGAGAGCAGACAAAAAAACTTCAGTGAAGGAGGAGGCAGCAGGCAGACTCTGGACTCACTGCATGGGAGGTGGTTCAAACCTGGGGGCAATGAGTGGACAATCCAAAAGCTACCCACCTGGCCCCTCTGAAATGATAACAAAACAAACGAATGAGGCTCTAGAAAAAAAATTAAATCATAAATAACTTCTCAAGTTAATACAACATATCAACCATAATTTCTATAGTTCTTATAATACTCAAGGTTTGATAGCAATAAGATTTTGCCATTGTAGAAAAACCTAAGAAGCTTACTTGCTTTTTCTTTAGAATTTTGCTCAAATATTTTCTTATGACTGATGCCTTCCCTGACCTCCAATATAAAACAGCAGCAACCATTCTTCTGTAGTATTTTCTATTCTTCTTAACCTTTTGTGTTATTCCCCAAAAATATGCACTGTATTGATTACTTACTTATTCTCTCTCAATATCAAACTGGAAACAAGAATGTGTGCATATTCTGTTTTCAGCTAGGATCTCATTTTTTCACTGTTGTGTCCTCACAACTAGGGAAATGTTTTGTTTTAAAACTGAGTTATAAGAATTGCTGTTTCCTGTAGGTCAAAGTGGTCGCATACTGGCACCTTCTCCTAGTTTAGTTTTCATGAATGCTTATGATTGTGTGAATGACTGAAGAAATGGAAAAATTGTTTATGGTATTTGAAAACACCTGACTCTTTATAGTTCGGAAACCTAATGTTTGTAAAGTTGGTATTATGACCATCAACTTTTGACCTTAGAATTTTTTAAATACAGTGTCTGTATGAATTGGGTTTTGCATGACTTGGGGATACTTGCATATTTTTTTAACCCCGAACACTTGTCAGCTTGATGATATTAAAACTTTTACTTATGACTACTTACAATTTCCTGGAGTTTTGTTGACAGTCATTAAATAAATTCTTTTTTTTAAATATCTTTTGTATTTAAAGAGAGGGAGAAAAAAAGCAAAAGAGAAAAAAAGGTAGAAACAATACAGAATTTAAAAAAAAACAGTAAGAAATCACTAGTTGATACATTACATATT
Source organism: Hydrochoerus hydrochaeris (assembly GCA_004027455.1). NCBI lineage: Eukaryota > Metazoa > Chordata > Mammalia > Rodentia > Hydrochaeridae > Hydrochoerus > Hydrochoerus hydrochaeris. Next base: position 486,957 of record PVLA01000633.1, read on the forward strand.
GTCTTCTTGGATATAGTTCAAGTTACAAAATTAAAGCATACAAAGTGGACATTCAAACTGTGAGGCCGCAAACAGTTCTGTTCACTGATCCAACAAAAACTTAACATGGTGATCAATCCTACACATTTAAATATACATGCAGTTATATCATTTAGAGCACTTTCTTTTCCTCCTTTTGCTTTTTAAGTCCATTATCTGTATAGTTATATCATGTTTCAGGTTGCTCAGTACCTTACTGATCTGTTTTATTGTTATTTACTTTTTAAAAATTTTTTTCTTTTTAATTAATTAATTTTATTTTGAAGGTAGTAAAATACAACAGAACAAGACAGGACAAAGCCAATTGAGGCAGTGCAGTGAAATTGGTACAGAACCTCACAGCAGGTTACCGGGACAACAGCAATAGGCACAATAGTACATCTGGTTTTCTTCACAATAGTTACTGCTTCAATCAGGTAGAGCAATATCAAAGGAAATACCGAAATTATAAAAAAAGAATATTGAGTAGAGCAGTACTATTGATCAGAACAGGGCAAAACAGAGATAAAAATATTTGCCTTCAAAGAGATGGCAGGAGAAAGTCCTTATTTGCTATCTTGTATATAGTCACACTCTCAAGATGCTCAGATCTCTGGCTCTTACTTGCTGGGGGGTGGGAATGAGATGGATGTTTGATTCTTAGCCCATGGGCTGATAAATTCACAGCGCTGCACACCAGAGCTGCATGCTGGCTGCCTGTTTTCCCAGCACCCCAAGTTCCAACATGGCGGGGATCTCAGGAAACACTGATACGGTTCTTGCCCTGGGGCGGCTGCGACTTGGGAGGCCACAGCCACTTACCAGAGCTGTGTGCTGGCTGCCTGTTTTCCCAGCGCCCCAAGTTCTAACATGGCGTGGATCTCAGGAAACGCTGATATGGTTCTTGCCCTGGGGTGGCTGTGACTTGGGAGGCCACAGCTACTTACCAGAGTGGCCTGCTGGCTGCCTGTTTTCCCAGCACCCCAAGTTTCAACCATTAAATGAATTCTTGATGTTATTTACCTCATAATAAGCCATATAGAGTGATGCATTTGAGAAACAGAGATGTCTACAATTCAGAGAATCTGGCTTTTACTTTTTGTGATATTATGTGCCAGTACATATATCACAAGTGTGTGTTGAACCTTGGATTTTCATACAAAGTTACATTCCCAAGCCCCCCCCCTCCTTTTTCTTTTGTTTCAGTGGAAGGGCTAAGTTGTTGAGTTGACCATACTGAGTTTGAAATTGCCTCATCCTCATCCTCCCAGAGTACTGAGATTAGGTGTGTCTCACCATGCTTGCCTGCCAGGAGAATCTATCTTTGTGCCTTCATAATTGGGAGCTGTAAATTCATACTTGAAAACTAGTATAACTTTTTCATTTCTGTATGTAAGATACATGAAATGTCTCTGTCCATACATATTGGTTAAATAGCATTTTTGATGGGGCTTATCTTTTGAAACCCGACCAAGCCTAGTTCTAGCACTATGGCCACTTCTGGCCACTTCTGAGGTTTGCCGCAATGTTTTTCAGCCTTCCAATGATGAAAAGTTTCATTGAATTTCTTGTTGAGGATTATTTATGTATATCCATGCCCAACTGAATTTTCCACATATATGTCAGTAAATGAATTTTTACCAAACTAGTTTGGCTAGGTTGTCAGTCACTTACAGAAACCAGAAGAGTGAGTGCATGTGTATGTATTTTTCTGGGGTTTTGCTGTTGAGACAGCCTCACTGCATGGCCCAGGCTGACTTAATATATTCTATAATATAAAGTGGTTATTTTAAGTTACCAAAGGTTTATGGGAATATTTCTCATCAGTATTTTGTCTTCTACCTTTTATCCCCAAAATATCTTTGTTTTGCTTTTATCTGTTGAGGTAAAACACATACACAAAAGCATATGTTAAAAAAATAATTGAACTATACATATGCATATGGTAATGTGTGAGTATACCTCCTTACAGCTACCATCCTGATGGGTGAGGATGGGAGAGAGCATTTCTGTGCTCCCTCCCATCCTCCCTAGTGCATATACTTTACACTAAAAGATAGTCACAATTCTTACTTCTGTCCCATGAAGTTCTGCCTGTTTTTGAACTTCTTTGAGATGGAATCATGCAGTTCATGTGCTCATGTCTGTTTTTTTACCCATTATATGTGAGATGCATCCGTTATTTTCAATAGTTGAGGCTATGTACAACCTCACCAACCTCACCATTGATTGTTAGTTTGGTACAGTAGTAAAGAATGGCTACTTTGTGTCCAGTACTAGTGGTACAAGGGTGGATCACACAGATATGGTATCTATCCTTGGGGAGTTTATAACACAAAGAAGAAAAGCTTTAATTGACCTTGAAAACAAAATTTCAACAAATGCTACAGAGAATACAGTGTTACTAAGGTTAATCATCTTTGTCTAGGAAGTCATGAACATTTTACTTGAGTAAGTAAAGATAAATCTTGAAAGATGGTTTATAACAGATTTCTTAGCAGAGGAAAGAGCATATGCAGAGGCACTGCAGGGAAGTGGACTGGATGACACTGATGTAGAAAGAAGATTTGAGTGACTGAAGCTGAGTGCTTGGAAAGATAGACGCTGCAGCCAGACTGCTCAATCAGTCATGTTTGATCTGTGTGCTTTAAGAAAGAAGGAATTCCAGGATTTTAAGAGGAGGAAACAGGGAGTCTGTATTAAAACAATGGGATTTGAAATCTGTAAATACTCTGACTTGTGGTATAAAATTAACTGGAAGAAGGAGGTGATTTGGAATGGTAAGTTGGAATTTGCAGTTTTTCAGAGGGGAGATGTAGTTCCTTGGACTAGGAGGTTGTGTTATGGAGCAGATAGAGTCAAGTGGACAGATTCAAAAGAGCACATAAAATCATCAGGTTTTGCTAATCCATACTGGGGTAATAAGGCATCCTATTTGACTCTTAAGTTTCTGACAAGAAAATCCGTAGCAGAGGGTGCAAATCACTGATGTGGGAACACTGCTAAGGAGGGTAATGGACATGCCATGGGTTAAGTTTGGAGAACACCGGATCTGAGTGGTATTGAGACATCCAGAGGAAGTGCCAAGTTAGTAGTTGGTTTTACAGGTTTAAAGTTCAGAAAAGTCCAAAATTGTAGTATTTACTAAGTATCTTGCAGTTAAAGCCTTGAAATATATTAAATTGCCTAGGGGGGAGTTTTAGGTAAGAAGTTACTGATGAGACTGTCAACCAGCAAAGGTACCATATGGGTCAGAAGAAAGTCAGTCGAGGTAGGAGCTGAGTTTATGAGTAGAAACTATCATTTCATAGTTTTGGGTAGTCCTTTAGATCCTTTTCTACTTGTTCACATGCTTTCCAGTTTTCAGTTTTATTGTTATCCTCACTGTCATTCTTTTTATCCATTTTTAAATCAATTTAATTTATTTTTTAATAAGTTTTTAGGTTCATAACAAAAATGAGAAGAGTTTTAGTGTGGAATTGTGAAAGAACTTCTGAAGGTGAACAGAAATGATGGTTGTGCAACAGTATTTATTTTTATTTTTTTTGGTACCTGGGATTGAACTGACAACCTTGCACTTTCCAGGCTTATGTCACTGAGCTAAATCCCCAGCCCAGTGTTTATATTTTTAATGGTACATACTTTTGCACTTCAAAATGGTTATGATGCCCCAGGTCTCATGGCACTTGCCTATTATTCCAACTACTTAGGCTGAGGTGGGAGTGCAAGTTGGAAGCTAGACTGAGCAGCGTTAGCAAGACTATCTCAGAAGGACTGGGAATGAGGTTCATTACTCCCTGGATTCAATCCCCACCTTCCTTAATTAAAAAAAAAAAAAACAGGTTAGAATTGTAACTTGTATATTATATAGTTTTTGCTACAGGTTTTTAAAAGTTTTTAAGAATTGAGCAGAAAATGTAGTAACTTCTCAAGTATACCCTGCTCTACCATTCACAGATTCCTGCTTTATAAATATCCCACAGCACAGTGATACATTTGTTACAATTAATGAACCAACATTGCCACATTACTGTCACACTAACATGGTGGTTTGCTTTAGGGTTCAGTGTTGGTTTGTACATTTTACAGACTTTGACAAGTGCATGCGGTATGTTGCCAATAGATTTGTTCTCCTTACCCCCACTTCTTCAATGCTGTGCCTGTTTGTTCTTCCCTAAACCTTTGGCAATCCTGATCTTTCTGTCTCTGTGGTTTTCTTTTATGGAATGTACATTAAAGTTTCTTCCTGGCCTTTTTATGCTTAGTACCTCATTTATTTTTAGAGCTTCCTTTTTTTTTTTTTTTCCCTGAAGGTACTAAAAATACAACAGAACAAGACAGAACAAAGCCAATCAAGACAATGCAGTGAAATTGGTACAGAACTTCATAGCAGGTTACCGGGATAATAGTAATAGGTACTGTAGTATGTTTCATTATCTTCATAATAGTTGTCCAGTCAGTTAGGTATAGCAAAATCAAATAAAAAACAGAACATTATAAAACCATTTGAAAGAGAATATTGAATAGTGTAATATAATTAATTGTAATGAAACAAAACAGTGAAAAAATTTGCCTTCAAACAGAAGATGGAAGGAAATCCCCCATATTTGCTATATTGCATATGGTCATCCTCTCAAGACATGCTCAGACCTTTGTCCCTTGTTGCTAATGGTGCTGATAGGCTCATGGGAGCCGCTGACTGGATGTCCTCCTGGCTCACACCAGAGGAAGGCACTTACCAAGAGGGCGGGTGAGTTGCCTTCTTCTGCAGTCGCCTGGGTTCCACCATGGCTGATTCAGAGCTTCCTTTTCTTTTTTAATTATGGGCTTATTGAAATGAAATTGACATAGGATAAGTTATACTGAGGGGAGTACTGGGGTTTATAACTTAGGGTCTTGCGTGCCTGTTAAACATATGCTGTACCCACTGAGCTACAACCCCTGCCCCAGTTTTCACCTTTTTGAAGTATATAGTTTGATGAACTTAATCCATGAAACCATCCCATAGGCACAATACTGAATATATCCAGTATTTACAAAAACGTTCTCATGCCCCTTTGTCATCCTCCTTTCTCTGCTACCTTTTTCTGGCTCCAAATAATACTAATATAATTTGTTACTATAGATTAATTTGTATTTGCTCGAATTTATGTAAATAGACTCAATTTTGTTTATTTTGATTTATTTATTTATTTTTGTGATACTAAGGATTGAACTCAGGTCCTTCTCATTGAGCTGTGTCTTCAGTTCTTTTTGTTTGTTTGTATTTTGGAGATAAATTCTCCCTAAATTGCTCTTCTTATCTCAATTTGAAGTTCTGCCTCAATCTACTGGGCAGGTTGCTAGGCTTACAGGCGTGTGCCACCATCCCCAACGTAGTATATTGTTTTCTTTATAAAAAATAGGTTGTTGCTCTTTCGTCCAAATAAGTAAATTCATTCTTATTGTTCCCTATTTATATCTTTTACACTTGTCTCATTGTATAGATGGCTGTATCATTGTTATGTTGATGAAGATGGGGGTTAGTTCCAGTTTTTGCTTATTACATACAAAAAAAGGTGCTGTGAACAGTAGTGTGCAAGTCTTTGTGTGAACATATGCTTTCATTTCCCTTGAAATGAAAATTTGTGTGGGAATCATAAGATTATTCAGCAGGTATTTATATATTTAACATTTGAGTAACTGTTAAACTTGTGAATGTATCATTTATATCCACATCAGCAGTGTGTGAGAGTTCTCATTGCTCCAGACTCACTAACACTTGCTGAGATAAGTCTTTTTAATTTTAGCCATTCTAGTGTTTGTCTAGTGGTTTTAATTCACATTTCTGAATGACCGATGTGGTACACCTTTTCATATATTTGCATCTATGTTCTAGTGGTGAATTGTCTGCTATAATCTTTTGTCCATTATTTTTTAGTTGAGTAGTCTTATTAATTTAGAATTTGTATACCCTAAATAACAGGCTTTTGCTGGGCATCATAATTTTTTAACATAATTTTTTCTGGTTTTTGACTTCTGTGTCAATTCAACAGTATTCTTTTGCAGAGCAAACTTTTCCCCCTTGATACTTTCCAGTTTATTAACTTTTAGTTTAATTTTTTAAAATCTTATTCAAACATATCACTAGAATTTTTCTTCTGCTTTTTTCCTATTTCAATGTTAGCACCTTTTGAGTTAGTTATTTGCATATAGTATAAAGTATAAGTATAGAAATTTATTTTTGCATTTGTTGTTTAAGCACTATTTACTGAAAAGATTTTCAAGTTTTCAAAACATTTGGTCATGTAAAACTGCTTAGGATTGACAGACCTTCTTCATGGATGATTAGATTTTTATTCACTTAAATATTTTTCACTAACAAGTGAGTCATTGAAAACCCTAAAAAGGGTGGGTTTGTCATTTGCATCTGAACATCAACAAATACAAATGAATTTTTTGACCCATGACTGTTAATGTGTAAATTCACATTTTAATTTTTCTTCTATTTTCAACTGCTGAGTTTGAAGATAGTGAACATTAGACAGTATAAGTTTCTGTAGAAAAGCATCCCTTTTGGAGAATGTTGCATGAGATGGTAAGAATGTTACTGTTTATGACATGAAATCTGTGAATCTACAGTACATGTGCCAAAGAATAGTTGATTCTACTGTGGCTGCCTTTGCCTTGTTGTTCTGGAAGAATTCTGTTTCTCCCCTCGTAACACTTGAGTCTGCAGTTGTCTAACACCTGGTGACTGTCTGTCTCACAAACTTCCTATGCCACTTAGCCTGATGGTGGCGCTACCCAGTTCAGCATTCACACCATTTTTTCTTATTTGCCTGAAAATTCTACTCTGTCCATCCTCTCAACCAGTTTAGATCCTGACTCCTATCACTTTCTCCAATACTACTCTTACATAACTAGATTCTTGGTAATTGAAACCTATACCTCTGTGACCTTCATATCATTGCCTATCAGTTTCTTGAACTCTTCATTCTCTTGTCTTCCATATAACTTAAGCTATCAATTCCAGTAGTCATAATCTGTACCTTATAACTGTAAATAATATGTAAGCCCTCGTGCTCTGTTTTCCATTTATCGTTGTTTTACTGCTACTTCCTGTCTTTACATTCCACTAGATCTGGAACTGAGACTTCAGTTATTCTTTTATTCTCTAATATCAGTCAGACTTCACCTTGATGCTGTTTCTCTTTTTCATCTTACTCAGCTCTGTAGGCACAAGGAACCACACATGTTCTCAGAGAAGCAGAGAAAGTCAAGTCTTATATTTGACTAACCTGGCTCAGGGGAGTTCATGCTTCAAAAATTTGAGCTTCGGGGACATTTAACAGAAATTTTTATAGATTTTAAGGTGGGAAAAGGGTGAACTAAACAAAGACAGTTGCTTAAAGGTGACAGGTTTACAACTTTGGCCATCTGGTCAGCCTCAGTTAGGCAGTCAAACGAGGGGCAGTGAAGGAGGAGAGAAGATGCTACAGGGTAGAGTGAAGTCCTATAAACTGGAGAAAGGAGGAGTGAGATAACTGAATTGTGAAATTCATTATCACTTCAAAGTGTAGCCCATGCTGGAGGCAGGGGGAAGGAATGTGCTCAGCCAGGGCAGAAACTTCTGTGATCCCAGAAGGCACGGGACCAGGGAACTGAGTCTCGAAGTGGACCACTTTTATGCCTCAAGCTCTGATTCCTTTCTTAGTCTTAATCACTCTCTTGTCTACCTTTGAGCTCCCCTTTCTGTTATTTATTTGCATTGTTTGACTAAACCACAACTTGTGTTAAATCTAATGTTTTGCCTCTTCTGCTTTTGACCATTGCAGTTGAACCTTGCTGGAAAAAAATCACAAACATGCTGTTACTGTATTTTCATTGTCTCTTGACTCTCCTGCTCTTCTAGATGACAGCCTCACACTTTATTCATGCTACTAGTTCTACCTCTCCTAGCCTTCTCATCTGATCACTCAAGTTAGGATACATCCTACTTTTAAAACAATTGATTTAAATAGAAAGAGATTTCCCTAGAACCCTGTGATTGTTTACCACCTGCCAACATTTAATTTTGCCTTGCTGCCTATTACTGTAGTACTGAGTAGTAGAAGGATCCTGCTCTGAAGTGAGGGCTCACACTTGGTGTTTTGGATGTCATTGTCCCTCACCTGCTCAAGATCTTCACCCTTTCTTCCCACTGTTCTACATCACCAGTTTTTCCTTTTCTACGGGATCACATCCACAAGTAAAAGCAAACTCTTTTACTGGTATTTCTTTATCATTTAAAAGTACTTCTTGTTTAAAAAAAAAAACCTGCTTGTTTCTGTCAGACATTTCATTTCTCCTCCCTTTTGTAGCAAAACTCCTAGAAAGAATAGTTTATACCCAGCTGTTTAGATTTTTCCCTTCCTGCTGTCTTAAATTCAGTTCCATCAGGCTTTTCTTCCTATCATTATATTAAACTGATAGGGTTACCTGTGAGTTCCATGTTTCTAATTTGAATAGTCTATTCTGAGTCCCTATCTTTACCTGTGAGTATCATTTGACTTGATATTTGGCTTCACGGATACTAGAGTGTTTTTTGTTTGGAGTCAGTATTTCACTAGACCAGATTGGCCTTGAACTTACTGTGTTAGCCAAGACTGGCATCAATGTCAAGATCCTCCTACCTCAGCCTCCTGAGTGCTGAGATTACAGATGTGCTCCACCTTGCCCAGTTTAGAATGATTTATATTACATTTATATTATAAAAGTCACATTGAATGTAACTTTATTACATTGATATTACAAAAGTCACATTGAATGTAAAAAAGTTTTAGTTTTAGTATTTATTCTTCTGTTTTACAGTTCTTTTGTTAAGACAAAGTCTCACTTTGCAGCTCAAGCTGGCCTCATACTTGTGATCTCCTGCCTTAGATTCCCAAATGCTGGGATTATAGGTGTTCACCACCATGCCTAGTTTAGACTACTGTTCTTGATATTCTATCTATATAATATATTGGAAGCTTATTAAATGTAATCACTTCCAAAATTTTATTGAGAAGCTTCTGTGTGCCAGACTTCAGATAGTGGGCCATATGGCAGTGACTAACAAATGCTGACCTACTGGGTCTTGACCTAGATCCCCTATCTCCCAAATGATGGCGGAGGCTTAAATAAAATGAGACAAACGGTATGATTATAGGAGGGTCAAAACCCTTTAGCTGAGCTTGAGACTGAGGGCTAAGAGAAAGACTTCTCTGGACCATCCACTTTTATTAGGTCCAACAACAAAGGACAGGGAAACTGAGGAAAACACAAGCAATGAGCAGGACCTTGGGAGTCACTTCAGGGACATCTCCAAGTAATGAATCAAGTCAGTTCAGCAGAACTGTCTTATCATGAAGACATGGTAGAAGTGAGACTGTAGGAGTAATTCCTGCAGCTGCAGTCTCTATCTACTTAATTGATGTTTGAGCCAGGTGTCCGCAGCTTGTGGCCTTATCTTGCCCTTTGAGGTATCTCTGGCCTCACAGGCCACTACAGGCCTCAGCCAGGACCAGTGATTTATAGAGGTTCACTTACTATGAATCAGCTCCCATCCCCAGGCAAGGGGCTGAGGCCTAGGACAGACTCACAGATAAATATAGAAAGCCAATTAGTTAATTTTAAATCCTGCTCAGAGCTGCTTTGTAGTGGTCTCCACACTGGCCTCTAATAGTGTAGTGTCATGAGTGAAATAGGTGTTTTTCTACCTGGAACCTGGTTTACTAAATATTAAAGAGATAATTAGCGAAAGGAGTGTAGAGTTTTGTGTTTGTTTTTGCTAAAACCAGTTATATGGTGAATTCTTATTTGATAAAATGATTGTATTGTGAACTTTGCCACCTATGTGGCTGAACTCGTGAAAATTACTTAATTCAAGTCTGATAGTCCCTAACTGTAACATAATAGTCATCCCCTCATTGCAGTACTTCTTTGACTGACAGTGCTCGCATATGATGCAATAGGTTCATTCCTAATGTAATACATGGCATATATGATACTAGTAGCTGTTTTTGTTGTCTTCTTTTGCTAGCTCAGACATGACTCTTAAGGGATTCATTTAATAGTTTTTTAAGGAACAAGCAAACTATATCATCTTCAATTTGAAACATTTTGTTCAGACTTTTCTGTTTTATTCATAAGAAGTATTGCTCTAAATTCCAGAAGAAGTATTTCAGGACCTTGCAGTACTCATAGTAACTCAGAATGTGTTACATATTCTAAAACATTTTTACAAGACTCTCTTGTAACATGTGAGTATCTTTTAGCTTTGTGAACCTGACTTCCCACCCAGCTAGTGAATCTTGGGTAACCAGTAGCCCCAGAAGTACACACCACTGGATTTACAGATGATCCTGCTCATGAGTTTCTTTTATTGAAAAGATTTGACACTTCCTTGCCATGATTGTACTTCTTAGATTATAGCCTTTTAGACATTTACTTATTTATGAGACAGTCTTGCTACATAGTGCAGGCTGGCCTCTAACTCATGGTACTCCTCCTACCTCAGCTTCCCAAGTGCCAGGATTACAGGTGTGTGCTACTGTGCCTGGCAAGACTATTTTATTTAATTAATTTATTTATTTTTGGGGATTTGAGGACTAATTTTTTTTTTTAATTTAAAAGAAACAAAAGCATGTAAAGGGTAGAGATAATACAGAATTCCAAAAAAAAAAGATAAACAATAAGAAATCACTAGTTGATAAATTACATGTTGTCCTCTTAGAAATAGTTGCTCAAGTTACAAAATTAAAACATACAAAGTAGATAGTCAAATAGTGAGAGTGTAAACAGCTGCGCATGCATGAATCTCTGCATGTATTTCTATACTTTCTGTATTAGAGGGAAGAACAAAACTTAGCAAGACAAAACAAAACAAATTCCTATAAAAACATGAAACCAAAAAGTCGTATAAAACCATAGTACAAGGTGATCTACAATGATTACTGTGTTGTTTCTTATTATCTTCAATAGAATGTCTATATCATCAGGCATAA